>CM067074.1:34521948-35019448 GCA_033980235.1 Diadema setosum
TTGAGAAAAAGAGCACATAAGACAGGGAAATAAAAATCCATCGTATGATCAACAAACTTCAAGTATGATCAACAAACTTCAAGTATGACCAACAAACTTCAAGTATAATTCCACAACTATGTTCACCGTGCCTTTGATGAATAAATTAAAATCAAGCAACAGAATGGTTAAGGTTTAACGAGAATCGAATCTGAAGTGAGAAACACTCATTGGAACGTTAGTTTATTCTCCCCCCTTTTCACACATCAGCAATAATAGCCAAAACTACAAAAATCGCCAGATGTGATGACGCCATGATGATGATGATGATGGTGATGATGTTAATAATAATGATAATAACAATAATGATAATGACAATAATAATAAAAACAATAATGATAATAACAGTAATAATAATAATAATAATAATGATAATAATAATGATGATAATAATAATGATAATGATAATAATAATAATAATAGTGATAATAATAATGATGATAATAATAATGATAATGATAATAATAATGATAATAATAATAACAATAATAATCGTCATAACAACAACAACTACAACAACAACAACAACAAGAATAATTGCATTTATATGGCGCTTTATGTAGGTGTTTCTAACAAACACAGTCTCCCGCTAAACTCTACAAAAATCTTCACTAAATTTCTTTCTTTTTTTGAGGGGGGGGGGGCATGAAATCAGAAATAAGACAAATCCCTGTCATCATATTATTGCGACGCAAAATAACCCAGCTTGATTGCTGCATGGAGATCGGATTGTTATTGCGAAATCTATAATAATATAGTGCAAACCCATTGAGTGTTACAGGATCAGCCACGAATAACAGTGTTAAGACCAAACAGATCAAACGTCAGCGATGAATTGGGGTGCAAGTTCAATACAGGAAGTGTGCAAGGTGTATATGGGCAATAGTTAAAAGCACTGCTAACTGCACAAAGTGTCAAGGTAAACGCGTAGCGTCCATTAACCTCTATCAACACTAGTCAAGTCAATGTTTGCAGTACCGAACTTAACCTTTGAGAGGTTCGCGTGAGGCAAGATACACTTAGGCCTACATGTCTATATCGTTTGTATTTTTAGATGAAAATTAATGTTTCACACGATTGAACAATAAGCAATAAACCCACCAGCGATAAATTTTATGTCAGCATTTATTGCGACTGTTGTTTGTGAAATGGGGTCTGATCATATGACGTTACGAGAAATGATGTTAACATACCCAAACGAATGAGTTTAATTGTCGTATGCGAATTTGGTAACATACTATCACTATGATAATGATACGTCTATACGCGTATTGGCGTATGCCCCAATTCGATACTGAGGGCTAGAGAAGTCCCCGTGCTAATCATTAATTAATTTGAACTGTTTTACCGCGAACGAAACGCACACGGGGTTAACCCCTTCTGTGTCAGGGACCTCCCTCCCTCCCTCCCTCCCCCCTCCCCCTCTCCCTCCCTCCCTCCCTCCCTCCCTCCCTCCCTCCACTCCCTCCCTCCCTCCCTCCCTCCCCCCTCTCCCTCCCTCCCTCCCTCCCTCCCTCCCTCCCTCCCTCCCTCCCTCCCTCCACTCCCTCCCTCCCTCCCTCCCTCCCTCCCTCCCTCCCTCCCCCCTCTCCCTCCCTCCCTCGCTCCCTCCCTCCCTCCCTCCCTCCCTCCCTCCACTCCCTCCCTCCCTCCCTCCCTCCCTCCCTCCCTCCCTCCCTCCACTCCCTCCCTCCCTCCCTCCCTCCCTCCCTCCCTCCCTCCCTCCCTCCCTCCCTCCCTCCCTCCTTCAGATACTGCCAGGAATCTTGGAATCATTTTTTACTCTAATCTTTCCATGGAAAACCACATCTTGGCTGTATCCAGAGCAGCTTTCTTGGCTCTCAGAAACATTGGCTTGATCCGCAAGTACATCAATAACCATGTTGCAGAACTTCTGGTGCATGCATACATCACATCGAGGCTTGACATGGGAAATTCAGTTTTGTATTATCTGAATAAATCACAAATACACAGACTTCAGCGCCTGCAGAATAGCGCAGCTAGAGTTGTCACCATGTCCAGGAAGAGTACAAGCATCAACTCTCTTCTGAAAAAGCTACATTGGCTATGTGTTGAACAGACGATTGAGTATGAGATCAGTTTGGTTGTGTACAAGGCACTGAATGGCAGTTCTCCATCACATATATAATATGTGATCTACTAGAGCCATATGTCCCAGCAAGAGAAAATCTACGTTTTGCAGACAAGTACCTGCTGGTGGAACACAGAGCACACAACTCTTGGGGAGCTCGTTCATTCCGCGTGGCTGCTGCAAAGATAAGGAATGGCCTTCCACAGTCTATCCGCAGAGCTCTTACCACAGAATCTTTTAAAACAGCCCTCAAGACCCATCTCTTCAAATTGAAAAACTAGCCAATGTGTAAGAATGTATGTTTACACATTTGGAGACAATTACTACCTGGAACTATTTCTTTTTATTTTAACTGTCATATCACAAGCGGTGCACCCATGACTGTATTAATTTTATTTTGGAGCAAGCGCCATGAGCGCCTGACTTGGCGGATACTGGCACTATAAAAGACTTCATCATCATCTATCCAAAGCAATGGTGTTTTCTGTACCAATCGACATTCAAAGCACCAAAATTATTAAAACCAACCTGCAGCCCATTATAAACTTAAAGCACTGTGATATTCAATTGAATGAAATTGAATTTATTCTCATGAATTTCACAAGAAATCCAAATGCAATGCATATCACTGGACAAAAAAAGCAAAACAAGACAAATCAAAATATCATCTGAAAGAAATCATACTTCCGTAGTCAATGCATTTCCAGTGTGGAGGGATATTTTGTAATGATTGTTTATTTTGCACAGATATTAACTCTAAAAAAATAATCTGCGTTTGACCTTGTAAACCAAACTGCAGCAATGACACGTCGCAGCTCTGAGATTAGCTAGCATAAATGCCGGCATGTTTTTCCCCTTGAATCACATAAAACATGGCTTGATAAGTATTTTCATCTCAATAAAGACAAAATAATGACCCCAACAAAATATAAAATGGGAGCAAAGTGCTCAACTGCACAGACAATTGCGGATGCGATTGTAACATTATCTCCTAAAATCTGACATGCTGGCAATACGGCTAAACCGTGCGCTCTGCGAATGAAACAACGTCGTCCCCCGAATCTACTTCACATTTTCACGAAGTTATCAACATGTATTAATTCATGTCGTTTTCAAGTCGCCACGAATGCAGGGAAAGGAAGGTTACAGAAGGGTATAGAGATTACAGACAAAAAGAACAATACATGAGCATAAAAATGTAAGACATTTCAGTGTTTTAACAAGTTTTCAGGTTATTACTCGTATTACTATAGTTACAACCACTCACTGAGCTTGGAAGTGGTAATGAGGTTCCATTTCTTTATTCTGCTTCTAAAGGCGATTGTCATGTAATTATATTGTGGTGAAGAATTGAAGAACATATAATATTACAAAAAGTTAAAAATCTGTGGAATTTCATGTATAGAATACTACATCATGATCATCTGGAAAAAGGGGATGATATACTTTTGGTTTAAATGGGGATTCAGATTTAGTATAGTTCTAGGAGGAATTAAAAGTTTTTTTCTTTGATGCTAATCGGTTTTGGAATTATTGAGATATCCAACATCCCACAACAATGTAGGTCCTATAAAAGGTGGGACCAACATTTTATCATGCAAGACTTCTTTGCCTTTCCTTGTTATTTGATAGGATTATAGAGTTCCAGCAGTCCAGTGGAGCTGCAGTCTAGCTTTGTTGAGGGAAAGAAGAGAGTTGTTTACTTGGCTGGAGCAATGAAAAGATACACTGTCCTTTATTATCTTCTATCTTATCTAATGATCATCGCTTCTACTCAAACAAAAATCCGTGTTTATTTACGTTGATGAAAGGCAATTTGTTATTCAGATGCAATTAAACAATTCGACGCAAAAATCATTGATGTGAAGAAATATGCACTACCCGCTGCTATAAAAGGGATCAGAGCCATCATTGGCTATAATATATATCGGACGGAACCTTGGTAGTCAAGTGGTAATAACGCCTGTCTAACAATCACTAGGTCATGGGTTCTAATCCCATCCGTGTATGTATGATTTTTCCTGGTCATTATTCCAACACTGAATAATTGATGTTTATTTACACTGATTAGGGAGAATCTGCAAATCAGTTGCAATTAATAACTTTTGTATAAAAATTGTACCAAATTATGCCTTGTATTTTTGTTCTTCTTTTCTTGTTCTCTGCCCGATCATAGTGACGGAACTATTTTTTCTTTCAGCGTGTACTTTTCTTTCTCTATCAATGTCAGTTACTTTGACCATGATGCCAAGGGGTTGAGTTTCTCTTTCAAAGTTCAAAGTTCTAATTCATTTCCATTTTTCGACAATACATGTGATATTATTTCTCGATATCTCTCTCTGCAGCACGGGAGTGTATGCCCGCTCGCTATGTCCTTTGCTTCATGGGGTTTTTGGGATTCGCAATCGTCTACGCTCTACGCGTGACGGTAAGCATAGGCGTTCCCGCCATGATCAACTCCACCTACTCATCGGAGAGCGACCCCAACGGCACCGGGGAGTACTGTCAAGCTTCGGATGCAAATTCAAGCCGTTGTAATGCGGTAAGTCTTTAACGTTCTGCCAGGTGGTGTCACGTCCCCCCTGTAGTACTATTAACTGACTTTCTATAGAGACTGAGCCTTATACAAACGAAAACATACAGGTGAAAAGAAAGAAAGAAAGAAAAAGGAAATGACGGGTGCGGTAAAGTGCATGCATGGTATTCACTTGAGTCCACTCATGTTACATGTTACATCTGAAGAATTTTAGGATGATTTTAAGATCTCTATAAAGAAATTATTTAACATGGCATTCCACGTGAAACCAGCACAGAGCAATGAAGCTGATATTCCATGCTTTTTATGATATCTTTTCAAATCATTGTCATGAATTGTATTACAGCAAAGAACAGGTAGGAAGAATAGCTCATAGTATTTTCATGAGCAAGAAAGTTTTTGTTTATGACTCTAAACATCTTCAAACTTCACAGTTATAATTTCAGATCGACATAATCATCTAGCACGTTTTAACAGATTAATGTTCATCTAACACTTCAACAATTTTATTGACGGATTAGAGGTGGGAGTATGAAGTTTTTCTCTAGCTGTAAGGCTGGTAACCTTCGATTCCTGATCATTTTCTCTTTGTAATTATCCATAATCCATGATTCACAATATTTATGTTAGATGTTAGATAATAATAAGTAATACTTGTGAAAATGGCTTCTTATAAAGCCAAGAAGTCTCCCCAAAATGATGCTCATGACGCTGTAAAACATGAATACAGTATGCAGCGTAAACCTTGTATACAGTGCACAAACTTGCATAAAGTGTCTATGGCATGACTGACTATTGACCCTGACAGCCGCAAGATGTTAATAGGGTGCTTTAGATTTGCAACGTGGACGTTAATAGGAAAAGTACATCCCCCACTCCGAACAAAAGAAAAACGGTTCTGCGCATGCGCAAGACCGCTTATCAAAATCGATCTCGCGTCGTCTGAGTTTTCACGTCGGTTCTGGGCCATTCTATAGAGTTCGATCAAATTCCCGACCCAGGCAGCTACTTAATGCGACAATGATTATAACGGGGGGGGGGGGGGGGGGGTGCCGTTTTACTCTTTATACGCTGGGTCTTCGCAAAAAAAAACACAACAACAAACAAACAAACAAACAAACTAAAGCAAAACGTTGCAACACTACACAGGGAGAGGAGAACGGCGAACGCATTCGTCTTAACGTCCGCGTCTAACATCTTAAGCTCCCTATTTACTCCATGCATCTATTTTTCTCGTATCAGGACACAGGGGAATATGAATGGGACAGCAGCACTCAGGAGCTTATCCTCGCCGGATTCTTCTACGGCTACCTTTTCACTCAGCTCCCCGGGGGCTGGATGGCCGACAAGTTCGGCGGCAAGTACCTCTTTGCCTTCGGGGTTTTGTGCACCTGTCTCTGCTCACTGGCCTTCCCGTTTCTTGCCCGGGTGGGCGTGGCCGCCGTCTTTGCCTCACGAGTAATCAGTGGACTTGGCGAGGTGGGCGTGGTCACTCATGTGCCCTTGATTTCTTTGTTATTTCGAAGTAATGATCTGCGCGTCTTACTAGTACTTTGCCACGTTTATTGTTCTGTTTATTTTCATTCCGTGTATTCTGTACGTTCTATACATTTCTCATCGTTTTACTCCTGTCTGTCTGCCTGTCAGTCTATTTGTCTGTCATTTTCTTATTTCTTTTCATTAACTTCATTCCCATGCATTGAACGCATGATTAGTCCCGATTTTGATATTTCAAGCACTGCTGTTCTCGTTCCCAATTTCAAGTTTCTTTAATTCATTAAAGGACAAGTTCACCTTCAGAAACATGTTGGTTGAGTGAATGCAGCAATATTAGTAGAACACATCAGTGAGAGTTTGAACAAAATCGGACAATCCGTTAAAAAGTTATGAGTTTTTGAAGTTTCTGCTCAGTCATGACTGGATGAAAAGACTACTACACCTCGTGATGTCACATGAGTAATAATAATAATAATAATAATAATAATAATAATAATAATAATAATAATAATAAAGTCTTATTTACCCAGGGTAGCCTCAATTCAGTGTTGCCACTGCTCTACCAGAGGGCCCTGCTACAACTATACAGAGAAAGAATAAAAAAAAAATTCAACATATTTCAATTTTCTCGCATAGCAAAAGAACACTCGACTTCTCTCTTTCAGAAGGCAGAGGCAATAATATTAACCTTAACATACGTCAGTAGCAAATCGAAGAAATGTGCACGTTATTCAAAAAGTAAAGTTTTGTGAAATTATCTTTTTATTTTCCTTACATAGTTGTACGCATGTGACATCATACACTGTAGTAGTCTTCCCTTCCAGCAGTAACTGCGCAGATACTTAAAATATTCGTAACTCTTGAACGGATTGTCCAATTTCCTCTAACTTTCATTGATGTGTTCTACTAATACTGCTGCATTCTCTCAATCCTTATGTATATGAAGGTGGACTTGTCCTTTAAAGTAAGGAACATATCAAAAACAATTACATAATATCAATATTCGGATATGATTACAAACATATCAGTAAGACAGTGAAAAGGAACAAAAATACATAAATAGATTGACAATTACACGTACATAGGTTAACAGTATGCTATGGTAGGTAGCAGCCAGAATGGAGATGTCCCTTATTATTTAATAGCTGACCTAGAATAATTCATTCACTTTCAATTAAACGGTATGCTCATACAGTTGAATGAAACCCAAATATACACATGGAATGATTGCATACAACAATTATTAGGAAACACATTAGCGAAATTCGCTGAGAAGACTACTACAGTTCGTGACGTCACGGATGCATGTCAAGGATATAGAGGAAATAATATAGAGAGAATTTCACAAAATGTAATTCTTTTTAATACAAAGTGCAGATTCCCTTGACTTGTGACTGACGTTATTTTAAAGATATAATTTCCATTGCTAAAAGTTAAGTCTATAAAGTAAAAGATACCTTGAATTTTCTTCATTTCTTTTGCCATACATGACGTCACAAAGTACTGCAGTTCTCTCATGCAGCAATGGCTGCATCAAAACTTTAAACAAGTCGTAACTTTGGAGTCATATGAATTTTATTCCAATAAATCATATATTTTTCCTCAATAATCCTAGACATAACCATCTCTTACATCTTGAATTTGGAGTTTTCGAAGTACCACTCTATCTTTTTACAATTATGCCTGGCCATCTCTCACAAACTGGTAAGTTTGCAAACAAAGAATACAGTACACCTGGGACCAGATTCATAAAACTTTTAGTCAACAACAAGTTACGATATTTGTTATAAGCCACAAATCCTTGTTTTGGCTGAGAGCAAATTTGTCATAGCAATGTAGCGGTTGTTACTGAGAATTATAACAAACTCTATGAAATGGGACCCTGGGGGTGCACGCACAATGTACATGTGCAAAGTATTCACTGTTACAAACCACAATGTGCCTTTGTTATGCCCTTATTGCTCTCATAGGGAATGACGTTTGCAGCCATGTACAGCATGTTTGCCATGTGGATCCCTAGCGAGGAAAGATCGCGACTACCTGTATACACATTCTCAGGTATTCAATGCAATACGCCGACAGCTCTCTGTTCAAAAGACACACAATGTGTTTATGTACAATGCACATGACGCTGTACTTAAATGTTAATATCGATATCTGTTTTACAGTAAATCTACCCACCCAGATATCTATATAAGCGCACCTACCTCCTTGATCTACCCTCTCATAACGCAATCGCACGTAAACAAACATATGAAATAATGTGCACTTCATGTTAAAACAGATAGAAAGATGAATATACAGAGGGAATAATTATAGGAGTGGATGTGTGCGCAAGTGCCTGTACGTGTTTGACACATAAAATCATTTTTATATGCATGATGGTAGACGTTGTCTATTATAGAATAATAACCAACCATAAATCTCGCTTCATGTCATTGAAAAAAAAAATGGGGAAGGGGAACAAAAGCGACTATTTGTGATGAAGGAATAAAAACCAGTCTTTGGCGGTAAGAGCAACTTTTGTTTACCCCTAGACTCAGCTAACAACATAAAAGATAAATGAAAGAAAGATATTATTCAGAGGGGTGAAGGTTCAGGTGTGAGTTTCTTCAGTTTGTCTCCCTCTACAAAATTGAATTTGTTAATTTACAGATCAGCAGTTGCGATCTTAACAAATTTGATTTTGTAGGGGGAGACAAACTGAAGAAACTCACACCTGAACATAAAAGATGTTAGGATAGCAACAGCCAATCAGGTAAGTGAGCTGGATTCTTGTTGTTATAAAACAATGACACTTGCCATATTCCAGCAAGAGATGCTATCATATCAAGTTTTGTTGTTGTTGTTGTTGTTTTGTTTTGTCTTTTAAGAAATGGGACCCTGGTGTCTACTGTAAAACATGATATATTCGCGGCATGAATTTTTCGCGAATTGGAGCCAACGGCCTTTTTTGCGGCATGAAATTTTCGCGAATTGCCACTGGCATTCAATGCAAATAATGTAGACAAGAACTTTTGCGTGCATTTTAATTTCGCGAATCTTGGCGCTCGCGAAATTCGCGAAATTAAAATGCACGCGAAAATTCCTCGTTTTACAGTATATATTTTATTGACTCACTTATCTCTTCCACTGTCAACTTAATCAAATATCTCAAATTCATCTTTGTCTCTGCTCTCCTTTGACTCCCGTCCTCATCATCAACCGAAACCAAATCCCCATGCTAATCATTTTTCGTTGTTTTATTGTTATTTTCCGTTTCTCCCAGGATCTTGTCTGGGTAATATTCTAGGTCAGGCCGTTTCTGGCTCGCTGGCAAACTCTGACATCCTAGGCGGCTGGCCTGCTCCGTTCTTTCTCTTCGGTAACGTTCGTCAAATGATTGTCCTGTGGAAGCCCCCCCCCCCCCCCCCAAAAAAAAAAAAAAATATATATATATATATATATATATATATATATAAAATAAAAAATAAAAAATAAAAATAAAAATAATACTAATAAGTTTAAATAGATTACCTAGCGCCCCCCCAAAAAAATTGATAAATGAATGTGCCTGAAACTTAAAGAAAAGGTTTTCATCCTATCCTAACGTTTTAGATCTTCTGATAAACTATTCTCTATTGTTTATGTAATGCGCGCCTGCTAGCAACACTTTCTTCAATCACTGAAATCATTGAAATCAGGTACGTAGATAAAAACAAAAGCATGCACGCATGGTATTTCGCTTAGTGAAGTTCTTAGATTGTCAAATGTTATGGCATGATTAGTTGCTTGTTTCAAGTTTAAACGTAAATTTACCTTTTCCCATCTTTACAGGAACTCTGGGCTTGATATGGTTCTGCGTATGGCTGTGCCTCGCTTTTGATTCTCCTGCGGATCACCCGCGAATCTCGACGGAAGAACGAAAGTATATCGAGTCTGGGATAAGCGTAAAACCGCGGGTACGTAACTATATCGCTGAGTAGTTATAGCTCCCTCCATCTCTGGCAAAAAGGATGTCAGGAAAAAAAAAAACAAAGAGAAGAAAACGAGTGAACAAATATACAATATCGACAGAACAGGTGCTAGGTAGGTATTACAATTTCAACGAGACAGAATAGCTATAAGATAGATAAACTCTATAATCAATGATATTTGTTTAAAATCATTTGTTGCATATAAACTGATTTGCTACGATATCAAAAGGAAATACGCAGATTTACAAATAATTCAAATGATTGAAAACCCATTGTGCTGATTTTAATGATTATAGGAGTGGATGTGTGCGCAAGTGCCTGTACGTGTTTGACACATAAAATCATTTTTATATGCATGATGGTAGACGTTGTCTATTATAGAATAATAACCAACCATAAATCTCGCTTCATGTCATTGAAAAAAAAATGGGGAAGGGGAACAAAAGCGACTATTTGTGATGAAGGAATAAAAACCAGTCTTTGGCGGTAAGAGCAACTTTTGTTTACCCCTAGACTCAGCTAACAACATACAAGATAAATGAAAGAAGGATATTATTCAGAGGGGTGAAGGTTCAGGTGTGAGTTTCTTCAGTTTGTCTCCCTCTACAACATTAAATTTGTTAATTTACAGATCAGCAGTTGCGATCTTAACAAATTTGATTTTGTAGGGGGAGACAAACTGAAGAAACTCACACCTAAACATAAAAGATGTTAGGATAGCAACAGCCAATCAGGTAAGTGAGCTGGATTCTTGTTGTTATAAAACAATAACACTTGCCATATTCCAGCAAGAGATGCTATCATATCAAGTTTTGTTGTTGTTGTTGTTGTTGTTTTGTTTTGTCTTTTAAGAAATGGGACCCTGGTGTCTATATATTAATATTGACTCACTTATCTCTTCCACTGTCAACTTAATCAAATATCTCAAATTCATCTTTGTCTCTGCTCTCCTTTGACTCCCGTCCTCATCATCAACCGAAACCAAATCCCCATGCTAATCATGAGGATGAGGATGAGGATTTCTTTATTGTTATCACCATTCTATCACCATTATCATTGCTAACCGATAATTACTAATTTGATTCCATTATCATGTTCTTAATACCAAAGATAAAATTAAAGTCTGAAAGTCTCACAGATTATGTTTTGTATGTTAATTGTATTCACAGTCGAAATCTAAAGAAGTGCCGTGGGGAAAGATCCTAACATCGATGCCTGTATGGGCCATTGTTGTGGCACACCTGACTGCGTGCTGGTGCTACTTTACGCTCCTAACTAATTTACCCATCTATATGAACAACGTGCTCCGGCTGGATCTCACTAAAGTAAGATTTTGGTTTTTGCAACGTCTCAGACAATACACAGCCGTATCGAAGCACTATCACAGATGTACCCATGTAGACAAGACCAACGGACATCGATACGAACATGCAAACACTACACTCTTGGCGCGCTTACATCACAAAAATTGAGATTCAACTTCAGTTTAGTAATCTTTGTCCCCCCGAGATACTAAGATAGAATGTTAGTCTTCAGGAGTGAAAAAAAAAGTAACAGAACATTAGTAGTTGTATAGTAGTAAGCATAGGTTGCGCAGAGAGACA
Organism: Diadema setosum; assembly: GCA_033980235.1. NCBI lineage: Eukaryota > Metazoa > Echinodermata > Echinoidea > Diadematoida > Diadematidae > Diadema > Diadema setosum. Next base: position 34,533,673 of record CM067074.1, read on the forward strand.
CATTCAAGGTGTGATGTCAATCATAATAACATGTCTGCATAATATGAATATGACTTGCGTATCGAGGGGGAGGGTTGAGCGTTGGTTTGGAATAAGGGTGGGATGTGACAGGACGAAAAGGGGGTTTTCAATCGGTCAAATGACATTATATTGGGCATAATAACATTTAACATTCCACATTTGCTGCTGTTTCTACGCAACAACACACATACATGCATACTCAGACACACAAACACATTCACATGTGGCACGTGTGTACTTCTATGGATATAAATTGTATCTAACATCTTTGAGTGGAATGTCGAATTTTGCTGATTTGAGTACCCTGGTATGATCATGGTCTAAGTTTACATGATGTTTATAAACATTTTTGTTTCTATGAACGGTCTCCCTTGTTGCGATCCAAGACAGGAATATTTTCAGCAGTGCCCTATGCCTTCCAATGGCTGTCTATGCTACTCGTCGGGATTCCTGCAGATCGACTTATCAACGGAGGCGCCTTACCCAGGACTACAGTTAGGAAGTTATTTGTAGTAACAGGTGATAACTCCCTCCCCCTCTTCCTGTCAGGATGATTTGTTCTGCTTGAGGCTGATGACTTTCGGTAATATAGATAATGATATGACCTTAGGTACTCTGCTTAACCGCAAGCATCTAATTACGGCTATATTCAACAACAGCCAAAAGGAACAAGACCCAACTTGTATAAATATTATTCTGTTACAAATTAAGTTAAATCGTGTGGATGACAATTTTTTTTTTGTTTTGTTTTATAATAGGGAAATGATCAAAAGCAAGAGATAACGATCCAGGTTTGCATTCATTTTACGCAATGTTTAGTAAAAAAGACAAAGAAAGAGAGAGAAAAGGGTACCATGGAAACATAAATCAGCATGCAGGCTGTTATACAAGTCACATCACATTTTTTTTTTAAATTATTATTATTGTACAGTTGTTATACGTTCATCAGTAAGTTGTACCCTCCTTCCTTTTTGCATTTCAGCTTGTTGTTCTGGATTTAAAGTATGACTAGGTGAATGAATGCATGAATGTAACAAAATGTATATAACATAATTTTATTTTTTTTTTCTCTCTCTCCAGGTCACCTAGGGTTCGGAATCACCAATGCACTGGTTGGTCTGTCTGGATGCAACAGCGCCCTCTCTGTTGTGTTTCTGTCACTCGGTCTGCTGTCTGTCGGTGTGACTTTTGGCGGCTACCTGACCAACACTCTTGACCTCGCTCCAGCCTACTCGGGAAGCATCGGTGGTCTCGTGCAGACCGCGGGTCCAGTATCGGGTATCCTCGGACCCTATGCTGTGGGTGTGCTCACTGTAGACCAGGTAGGCCTACTTCAGCAAAACCATCACTGTCTTTGTGCCAGTTAACTACTTTAGATGATGATGATTATATCGATATCGATAGTTATAATATTGATATTACTGTATAGTTTCTGTGATTCTCTATGTTATTGTTATCCTATAGTATTTTTAAGCCCTGACGAAGGTGGTCTCCAGGATCTGGTGATAATCCTACTGGAAAGAAAACAGTGTCACACAGTGTGTTCACATAGTCGACTATGTGAAAAAAAAAACCTCGAATTTAACAGTGTGGAGATGATTTCACACTGTGGTGTGGTCTTCACAGAGTGTTTACATAGTAATGTTTTGTTTCACATTGTTAATTGATGACTCACATTGTGTTTACACTGATAAAACGCTCGAATTTAGCATTATGAAGAGATTTCACACTGTGTTCACTCTGTGTTCACACTGTAGTTTCTCACACTGTGGGACACTGTGTTTTTTCCAGCAGGGAAAATGGGAATTAAACCCAATTATTATGTGTAGATTGAATGAATGCAGCAATATAAGTAGAAAACAACAGTGAAATACCACGTTATTTGAGGAAATGAGGACTCTCCGTTGAAAACATTTTGGTGCCGCCGTCACTGGATGAGAAACGTGACTGTAACAGTGTCTTATGTCACTGCTCGATATGAAAATGATATGAGGAGATTTCAGCATATTTATACTTTTATATTGCATAGTAAATAGCGCTTCACCTATACCTCTTTCAGAAAGCAGGAGGAATGATATGATAATGACAAGGTGAGGGAATGTGTACTTTTCATAAGAAATTAATATTCCTTATGATTTCTTTACAGTGTTGTTGAGTGCCCGAATTTCCTCAAACTTTGCTCATTTTTATGTTGCAGTATTAAGTATATTGCTGCATTTACTCAGTCCGCACATAATATTTGCCTATCAACCCTCTTCAAGATATCTTAACACCGACGTGGATTAAACATATAAATCCATAAATTACATCCTTTACAGAATTTACCTATATTCTCTCTCTCTCTCTCTCTCTCTCTATATATATATATATATATATATATGTGTGTTTTATATATACGTATATGTACATATATATATATATATATATATATGTGTGTGTGTGTGTAATATCATAATATATTATAATATGTTAAATATTGTTATCATATCTTTTACAGAAGCAACAAAAAGGAAAAAAAATATAAGCGTTTATATGGTTCCATACTTTATTATAATTGACTTTGGGAGAAAGCTAATATCCACTCATCAATAGACGTGGATTCTTACGAAATTATCAATCGTCCTAATAACTATTTGAGCAGGTATAATGATATAGCTTGGCATGCAAATTGGGCAATGCTGTTGATGGGAGTTTTCTCCTGGAGATTCATTCAAGGAAAATCGTACAATGCGTTCAAAGTTTCAGTGGCGCCATCGTTGGTTGGGAAGTGTACAACATTTCGCGACGACACTGTAACAATGTAAAGAAAGTAATAAATAATTACTTTAGAGAATCAAACGTATTCTCAAATCTATAGATAGCAAAACGAGAGAGCACTTCATTTACCTCTGTATGAAAGGATAGGGGAAAATTTTTACCCCTGACCTATCAGGAGTAAGTCGTGGGCACATCTGCTTTAAATAGATCTTATTTTAATTTTCTTTATATTTTCATTACATGGAATGACGTCACGAACTATTCTGGGCATCTTATTCAAAGATGGCGGCAGCGAAACTTTAAAGAATCATAACTTTTAAGCAAATTATGCGATTTTCCTGAAACTTCACTGATGTGTCATATTAATTTGCTACGTCATGTACTCAATCCTTGCATATGATAGTTGGCTTTCATTCCCTTATATGATGCATATCTTCTTATTTGTTTTGTTCTTGACATCATTCTCAATTATTTTGTCGTCCTATCTTCAAAGAACGACTTGTTAGGATGGAAAAAGGTATTCTATATCGGATTTGGGATCACCGCATTCGGGGCGCTTTTCTTCGCACTATTTTCTTCCGGCGAGGAGCAACCGTGGGCCAAGGAAGACGAATGTGACAAAGATTAAAAGGAAGACAAGGGTTTAATAAAGCTGTTCTTAAAGGGACTGTACAGTACTGGTTGAAGTGGTGATTCATGTTTTGAACATTCCTGAGTGAGATAATGAGAAGCCTCTTATGAAATATGAAAGAGCGTGTAATTTTAAGAAGGATTCAACGTGTATTTGATGAAAATTGGTTTTCAAATGGCTGACATATCCAAAAGAGTGATAAGAATAAAAGGCGACAGGCCACGCCTTTTATTAGGATCTCTTTGTTTCACATTGTTTTTGGATATCTCAGCCATTTCAAAACCGATTTTCACCAAATTAACTTTTGATACCCCTTAGAATTGCATGCTCTATGACATCTCATAGAGTGGTTTCTGAATATCTCGCAAAACGTTAAAAGCTAAATCCTCACCTCAACCAGAACTGTTCACACCCTTTAAAGTTACGAACGACTTAACGACTGGTGATCAGTTCTGATGTGCTATACTTATCAGAATTTCAATAATTCAGAATAAGAACTGATCACCAGTCGTTCTTAAGTCGTTCGTAACTTTAGGAAGAGCTTTATGACCCTCCACCCCCCCCCCCCCCCCCCCTCCGATATGAGGCTAAGCTATAACGGGATTAGAGGACTAGCTGTTACGGAATATATGTATTACTGATAGTGTTAGTGGGATGTTGCCTCATTTTAAGGCTGACAGTATTCTATTTCTTTTTTTTTCTGGAGGCATTAGAACGCTTCAACAATTCCCTATTTTTGCGCCAACTGGCCAAGAGCAGGGATGGATCAATCACTGTACATGATATATAATGATCTGATAAGTTCAATACTAGAGGCGATAAATCGACAAATCTGAAATGTGTCTTTGCTGGCAGCAGTAGTGCTCTTAACCAAAATTCAGTATTCTTAATCCTCCCATAACATCACGTTTCTATCCCCGCTTATGATATAACGCTTGACATGACTTTAGACGAAGAACCTTGAAGTTTGCTCTGAGAGTATTTTCGTTATAAAGTTTGCCACCTCATGCACTGAGGTTCCTATTTACTTTGGACCAGGAAGACACCAGACGAGAACCTCCTCAGTTTCACGTGCATAGCTCCTAACAAGTAACTGCTGACAAGTGACAACGTCCTGTGTTCTATAGCATGTGTTTGAATATTTGCATGTTTGTGCAAGTTCATCTATCGAGGTTGTCGAAACTCAAGTATATGAAACATGTGAACTGAAGATAATCCACACTTCAATTACTGCTAAAGCTGTGTACATGGTCTGTGCAATTTAAATAAACTGAAATGATAGTTTTATGTATTTTTGATTTTGTTGTTACTGAGTATAGGCTTTCTTCCTGATGGGTTGTGTTCAAAGTAACAAAATTATAATATTATGTTATCACCTTTTATCTAAAGAACCCACTCAGAAACGTGGGTTATATTTAACACAAAGATGATGCAACCATGCAATACAGTAGAACAATATGCCACTAATGGAGTACCATCATAAAATATTCCAGTCAATTTACAGGCTTTCAGAGTATTACAGACGCACACATTCATCTGTTCAAATTTGCTCGTATAAACCACAATTTCCTTTCTTTAGCTTTATTTTTACATTTTATGAATAAAATTAATCCTCTGCGTGTAATACTTATCAAGGATTTCTTCTAGCTTATGATGCATACTGAGTAGAAAAGTTTAGCACATGCTGCTCAAACACTGTTGGATGAGGATTCTCCAAAATAAAGGTAGTACACAAGTCAAGAAAAAGTTCCAAAACTATGTTAATTTTCAAGGTCATCCTATCGTATGCAAAATGAACATCTGTTATTTTATCATCGTTTTGGACAAGAATATTTCTTCGGGCAAGTGATCACATGGTTCATTTTAACTTAATTTGTACTACTATTTCATTCAACACTGGCAGCGCTAAACTTTTTGATACTTTTTCTCTTCCAACAATGACTTTCACACATTTGTATTATATACAACCCTACACAGAAACAGCTTTCAAGAAAATAAAATCGTAATCATTAAATCAGATACAATCGGAGTCAGACTTTTCTGTCAAGTTGAAACAAACAAATAATTATTGTCAACAGTCGATTTTCCCGCATTGAATGACGGTTGGTTTTATTAAGATTTGCTGACAAAATAAATAGTGCTTCTACGATATATAATTAACGAAATTTTCTTGTTTTTTGTTTTGTTTAGTTATTCTCTTTGCTTCTTCTCTACCTCTCTATTCCTGCGTTATCAAAACGATTCCATCCCTTTCAATTGAAGGGTGACATTAAGAACAGGACACAGTTATCTCTGTGGACGTGGGCAACTTCGCGATATTTCATCTACAAGTAACTATCGTAAGAGAATATAAAGAGAACTAACAGTTACTCCACACTTTTCGGAAACAGATCAATCCAGCATCTAAACAAGAGGTTATTGTCGGAAAGATGAACATCGTATATATAATAAATGATAGAGAAAGAGAGAGTTACATGCAAAGTTATGACAGCATCGCAACCATGTTCAAAGTGTGAGCTTACTGCTGCCAACATCGCCAATAAGAAAAAAGAATATATATATATATATATATATATATATATATATATATATATATATATATATCGGCGTATGTATATATTATACGCCGTTATGTGACCCCCCCCCCCAAAAAAAAAAGAAAAGAAAAGAAAGGATCTGCTGTAAAATAAGCGGGCTATCGCAGGAATTAGGGCACGTAGTTGCTGTGATGAAGTGCTTCCGTTGTCATGGTTGTTGCGGTCAACGGGAAACAACCATGACCTCGTAAATAATTGACTGCGGTTTTTGGCCTTTGCAGCACACGAATAACAAGTACAGCGGAATATTAATTGACGGTCGGTGTTGGTCAATTGGATGATCATATCATAACTTATCTCTATTTAAATTTACATTCATACCACAACTAATTGCTCGTCTGTTTTATTTTTTTTTTATTTTTACGCGAGCAAATTGTAGAAAGTAAACATGCCTGAAGAATGTTTTTAAATATGATAAATTGAAAAGTATTCAGTTAATGGAAAGTGAATACAAAGAACCCTGTTGTGTTGCCACTTCAATCTGCATTTTTACTCGCCCGGATAATTAGGATGGTGCTTATAAATGCTACTCTTCTACAAGTTTTCTTTGATCTTTATTAATAGATTGAGATCAGAAAGAACATCGTTATATGTTGTACCAATAAACTTGGAAGGCTACAAAAAGAAGACATTTTAGATTCCTCTCTCTAAAGCTATTATTTCTTACGAAATCATCACATCGGTCACAAACAGATGTGATCTAACAGCAGAAGTTGACAACAGTATACCCCAATTTAAGCCTACTTTTGGTATGCGATCGATATGTTTTGAAAATTTGATTCGAAAGGAAGTAATTGCAGTCGGCATTTGTATACTTCCAGGAATGTGATTTCCTAACTATTGTACGTTCAGTTTCCCTACACAGGGGGATGTGTGCTCGGAGATGTAGGCCTAGTTGTGCAATAATTTGTCAAATATAATCAGATAACTGGTTAAAGACATTCGATTTTCACAAAGAAAACCCCCCGTGACTAATATCTATGTTTAGTATGAGCAAATTATGAAAGAAATTACCTTCCACTGGGAGCAGAGGTTTAAAAAATATCAGTTATCACTTTTCATGCATATGTGTAGGTCAGTTGTATGAGAAAACATCTACCATATAACAATACTGCAATAAAGCCTAAAATAATACGGAGATATTATTTTTCTCACTAAACCATATCTGTAGACGGTTTGGTCTAGAAACAACAATATTTCATCATATCTATTGTTCACATTTAGAAACAATCTTATTATATCTATTCTTCACATTTTGTATATATCTAGCAATAACATTGATCATTCTGATTTACTTTTTTTTTTTTTACATTGGTTGTTTCTATCCCAAATTCACAATATACAACTATTTGAAGCACCGTAAAACGGCTTTTTATATGTTTCATCTTCACATGGTAAACAATACTTTTAAATGTGACAGTGGTCAATGCTAGCTGACATGACGTCATCATGTCGGATTAACCGCAAATTGGATTAACCGCAAATCGTTTGATTGCATTATTGTCGTTCTCCCCTTTGTCTTGGTTTAATCGTCTTTTTAGAGTCAATCCGGAAATACACTGGAATTTCCCTTTCCCATTAATGTAAAGACTTAGAGCACCATTGGGTTCTACGCGATGGCTCTTGAGACCGTCCTGATATCCTAACGATCTTCGTCCATCGAGTTCGATCCCGACGTGGACCCCGAGCCCGAGCCCGAGCTAGACCCAGAGCCAGACCCGGAGCTACTGCTTGAGGATCCATCCCTCCCAAGTGACGTCGTTGCTGCCAGAGAGGTTGGCTGTGTTATTACCGTAGTTGCTGCTATGGTTGTTGGTTGTGTCGTCGCTGTAACTGATCAAAATGCACATTGACAACGATTAATAGAAGAAACGCTTTCAAGACATGAATCCAACACAACGGTTACAAGAATATTTTTTTTTTTAAAATCAAATATTATGCATATGCTTGGTTGTTGTATACAATTACAGTATTGTGTATAGTTTCCCTATTCATACGTACTTGTTTCATTGTGGCATATACTTACCAGGAACACTAACAATGAAGGTACAGTTGGCAGTATTACCCGACCTGTCGGTGGCCGTCGCTGTGACGACGGTGTCCCCGGGTGGAAAAGTGTCGCCTGGTCCCAGTGGGTCATAGGTTACGACAGGAGGAGCCTCACCGTTGTCATCTGCAGTCGCTGGGGGAAACGTGACGACAGCGCTAGTTGCCGTGACGTTATCAGGGCACGTTATTGTCGGGTCAACCGAATCTTAATAGGATTTGGAGGGAATAAAACACACATGAATTAGTTTTACAATATCAAAACTTAAAAGAACACACGGGAATACCGGAAAACTCATGGATAGTGAGACAGCTACATGTATTTTTGTATACATACATAACAGGCATGTATCTATGCGGAGCTATACATGGTCATAAATTCAAGTATCCACCCATGATAACCCTTGCCCGGCTGTCTACGGATCTTGTAACTATCTATATCTTCGGGTCTCGAGATCTAGTTAAACGACTTAAACAGATTATACTTACCTTCTACCACGAGAGTCGATATACAGGTTTTACTCAGATAATTGTCGGATATATCGATCACAATATCGTGTGTCCCGATGGGCACGTTGCCACTCGGGTAGTCGCGAACCACAACCGAGGTATCGATGTCATTGAGATTGTAGTAGTACGTAATGCCCGGTGTGACAAGCACGTAAAGCCGGTTGAAGACCGTCGTGAACGTGTACGTGCTGCTGCCAGGATCCGTCTGCACCGTGCCGCCAAGATCCGGACAGGCAACAGGCAGCTCAGTCACTAGTGAACGACGAAGTCAAAAAGAACAAATGGATTTCTGGGGTGCGTACACATGCGGAACGGACAATACGGCAGTACATAGTAACACAGGAGCTAATTTGGCTTGTAATAGTTTGGCTTTTTGGTGATTGCCTGGTTCTATACCTCGGACTGGATAAGGAGCCTCAAATACCTAAACCTCCACCTTGATTATTTCAATGCGAACCTTCCACCTTACCTTCCGCAAATACTACGTAGAAAGAACAAACAAACAAACAAACAAACAAACAAACAAAAACAAAACAAAATACACTGTTGTATTTTCAAAAGTAAATGAAAAAATCCTACGAAAAAGTGGTAATAAGATATGCGGATTTCAAGTAAATAGGTACTTTTTTTTTCTTTTTACTCGGCAGCTCATTTTTCCTGTAATTGAGTTTCGAAGGCAAAAAGAAGAAGAAGAAGAAAAGAACCACAATAAGGTGGTGCCATGAATTTACCTTCACGGGGTATCCACCCCACAGGACAAAAATTAAGTGCATAACCACAATCAAGAAGCTGGAGAAACACCTTATTCTTTCATCAAGCAAGTTTGTGAGTTTCGGGTTGAAACGGAGCAGCGAGTAAAATAAAAAAAAAAATGTGCTATTATTGTTTACTATTCATTATTTGTATGAATGCTATACTGTATGTTGGTGCAGTTGTTTGCATTCACTGGGGATTAGAAGATGTCCAAATACAAATAAAAAGCCCGATAACGGCTAAGATCAACAGCAAAGCAGTAAAACCGTAGATTATAGATGCACACTGGAAAAGCATTACGTGTATTTTACACGTATTGTCAATAGAGGGTAGGGGCGTTGGTTTCAAAATTACGGCTCAACTGAGTACGTCAAAGCAACAACCCACGCGTTCGAAGCAGTTATCTTGGAGCGTGTACCGCAAATCGCACTTTTAATGCACACTTGTGAATTCAGAGTATATCTTATTTACATGTGAGGAAAATTTCAGGCAAGAGAGATCTATTGAAAGATAAACATTCAGTGTGTCGATGTGTTAGACACCCAACAATAGGGTATATAGGGTTGAGAATGACGAACAAGTATTAGATGCCTACATGGATTGGTGACAACGAAATCACAGGATTGGCGATTTCCGCAGATATCTTCCACGAAAATAGTTACAGCGGTGTCCCCAGGCGGGATTATTGTACCGCCGCCATCCGGCGTCCCCGCTGGCGGATCGTAAGACACCTGTGGAGCCATTGGATTCTCGTCGCTGTACGTGTACTGGCCCGTGTCAAAATCCAGCCCGAGAAAGACGTTGGGAAATGTGGCCAATGTAGTGACGTCCTCACACGTCACTTCCGGAGGAGTGGTATCTGTAGCAAGGGAGCAAAACCTCTTGATTTCTTGAACTCATAACAATAAACACACACACACACACACACACACACACACACACACACACACAAAACAAACAAACAAACAAACAAACAAACGGGCATATAACGCAACACTTTTAGACTTGCAAAGTGTCTTTCGATTTCATCCATATATATCATGAGAAAACATGTGTGGTGTAACCGCTACCAAAATATAAACCCTTAACTATCATTCCTAATGTGCATTAGTTTCTAAAGTAATAACGAACAATGCGTAGGAATGATGGGGTGTGCATGGAATGTGGAAAAATAAATGCACGCGGTATTCAGCTTGGTTGCTCTCATTTTAGGACCTCTTTTTGCATGCATTTCCTTTTTTTTTTTTTTGGGTACATAGAGGACCTACTCACTTAATGTTAGGGAGATAATATGAGGTAAATGCTTGTACTACACTTGTCTTAAATAGTTACTGTAATGTATACACATATTATATCCATAGTAGTCTATCTATAGTGATCTATAGCATAAAAATGTGAATGGGGCTACCATGCTAATGATTATGAACTTAACGGTCAGCTTTTAAGAAATCTATTTAGCAAAATCTATTACAGCAATTATGGATTAGGCTCGAGATACACGTGAACATAAATTAATACATTGCCTCCAGACAACCAAACAAAATATTAACATGATGAATTTTGTTAAAAGAGAAAAATACAGGGGAAATCTTTTAGTGTTGCTACATTACTTGCTCAACTGTTGATGTGATTGCGTCTAACCATTGACTGATATTGTGGTATTTATATCGAAACTAAGTGTGATTTTCATTTCCACGTTGTTATCGTTTCCAATTCTGGCATTTTATAATTTCTAATGTAGGAAATTGCTTTCATTTCATATTTTGTTTAGGTTCCAAATAAAAACTATCACCGTATATATAAATATAGGTATGATATCTCAGTTTTAATTAATTTCTAGGAATACTGGATACACTTTCCTCATTCAGTTCAGTTCAGTTCAGTTTAAATTTAGTTCGTTTTTTTTTTACAATGAAATAACATATAAACATAAATCTTACATTCTTCAGTGACAAAAATGATGCATGTGAATCTATATAAAGAAAACAATTATCAAAAACTTACAGTTAGGACACATTACAATGGTTGGTAGAGTAAAGAAAGGGAAATTATTGTCAATATGCATTGTGTGAAAAAAAAAAAAACCCGGAGGGGCCAACTATAGAAAAGACAGAGCTTGTGTAATGTGCGCCCCTCTTGCAGTCTTGTGTAAAAAGATTTGGAGCAAGGATTGATTGAAAACAGCAACGAAGCGGCACAGAAGACTACATAATACATTACATAATTCCTGCTAAGATTTTTTCTCTCCTTGAAATACCAATACCAGAACAAGTGAACATGAAACCCACACACGCACAAACAGATGAATACAATCAGTGTCCAACAAAGACACACGTCATTAGTCAAAATATGTGATAATGCTCTATATTCTAGTCAAATTGTCGGGTTGAAAATCAACGTACACTAAACTGATTGTTAATAAGATGCCAGTGTAGTTAACGTTTTGTATAACATATCAATGCCAAATAACGACACACGCACACACATATCAAAAACACGAAAGGTGAAACAAATTGCTTTAAATCTAGCTCAAAGGACCTAAATACACTGTACAATAATAGGCCCTCTATTTACCGTGAGCTGCTCACAGGAAGTGCATCCTCACAAGTAAAAATCAAACAATTTTATGAAATTTCACGAGCGTTAGGGGAAAAATTTCCTTCTACTTCTGTTTACAAACCTCTTCTCTTTATATCACCAGTGTGTTCTTCCGTTGTGGTTCTTTCCACTAACATGACTATAATCTCTCTCTCCCCCTCTCTAGTCTTACCCTGTCTTGATCCGTTAGCTTGACCCCCCTCTCTCATATATTATCTCACCGTCATCCTATAGCTACTTATTTACAAATTATATGTTTATAATTTTGTAAGTATGTTTATGTAACTATTGTATGTATTCATAAAATAAACAGTACTTTGCCAATGTTTCTTGATATTTCCTTCACTTAAAGAGATGGTATAGTATTGCTTGAGTTGAGGAATCATTTCATAAAAATAATGTTACAGAAAATAAGTCTAAGAGGAATTTAAAATTGGTTTGATGACAATTGGTCTTGAAATGGCTGAGATATCCAAAAACAAAGTAAAACAAAGGAATCCCAATAAAAGGTTGGTCCCACCTTTTATTAGGATCACTTAGTTTTGAATATCTCATTCATTTTCAAAACCAATTTTCATTAAGTTCACTCTGAATTCCTCTTAGAATTATATGCTTTTTCATGATATAATTATGTCTCGACAGGTTTTTCATCATCTAAAAAAAAAAAAAAAAAAAAAATCATTATCAAAACATATTTGAAACCTGAAGACCCATCTCAACCGAAACTGTACCTCCCTTAAAGATAAGAATTATGATACTGTATTTCTTCTTGACTATAAACAAAAATGTATTATAATTTTTACTTTCCAATCAGTGAACCATAATACTTCGCTTCGATTACTCTCTCCGTCTTTCATGTCTTTGGTTAATTACAAATGAAGGTGATCCGAGTGTCCTTTCGGATCACCTTCTGTATCAGTACGAATTCTTTATCCTTTACTCTTTATTTCGTTCTCCTCAAATCTTGTGCAGAGGTTAGCTCCAGCAGTCCTTCGACTTTCAAATTCAAATTTATACCATCATGTCCTAAGAACGACAGATCTGGTTTTCTTTCTGTATTTTTCCGATCTTTGTATTGCATTAATGTAACCATTTTTGCCTGTAAATCTCGGAATTGGTATTAGAAAGACCATGCTTATCAACCCCATCGTGTAGTAACTGTTTATGATATCTTTTGTCGGTATTTGTCTATTGTAATCTCTTTGAGTGATTGTTCTTAGATTTCTTTTAAGGATGATACACTGAGAAGAGTCACAGACAAAAAAATGGCGTCATTAACATGCAGGGTGTTTCGTTTAAATAAGAACATCCTCTTCCCCTCCGACAACAAAGTACAGGCAGAACCTGCAGGGTTCGTGTCGAAATGATAAATGTAGTTATAATTATGACTAATAGATATGCGACCCTGCATCACAAAACCAACAGAAAGTCGCCAGACATGGATTTTAGTTAAGGGTAGACTCTGAAAGAGTAGATTCTAAGTTTTGAATAATAGTTTTTAAATAATGGAAAGAAAACACACACTCTGGAAAAGGGTGAACTGATAAATGAGGCTCTGAAATACAGGTTCTATTCAAGTGCTTAATCTTTAAACCGTACTAGCGGTGCGATACGGAATGGGACAATGTAAACCACCGGGGCAAAAACAATGAAGGGATTATCAAATTAAGTTGAAATTGAGCATGCCCTATCAACACATTTTGTTGATGATTTACCGTCAACTTTCATAGAGTAGCATTATCCTTTCAAAAGTTATAAGAGTTGAAAGTGAAGAGCGTGCAACGAATTTTCAAGAAATGAAAAGGGGCCCCTAAGACATACTGGATCTCACTACTTTACAAGAAAAGCGTTGTAGGAAAACTACTGGAAACACACTTTCCCATTCATTTTGTGATCCCAAACTTAGAATTGATGTAGAAGGACGGACAGCTTTTTCTGAAAATATGAAAAACGCAAGATTAACTTGGTTGCATGACCCGTTAACCTTTTTTGAGTCCACACCTAATATCAAGAGTTGGTTTTGTGATGCACGGTCACATACAGTCATATTAATGTAGCATATCCACACAGGCAAGATACACATATGACATACTCGTCTAGGTATAAAGAAGTTAGAATGGTACTTACCCGAAGTGCACTGTGCCGTCACAGTGTCAAACATCATTAGACTAAAAGTCCAAAACAGAATCATCTTGTACATTTCAGTCGCACGGTCGCAGAGTCCGAAAGTAATACAATGTGCCCTTTTTCAGACAGTGTCAAAAATTATACCCGACAGACATAATTTCTTAAGAAATAAAAAGAATGCAGAAGAGACTTTAAGTATTTGTTCCAGTTAGTCCGCTTATACCGTAATATCTAAAATTCATAGTTTGATTAAAGATTTTACTGACATGAGTATTTGCGATATCACTATTGAAACAGGATGCCGCGTAGAAAACCACTACTACGTTTTTCATGGTCGCCAGAAATATTTGGAGTGCCGCCATTGAATTCGTGGTTAGGATTAGGTTTGTCAATATTGCTCTATTTTGCGGTGGTTGTCGAGGCTACTAAATGCGTGACAAATACCCGCAGCAATTGTGGCAATATGTTCTCATAATCCACAAACTATAATAAGTTATTTTGTTTTCGTCCCCTGCTATTACTCAACTACACGTCAATAATGTTAAAATTTAAAATTTGTTAAAAAATAATCAAGAGCAAATATGAAATGTCGACTACACAAACCAAAAAAAAAAAAAAAAAGTTTGCTTAAAGCACAATGTGGCCTTTAAAGAGCAATGATACGATAGGAATCTAGCAAACTTGACATGATAATGCAACAGATTCCTATATTTACTCTATATCATATGCGTGCGAATGCACAAGTTAATCTTGTTATTCAAACTCGCCCGGTGCGCCCACGCCTGGATCTGCCACTGTTATAGCTACGCACAAATATAATGCTAACAACTTGTTTGTGTCTGTAACTAATGTCTTATATAACACGGTATACATATACACTGTACATATATATATATTATATATATATATATACAGTGTATATATATATATATCCATATATATATATACACTGTATATATATATATATATATATATATATATATATATATATATATATATATATATATTTATATATATATATATATATATATATTTATATCCTACATAGCATAATTTTGTATGTTTATTGATGTAGTACTAGTTTTGAGTTGGTTTATCAGCTGTTTATCAAACACAATCATCCGACTCGAGGTTTGAGAAAGAGCGAATCGCTCGAAAATTTTTGTTGAAAAACTGTTGGTAATGACAGCATGAAAATGGTTTCGTACATACTACGCATGATACTTGTATATGCATGTTGTATTCCAAATCAGTTGATTTCATTTACAGTTGCAATTATTTATTTCTAATTATTTTTTAATGTAATATCGTATTTTGGAGTAGAAATGAAGAGTTTGCTCGCAAAAATCGATAAGTCCATATTTGCCAAATGGAGATATATGCGATTAAAGGTCAAGAAAAATAAAGAGAATAATAAGAAAATGTTTGCTTCTTTTGACCATAACTTCAAAGATGTATCTTTATAATTATGTTGTGACCAATATATCATTTAAAAGGTATCATTTTGAACTTTATGACAGAGACCGTACTTCAAAATCTTCAAAAATGGACTTATCGGTTTTTGCGAACGAACTTTTCAAATGTATTTGTAGTAAATGATATTTCCTGGCCCATATTAATATTTAGGTGTTCTGTCAGGAGTTATTGCATGGGTTTTTTAATACGTAATTACATCAATGGCATGCAATTTAAGCTCTGGGTTGCTGTAACATGTACTATTCTTGTTTTGATGAATAAACCAATATTTATCTGTCTATCGACGTAAATATTCGCCTGTACCTAGCAGACTTGAGATTAGTTCATACCGCTTCCCTCAACCATTAACTTCTGTACTGTTTCCCAACCAAACTAAAAATCCTGACCACTTGTCTTCTTTATTCATCCGTCATACGGTACAGAACTGTACCCCTATATATTGCAACGTCGTATTGTTGTAGGTTGCATATGAAGTATATCACCCATTATATTGTTTTCGACCTATTACTCATTACTGATTTTCATTCATTTGCAGGAAACTTGTGTTTTTTTTTCATATCCAGTTTTGATATGAGTGTAGCGTACACCAATCATATTAAATTCACTAAATGTTTCATATTACGAATGCGGTATAATCTGCACAGCTGCTCATTAGAAGCCGGATGAACTCTCGTCCTGCTCGTTAAAGTTTTGACATTTTACCTTCATATTTTCCAAACACACCACTCCAGACTATAAGCTTTCAACACTTGATTAATGGATTCTCAAGTTAACTTAATGTCTTACATTAAAAACATACAAAATGATTCTTCAACTCAAGTATATGCCGACTATTTCCATTTGTGGGACGGTGAAACAAAAGAAACGCATATCTTATACTGACCACGCACAAATAGCGGCATAGCTGAACGGTTGCTCCCCTTCCCCAAATTTGGAGAGGAAACTAGAAATATCACTTAAGGTGATTAATACCCCCGCCCCGTGACGACAGTCTTACCCAAGGAATGATCTTTCCTTGATCTTCTGCCATTTAAATGCCGTTACCATGGCAACGTAGCTTCCGACACGTCCGAAAAATATGTCTTGCACATCTTCCCACCAAGACCAATGTGTGTGCCACATTTCATGAGCTTCAGTCGAATACAGAGGAAGTAGTTCAATAAGCAAGATCTTTCCTTGATCTTCTGCCATTTATATGCCGTTACCATGGCAACGCAGCTTCCGACACGTCCGAAAAATATGTCTTCCACATCTTCCCACCAAGATCAAGGTGTGTGGCACATTTCATAAGCTTTGGTCAAAAAACTGAGGAAGTAGTTAAATCCGCAAGATCTTTCCTTGATCTTCTGCCATTAATATGCCGTTACCATGGCAACGTACTTTCCGATACTGTCAAAAAATGCGTCTTGCACATCTACAACCAAAGGCACACATCTGTACCAAGTTTCATGGAAATTGGGCAAAAACTGAGGAAGTAGTTTGCAACACAAATTTTTCCATCATTTTGGCTCATAATATGTGAGCTGTTACCATGGCAACATACTTTTTGTCACTGTCAAGAAATGTGTCATGCTGACCTATATCCTAAGACAAACATTCAATATGAATTCCATGAGAATTGGAAGAACACTGATGAAGCAGTTTTGCCATGAAGCATTTTGCCCTATATTTTACCAATAACATGCCGTTACCATGGCAACGCACTTTTTGCCACTGCGGAAATATGTGTCTTGCACATTAACATATTTAGATGAACATCTGTACCTAATTTCATAAAAATTGATCAAAAACTGTGGGAGGAGTTTGCGACGCAAGATTTGTACCCATTTTTGCCCATAATATGCCGTTACCATGGCAACGTACTTTTGGGTACTGTCAAAAAATACGTCTTGCACATCTACAACCCAAGGCACACATCTGTGCCAAGTTTTATGGGAATCGGTTGAAAACTGAGGAAGTAGTTCGCGACGCAAGATTTGCAACGGACCGACCGCCCGACCGACCGCCCGACCGACCGCCCGACCGACCGCCCGACCGCCCGACCGCCCGACCGTCCGCTGATTCCTATATACGCCCTTCAAACTTCGTTTGGCGGGGGTATAAAAAGGAAAATATTAACATGGAAAATAGCTGAAAATTGGTGTCACCTTTTAACCAGTTCCAAACTAAGATTAGATAAATTAATGCTTTACGAGGAAAAACAAAAACAAAAACAACTCTTACTTGTAGATAAGCACCTGGTATCCTTTACTCCTTTTTTTTTTTCTTCTTTTAGCATTTTCTTTTTCTTTCCGAGAAAAAAAAAAAAAACATAGTGGGGGGTGTTCAACAAATCCAAGACTAACATGTTAAGGCAGACTCTGCGTTTGCAGCCTGTTTTTACAGTGCCTTCCTGAGGGTTGTACATTACGTACTCGTTACTTTATGGATAAATGTAATATGTAAGTGATTGACAACCTATCACGACTGTAATATCTAAGGGAAAATTAATTGGACCTTACACATTGCGTTTTCTGAAAAAAAAAAAGCACATTGCGACTTCGGAGGAAATATCATGGACAAATACGAGCGCGTAAGTTCTCGCAATGAATCTTTTCCTTTCCTCTGTACAATCTATTTCAAACTATTCCTCCCTGCCTATAAATCGGTAAAAAGAAAAAGAACTTTTTCCCATATAGGATACCATCATTGGATATAAAGTCCGTGCCTGAAAATACATAACAGCATAAGAAACAGAAATGTAACTTTTTTCTTCTTGATTACCTTCTATTTAATCCTTTTTGGAGGGCAGAAACAGACTTGAAAAGAAAGCATAAGCCTTGATAGGGAATACCATAGATAGGATTTTAAATGACGGCATAATCTGATATTTTCACACGATGCTAATTGTGTTTGTAAAGGAGAACCTCAGTTGGTGTTTCATTTATTTTTCTTTCAGTCATTCTTCTGGAATCTTCCCTAGAGATTTATACATGTGTTAGCTGAAAAAATAGAACCACTCATATCCTCACACATTCATATTGCTTGTACGATATTACACATATCTCATATCTTGTTTCTTTTTTATCCGTTTGTACATAAATACCTTACAAAGCCCCTGATGAAGACTAAACATCTTGCCTTTTTATGAAAATTTCTTGCAATCTTTGAAACGGATGTGGCATGAAACTTCAATCTTTACTTGAATTCTCCATATTAGATCGTGTCCAAGTCGTAGAAGAACAAAATTTTATATTAATGATATTCACCCACACATAACATTCTCACACACTAAACTCCGTGGAAAAGTTGCAATTGTCTCATGTGAAATAAAATAATTTGCAAATCTAAATCATATCGCAGTACAATGAACAAATCGAAAGTAAAATCATGTAAAGTAAAAATTATTGGAAGTACAATTCTAATCTCTTTATTACGCAAATTATATCATATATCGTAAAGAAACACAGACATACGAGAGTGTTGCTATGGAAGCTGTTATATAAAAAATCAAACTCTTAGTTCACCAGGGATGCATGGGAAAATAGTACAGTGAATAATTTTGCTGGTTTTACTTAAAGTCGACTCTCACAGAATTTTACCAACACAAGAACCGAAAAACCACACTTCACGAATAACGTAAAGCTTTACACTACATAACGGTTTCATCAAGTAATCAATATACATAATTTGTACATTGATCACGTATATATTGTATAGCGTATACTTTTACTAGCAATATACATCCTAGGATGCACAGAACCAATGATATGCCCAATAGGAAATGCTCTGGAGACAAATAGGGATGAAAACAATCCTTGCACATGAGGCAACGAAAAGAAAAAAAAAAAAGTAGCTTGTGAGTTGGGTCTACTGTTTGATATAATTTCGTTAATAAGACCTGAAGAATCAATAGACTGACATATTATGTACGTAATTACAATGAAAGTGGATATTTTTACGGCTGTTTATGATGCATAATGTAAAAAAAAATCATTAGAGCGAATAATGTGCTACATTTCAAATGGATCAAAATACCACTGCACTATCAGAGTGCCTTCATAGCTTTGAGTCAGTCATGAATAAATATAGGTTTTCCCGGTCAATTTCATACTTTTGTCATTCAACTTTGTTTTTTTTTTTTTGGTTGTTTGTTTGCTTGTTCATTTCCCATCTGAGAAGATGGCTGGATAGCCCATATTCCGCTACGTTAAGCTGGTCTTCCATGGGGTCCAGTTGGATGTGAGGTGGGACCACTTTACGATGTTAAAAACCCTGCTCTTTGCGATGAATGAATGAAGCGGGATCTTTTACGTGCATGAGTCGTTACTCTCTCATGCACGGGACCTCAATTTTATGTCTTATCCGAGGGACAGAGTGTTTTGCCTCCTGCTACAGGGGACGGTATGCTTACACACAACATTGCTCAGTCCAGACTCGGGTTCGAACCCGGGCCGCGTGATCGTGAGGCAGACGCGCTACCGACTAAGCCAACTCTCCGCCCTAAGTTCCTATTCCGAACATTCAATTTCACGCATTCCACGCTCGCAGCACTGAATCAGCAAATCAAATTCAGAATCCGGTCATTCAAATTCACTATCGGAGCATTCAAATTCACTATCGGAGCACTCAGATTTGAAGGCCGTGTCACACCTTTCCGGGCAAGCTAAGCGGGCTTGTTGCGAGGAGGGATTTTCCACCACGCAGGAGATTTTTCGCGGGTGGACCAGAATGTTTGCAAGTTTCGCACTTGTTTCTTACCTTTACTAGACGCGTGCTACTTAGCTTCTACTTACGTGCATTCCGTGTGACCTGCGTGAGAGCTTTGAAACCTATCTGTTACGAGCGACTTATGGGTACTGAGAAGTACCTGCGTTGGAGTTGCCTGCGAGGTGCTGCCGGTAAGGGTCTCCTACTGGTGTTCTGCGTGTACCTCTGCGAGCGAACCCCCACGACTCACTCGGAACAAGTTTTGAGCATGCTCAAGGCCTTGTCATACCGTATCTGGGGAAGTTTTGCGGCTTTACTCGCGGGGAAACAATTTGCAACCTGGAGCTCTCCGCAGTAAGGGTTGGTCCGCACCTGACAGTACCTATAGAGCGTACAGTATCTCGCCTGTATTTGCCCGGAGGCGCGCACGCAAGTCCGATTTAACCGCAGCCAAGTTTTGAGCATGACCAAAACTTTTTCCGGGTGAGTCGCGGGAATGCCCGGAGAGGTTCACTCACAGAACGCCAGTAGAAAGCCCTTATCGGCAGCACTTCGCAGGCAACTCCCACGCAGGTACTTCGCAGTCCCCGTATGCAGCAAAGATAATCACATTCCGTGGGACTTTTGCCATTCCTTCATAGGAATTCCTTCAGTGAGTCGTCAGCACCCACACGACTGGTACACAGGTCACACAGTATACCCGCAAGTGGAATTTAATATAAGTAGAATGCGTCCAGCAAGTAAGACACATGCACTGACTTGCCCAAATCCTTGTCCGCCCTCAGAAATTGTCCGGTATGTTGAAAAATCCCGATAAGTAACAAGCCCGCGTCGCAAGCCCGGAAAGGTGTGACAGGGCCTAAATATGGTTGCGGGTAGAAAGATTTGCTTGCCCACCTACCTCCGGACGACTACGGGTGAGATAGGTGCTAGGTACTCTCATGTGCGGCTCATCTACGGGGACCTCCAGGTAGTAAAATTTGTTCTTTGCAAGTCGCCTGCATGGCTTGTCCGGAAAGGTGTGACACGGCCTTTAACAATGAGCATTCAAATTCATGTCAAGCTGGCGACGGAATCTCGTCGGTCATGTAAATTCGTGAATAGGCAACCATGCTCCAAATAGCTGCATTCAATCTACAAGAAGGCCGGAATTTAGTTAGTTGAGGAACACTTTTGTTTTGTTTTGGCCTTTTTTTTTTTGGGGGGGGGGGCAAAATCTCAACGGGGGCACATTATGTGACGGTGTTAAATCCTCGGCGAGGGAGCGAAGCGACCAAGCGGGAGGACCACGGTAGGGACTTTTTGTAAAAACAGAGTACTAAAGTCGCGTTTATATAGAACATTTAAAAGCAGACTTCTAGGAAATTACACATAGTGGAAAAAATATAGAGCAAAGGTCTATGATTAAAACATACGGAGGTACATTTATGTGACGGTGTGAGATCCTGGGCGAGGGAGCGAAGTGACCGAGCAGGGGGAGGGTGTGGGAGGTGGGATCCCCCCCCCCAATGGTAGGGACGGTTTGTTAAAACAGAGTACAAAAGTCGCGACCATAGAGCATTTGAAAGCAAATTTCTAGGAAATTAAACAGTGAAAAAAAAAGTGTGAAGGACTATGATTATAACAAACAGGGGTACATTTATGTGATGGTGTGAGATCCTCGGCGAGTGGGCGTGTGGTAGGGGGACTTTTTGTGAAAACAAAGTACAAAAGTTGCGTTTCTATGGAATTAAACATGGCGAAAAAAATTGTGTGAAGGACTACGATTATAAAATACGGGGTACATTATGTGACGGTGTGAGATCTTCGGCGAGGGAGCGAAGCGACCGAGTGGGGGAGGGTTTGGGTGGGAGCATCACGGTAGGGACTTTTTGTAAAAACAGTGTGTAAAAGTCTTGTTTACTTGTTTACAGAACATTTCAATTCAAATTTCTAGGGAACTCAACGTAGTAAAACATACATCACTGCGAAGGACTATCATCATTACTTATGAAAACTGTTCATTTTATGATATATGTATGGGCAGAGCCAGCGAGCCACTTTTACTCTGCCATTCGTCTGAAATGTATTCATTAAAAGCTTAAGGCCGTGTCACACCTTTCCGGGCAAGCTATTCGGGCTTGTTGAGAGAGGGATTTTTCAAGCACGCAGGAGAATTTCCCCCGGGCAGCCAAGAATGTTTGCGAATTTTGCACTTGTTTCTTACCTACTACACGCGTGCTACTTATCTACTACTTGCGTGTATTCCGTTTGACCTGCCTGAGAGTTTTGAAACCGATCCGTTTTCTGTTACGAGCGACTTACAGGTACTGAGAAGTACCCGAGTTGGAGTTGCCTGAGAGGTGCTGCCGGTAAGGGTCTCCTACTGGTGTTCTGCGTGTACCTCTGCGAGCGAACCCCCACGACTCACTCGGAACAAGTTCTGAGCATGCTCAAGGCCTTGTCATAACGTACCTGGGGAAGTTTTGCGGCTAGACTTGAGGGGAAACAAATTTGCAACCCGGAGCTCTCCACAGTTGGTCCGTACCTAGCGTGTTCTCGCCTGTAGTTGCCTGAGATGCGCACGCAAGTCCGATTTAACCGCAGCCAAGTTTTGAGCGTGACCAAAACTTTTTTTTTTTTTCCGGGTGAGTCGCGGGGATGCCCAAAGAGGTTCACGCAGAACGCCAGTACGAGGCCCTTAGCGGCAGCACTTCGAAGGGAACTCCAACGCATACTTTGCAGTCCCTGTATGCAACCAAGATAATGACATTCTGTGGGACTTCTGCCATTCCTTCAGAGGAATTCCTTCACTGAGTTGTCAGCACCCACGCGACTGGTACACAGGTCACACAGTATACCCGCCAGTAGAATTTAAGTAGAACGCGTCCAGCAAGTAAGACACATGCTCTGACTCGCCCAAATCCTTGTCTGCCCCCAGAAATTGTCCGGTATGCTGGAAAATCCCCCTACACAACAAGCCCGCGTAGCATGCCCGGAAAGGTGTGACAGGGCCTAAACATGGTTGCGGGTAAAAAGATTAGCGTGCGCACCTCCGGGCGACTACGGGTGAGATACGTCCTAGGTACTGTCATGTGCGGGTCATCTGCGGGGACCGCAGGGTAGTAAAAGGTGTTTTTCACAAGTCTCACACAAGGCTTGCCCGGAAAGGTGTGACACGGCCTTAAAACGGGATCGCTTTGTTCGAGCAATAAAAATTATTCTCATATTGCTAAGAAGCATAGAAAAAAAAAGGGAAAATGTAAGGTTTACTGAAGGTATGTTTCAGGGGGCACACTGGAGGACGCGAGGCTAGTGTCTATACACTAAATTTACTCATAAGTAAATATTAGAGTATAGATATGATAAGGGCATGCACATATATACAATTACATAGTGCAAATCTAGTAGAGTTAAGATGGTTCGATGGAAAAGTAAACATGGCGTAACAAAATCCCATGATAAATTTATTATGTATACAAAGACAAGTCAAGTAAAGCATTTCAAGAGTTTCTTTGCAAAAACCGATAAGTCCATTTTTGAAGATTTTGAAGTACGGTCTCTGTAATAAAGTACAAAATAATACCTTTTAAATGATATATTGGTCACTACATATAAAGGTACATTTTGGAAGTTATGGTCAAAAGAAGCACAAATTTTCTTATTATTCTCTTTATTTTTCTTGACCTTTAATCGCAAATATCTCCATTTGGCAAATATGGACTTATCGGTTTTTGCAAACAAACCCTTCATTTATACCTATGCAGAGGCAACTTGACCTGGATATGAATAAATGTATGCTGAATACAGAAGTCTTTACCTGGATATGAATACACGTATGTTGAATACAGAATTCTTTACCTGGATATGAATACATATATGTTGAAAATACAATGCTTTACGTGGATATGAATACATGTATGTTGAATATACACTACTTTACGTGGATAGGAATACATGTATGTTGAATATACTTTACCTGGATATGAATACAGGGTGCTGTTCGTTATTCCGAAGGTTCGTTAATCCGAAAATGAAATAGGGTTCGTTATTCCGAAGGTTCGTTGATCTGTCAATAAAATAGGGTCCCTAACGAACCTTCGGAATAACGAGCTCTGTTTCATTTTCGGAATAACGAACCTTCGGAATAACGAACTTTATTTCTCATTTTCGGACTAAGGAACCTTCGGAATAACAAATCTTATCACATTTTCGGATAAACGAACCTTCTTAATAACGAACTGTAACTATGAATACATGTATGATGAATATAGAATAGTTTTGCTATGCATGTCTTAAAAGAAAATACAAGAGAATAATACGTGTTGGATTACTGCAATTTTAAAATGAAATCAAATATTAAGCAAATCGAAATAAGTTTGAATGATAATATGATACGCATACTCTAATCCACATATCGATATCATATACTTTGGTAAAGTAGCATGGTTTTAAAGAATGAATGAATATTATACACAACCACTAATTTACCTACAAACATGGTTTTTGTATAGTGACATTATTACGATGTTATCCCTTCACCAATAATCGATTTGAAATTACCTTCATAACAAGCATATAGTTGTAAAGAAGAATAAACATCTATAATCAATGTATCACGGCCTCGAGAAATAGTCTAAGATATTACGTCTTACTAGACAGTAAGAGCTCTCACGTGGTTTCAAACGGTACATTGAATCTATTTCACCATTAGGTACCATTACACCTTTTAAGAATACTCAAACTTTACTGGTCCATTTGGGATTGACAAATGGTGTAAAACGATTTGTCAGTTTGAAAATGTAAAATTCTACTCGTCTTGACGTAAACCATTGAGAAATCACCACGTTAGTTACACAATATTGAAACTCGTAATGGACTCATTAGATTTCTTTTTAATTGCTTTTTTTTCAGTATTTCACTCTTTTTGTAACCAAGGAATTATACTAACGATACATTGTAAGTTTACAAGAGTATTATACAGCAAGATACAGCGACACATTATAATGGCGAGACAGTGTAAAAATGAATGAAAAACAATAACACGTAGGTAGCCTTTATGATTATCTTCACCCTTGAGTGTACGAAAAATTACGTTTCATTGAGAAATATTTTAACAAGTAACCGATAAAGCAAAGACTAAAAGTTTATGTACATAATGGTTTTCATGGTTTATTGGTCAAAAAAAAAAATGGCATGTCCTCAAAAAGAAAAATGTAAGATTAAATTTGAAGAAGTTTCATTGTTTTTGTAACGTACTCGGTTTCTGTTTCCAGATCATGTTTATTCGGTTTGATGGTTTCTGACTTTCAAGTTTCAAGTTTCAAGTTTATTTTCCACATCTCATAAAAAGAAAAATGAAATCAATGTGATTTCATGTGAGCATAACAAAAATGAACACACAGAAAAAAAAACAATCAATAACAAAATAACGCACATGTATAAAAATCAGAGTTTGTGACTCGGGATATGTGGCGAGTGTGGAGGGGAACAGCAATAGGCCATTGACCTTTCGAGGCCGAACCCCATAGACAAAAAATAAAAAAGAGAGTCATTTAAAATAATGATGTCATAATTAACAGTTATCAATTAAAGCATTACAGAATAATTAACAACAAGCACATAAAACAATTACAGGTACTAAATGCACTTTAAATCCATGCACGAATGACACTGTGTCAAATTTATTTTCTTGCTTTATACTGCATTCATTTCAATCCAAATCTCATTTTCATTCTTCAAAAAAAAAACAACAACAACAAAAGAACAACTATACAGAGTGTTATGCAAATAAGAAGCGTAGATGGTACACGTCAATTTTAAAGGAAAAGGTTGATTACAAAGGCACATCGTCAGATTAATAGCAAAGAAAGACGAGTACTAAAAAAGACACGGCCATGTTGAGACCTTCTAAATCAAAGTCTCACGCTTCAGACAAGAGACTCACGCCCCACAAAATAAAACACAACACACACACACACACACACACACACACACATCAATCATGGATTTCCGACCACCAAGAGAGTTAAATTTTTAAGCAATTTACATTTTTCTCAGAATCAGCCAAAATATTACAAAAGTAAACAAAACAAAAATATATGCATAAATAAATAAATAAATAAATAAATAAATAAATAAATAAATAAATAAATAAATACAATAAAATAAATATGTTCAGCATGTACCAGAGCCTAAGACTTACACCTTAAGGAGCTAAAGCTCCCTACTATTGATGGAGGAAGGGGGAGGGGGAGGCACTCGCTCCAACATCATCCCCATCCCCTGCCCCATTTCCTTTTCCTTTCTCAAATTATTCATTCATTTTGGTCGCCCATTGTCAAAACTGTGATCAGGTTTTTGACGGACAGCGGGTTTATTTCAGGAGATAGTTTATGAATTTGAAGCTTAATCTCAGGTATTTATAGATGAATTAGGAAAAATACATTGGGCGTAGGTGTTACTATGACGAAAATAACTCTTTTTTAAGAACATCAGCCATAACACGCAGGAACTTTCATATTCCTGAAAGCAAAACCAATACTTGTTGTTTAGATTTGATTTGCCTTTTGTATTTCCCCAGGAATATGACAACTTACAAAGGAAAAAGGCATACGCGAAACAAATAGCTTTAGAATTTTCAATATATTCGTAAATATTGTCATGACCTTGCAAGAGTAGATTCAGAACTATATCATGGAAGACAAACAGTACACTAAATTCCGTATTCCCATATGCGAATGAAAAGAAAACTACAGGACACCCCACATGCATGGAAACTTCAGTAACAGCTAAATAAAATCCACAGTCAATCACACATGTATCAATTATTACGGTACCATTTCCCCCATTATGACCTTGTCTCATGACTGACTGGCATGACTGATGTGATCAACGCTAAGGGGAGCGCTTGCAGATGAGCTTATATCAAGATTGGAACCTCCAGGCAAACTCATATTATGGCAGCATCGTTACGTCAAAAGTTGTACCTGCTGCATAATGAAGTCATGTGCACATTGGGCCTTATACCCTTTTTTGTTTATTTGTTAGTTAGTTTGTCCGTGTGCACCATAACTCAAAAAGTTGTGCACGGATTCTGATGAAACATCATACAGGAAAGGTTGAGAATGACACAAGTTACAAACGATTAAATATTTTGGGGGATTTTAGGAAGGATTTCTGATATTCTGACAGGTAGGGTCAATGAACTTGGGAGTTCAGGCTGCGCATTTCTGAGATTTTCCAACGCGCACTAAAAAGTGCATGATTTACTAATAGTTTCTGCTAGGGTGAGGCGCTCCACTTAGCTATTTCGAAAGGGTTTATGACGTAACAAAGGCTTCTATGCGTCCCAATGGTTCTTTTTTTCCGACATGTTTGTTATCTTACAGATCTTAACAAATCGAATTTGTAGAGGGAGACAAAGTGAAGAAACTCGCACCTGAACCTTCACCCCTCTGAATAATATCTTTCTTTCAAATGCTTCTTTATTGGGAAATCGAGCGATTTTTATTTTCAGCATGTATACCTATGAGTGTGGAAATCACTGATCTCTATGGAAGAGCGCAAAGAGATTTTCCCCGGTGGTGGACAGGAGAAAAATGTCTTTGGGAAGAGTAAGATCATCGGTGGAAAGTAGCTGCTTGGCGGAGGTCTTCGCTCTCAGATTGCTTTTCTAGTTTTCTTATTTTATGGCTCTATACAAGACCCGGCGACGCCAAATAGAACTGAACAAAGGGAAAAATATCACTTACATTGTTGCAAATAGGCCCAAACGTTTATCTATGCAATCAAGAAGGTTTATTCTAACTGAAAAAAAAAAATACACATCGTTATAAATCCGGTAACAGCTCGTTATTCC
The DNA here is from genome assembly GCA_033980235.1 of Diadema setosum. Lineage (NCBI taxonomy): Eukaryota > Metazoa > Echinodermata > Echinoidea > Diadematoida > Diadematidae > Diadema > Diadema setosum. The sequence continues at coordinate 34,561,718 of CM067074.1, forward strand.
GGAGGCTCTTCAGTCCAAAGATTCGTTATTCCGAAGGTTCGTTATTCCGAATATCAATTCAATTCAATTCAATTCAATTCAATTCAATTTATTAATTTCATAAAAGCAATACAGCCAATATTTGTACAATAATCAGATGGCAAGGAAAATCACGAAAAAGCCAGTGGCTTGAAGATTGTGATTCCCTGATACAGAAGTACATTAAAAAACAGATTGGCATGAAAATACAAAATACAAAATGTTACATAATCACTAGATACTCAATAATAGACAAAAATACACATAAAAACAAACAAAACATACATGAATACAACACAAAACAGAACGTCATGAATATATAATGTTCCATTACCTTGATAAAAACGTAAGTAATAATAAGATTCAAAAAGATATTGTTTCAATTTCAACTTAAAATTATTTAAACTCATAATGCACTTAAGATTATATTCTAATGAATTCCATATTTTTGCACCTTTATATTGCACTGAGTTCCTATATTTCATCTTAGATCGACATAATGGCAAAACAAAGTTTTGTTTATAACGTGTATTAAAACTATGACTCATAGAATGCGTTTTAAAATAATCATCAAAAATACACGGCAATATCGAATGTACATATTTAAACATAAAAATACTCGTTCTATAAAAGATCCTGTCTTTGAGGGATAAACAGCCTACGTCTTTGAAAAGGGGAGGAGTGTGAGCAAGATAATGGGAGTTTGTACACAATCGAACAGCTTTTTTTCTGAAGAACAGTCAGACGATTTAAGTCACGCTCAGTGGCTCCAGACCAAACCAAGTTACAGTAGTCTACATAAGGCAAGACATGGGCATTGTGTAACATCAATAGGGTTTTCCTTGGTAATATCACGCGAAGCTTATAAATCATCCCAATGGATACGCTGATCTTGCCATGAATGTGATTGATGTGATTTTTCCAGGATAATCTTTCATCTATGATAACCCTAAGAAAATTAATTGAATCAACTCTGGAAATAACATTACAATCTGCGTATATCATCATGTCATCATGTGAGAGCTTCATTCCAGAGGACTGAAATATCATATATTTTGTTTTACTTGCATTCATTTGTAATCTGTTAGCTTTAAACCAATCACAGACTTTTTGCAATTCATCGTTCGTCATATTGTTCAATATTGTTTTGTCAGAATGAGAAGCTAGAATGTTTACGTCATCCGCATACAGTACAAAACGAAGTACATTGGACGCATTGATGATGTCATTCACGTATACCAAAAACAGAAGTGGTCCCAATATGCTCCCTTGTGGTACCCCACACGTTATGGGTAGAGTGTCTGAGTTGGTGCCCTTAAAACCAGCATACTGACTTCGACCACTGAGATAGCTTTCGAACCAGCGAAGGAGTACACCTCGAATGCCGTAGTGTTCTAATTTGTGTAGCAGAATACCATGGTCTAATGAGTCGAATGCTTTGGACAAGTCGACGTAAATGGCCAAAGGAATTTCTTTTCTCTCTAAAGCAGCTGTAATCTGCTCCACGACATGTAAAAGGGCTGTTTCAGTAGAGCAAGATGGTCGGAATCCAAATTGTTCTTTAATCAATACATTCTTTTCTGACAGGTACTTGTACAATCTTTTGTGCATAATACGCTCGAGGATTTTAGAGAGAGTAGGGAGGAGTGAGATTGGTCTGTAATTTTCTATGAGATGTTTTTCGTTCTTTTTAAAAACCGGAATAACTTTGGCTAGCATAAGGGAGTTTGGAACTATGCCTGAGGAAAGTGAAAGGTTGAAAACATAGCACAATGGTTGAGCAATGAAGTGAATAATTCTCTTAATAAATGTAGAACTTACTCCATCATGTCCACAGGAAGCTGAACTTTTCAGACTTTTTGTGATCTCAATTATTTCTGACTCGTCAGTAGGCATGAAAAAGGCTGATTCAGAAATTTTAGAGTTCAAAAAACCTGTGAAACATTTTTTACCAGTGTCAACATTGTTACCAACAGAAACACCAATATCAGAGAAATACTTATTGAACTCATTAGCAATTTCTTTGTCATCTTCAATCTTTTTCCGAGCACTTCAAAAGAATTTGGGAGCTTGGATACATTACATCTCCCCAAAATTTCATTAACAATCTTCCAAGTCTTACAAAGGTTGGTTTTATTTCTCATGACTAAGTTTGTGAAATATAATCGCTTTGAAGCACGTATTATACAATTTAACTTATTTCTATACCGCTTATATATCAGCTTATTTTTACTAGAAGGCGTGTTAATATATGCACGAAATAATCCGATCTGTTTCCTGTTTATGGATTTCAGAATGCCTTTCGTTACCCAAGGTTTTCTTGCAATTGTTTTCTTACATTTAACTTTTGGGGCTGCTTTCAACACATGTTTGTTACAAATTTGACCCAAAGTTTCAAGAAAAACATTATATGACATATTTACATCGTCACAAGAATCAACACAGGACCAACTAACAGAACAAAGGTCTTGGATAAGATCTGAGTAATTCAGATTACTTGCAAAGCTTTGACATTCAAAGTATTGACGGCTCTTGTCCAGTTTCATATCAGTCAAATCAAAAGTTGTGACTTGAAAAATAGGCAGGTGATCAGATATGTCTGAAAATATGATACCAGGAGTAATGGACTTATCCAAGACATTTGTAAATATGTTATCAATACATGTAAATGATGAGGATGTCACTCGAGTAGGCTTTGTTATCAAGGGGAACAAGCCATGTGTATACATAATGCTCAGAAAATCATTTGTACATGAATTAATGGAGTGCTTCAGAATATCAAAGTTAAAATCACCTGCAATATAACACATCTTGTTTTCTCTGGCAATATTTGCTACAGAATTCTCCAGCATTCCATTGAAAGCTTGTGCATCCGAGTTGGGCGCCTTGTAAACTACACCTACTATGTTGTTCTTGTTTTCCATTTCGATCTCAACGAACATTGTATCTACAGATTCGTTTGAAAACGACAAGTCATCTCTCACTTGAAAAGTGAATCTCTCATCAACGTATAAACAAACTCCGCCACCCCTCCGATGTTCACGTGGTTTTTGTACAAAGGAGTAGCCCTTCATATTATACATAGACGGTACATTGGAATTTAACCATGTTTCAGAAAAGGCATAAACTGTAAATTTGTGACATAAGCTGTCAATAAAGTCAAAAATGGAGTGAAATTTAGCAAACAAACTCTGCGAATGAAGATGAAAAACAGAAAATGCCTGTTTATCTCCACATTGATCAAACATTTTATCAAAAGTATCATTGAATTAATAATTTCCACTTTCGGATTAACAAATCTTCGGAATGACGAACCTTCGGAATAACGCCACAAATGTTCGGATTAACGAACCTCTGGGTATAGGAAATTTGTGTGTTTCGGATTAACGAACCTTCGGAATAACAAACCTTCGGAATAACGAACAGCACCCATAAATCCTACGCAAGGTTATAATCTTCTTGTAATTTGACTGATCATTATTGCTTTAATAATTGCCTTCGTGTTCAACCAAACACGATAGTATTAGATCAAGATGTTACAAAGTAAGTGAGCTTGTCAGGTCTAGATGAACAAGACCATCGAGTTAGCGACACACCAGAAAGAAATATAAAATAACTGCCAGGTAATGGTGTTGCAAAGTCGCAAAACCATAACAAGTTATACAGGCGCCTAATAAAGTTTTCATGACCCTAATGATGGCTGTGATGTAATAATCATAGAGTAACGCCAAATAGAATGGCAGAAGCTTCATGAAAATTAAAGTCATTGTTTATCATTTGCAGATGAAACAACCAGCATTAGTGCTTCAAAATAGTCCTGAAATGTGAGTTAGGTATAGAAACAACTAATGTAAAAATTTGAACTTGTATAATCAATGTTAAGTGTTAAGTGTTGTTAAGTATACACAATGTGAACAATAGTTGTGAAAATGATTCCAGACTAAACCGTTTACAGTTATGGTAGAATGAGAAAAATAATGATATTTCATTATATTTTAGGCTTTATTGGAAAAGAAAATACAGATTGATTGATTTGATTTCTGCAATATTAAAGAAAAAATTTACATTGCGTATTTTCTCAACAATACGAAAGGAATTCCACCATTTGCATTATTGTGACTGGATGGCCATGCTCATGATATCGGAGTTATAAGACCATTTGCATTTACTTAGGTACTTTGTCATGGAAAAACCTGCCATGATAGAATGAAGTATTGCGAGATCCATCGATGTGGTTCAGGTGATACGATAAGGAGCCTTTCTGTTTATGGAGAAAACACGAAAGAAAGTAGGAAGAAACGAACGATAGAAAAATAGTAAAATGACCAGACCTGGAAAAAATCGCAGTGAATTTGTTAAAACAAGACTGTAATCTGATATGAACATTTTATATGATTGTTTTTGATATCAGAAGAATATATCGTGTGCAGAAAAATAAATATCACATTACAATAGTATATATATATATATATATTTTAAATGACATGCAAACTACTCGGAGGTCAATTAATTCTATACAAGCATGAGATAAGAGGAATCAAGTCTAAAGTTAAGTACTGTCGATCTTACAGAAAATATAATATAAGTATGATAACAGAAATATTTGACATTTTTTCTACTTTTGGTCGATCTCGTTCCTTCATTTATTCAATGATTTTGTGATTACTTAGCTAAACAGAATCAAGAGATATTTATCTCCCCAGTGTCAGTTTATGAGATTTATATCTATATGATTTATGTAGTTTCCGAAAGGTTTTGTTGAAGATTTTCTCAATTTCTCTCCGGCTGTTAGATTTTCTCAATTTCTCTCCGGCTGTTTTATTTTCTTCATCTTCTTCTTCCCCTTCAGGGTGATAGGTGTGTGGGGTGCCACATCTCCCCCTCCCCCACTTCCACCGTAATCCCGGTTCAGCGGCCGCTGCACCGTCTTCTCCGGTAGGTGGCCGTTATGGACAGGTGTATGATAGTAATATCGTTGTAAACATGGTAAATGTTGGGTGGCGCAGGTGGTGGAGAGATGATTATGTAGCGAGTGACAACATGTGTATATTCGAAATAATGATTCTTACAACAACAACGGCAAAAGAATAGTGTCAAATTTACCGAATTTCTGCTTTCAGTACCAAACTGGAGCTCGAAGTTCTTTTTCACCGGTATCACCGGTTTCTTATGCGCAAAGAGTTCGTTCCATTCTGTGCTAGATCCGTTGATAACCGAAGAAGAGTGAAGCGACTGCTGACTGTAAAATGAGGCGTGCTTTTTGGCTCTTGTCTGCAGTATCCCCGCAAGAATGATTAGGACCACGGCGACAACGACAACGAATGCAACAGGGATACCAACGAATAGCGCAACCGATGGAGTCTCAGCTTAATAATAATAAGAAAAAAAGAAAAGAAAATGAGGGGAATTGCACTCGTTATGATAGAAGACTACATTACGTGACATATAAACTATAAAGCATTGAAACTCGTGAGCGGATATCACGCCATGTAGGCCCTTCATTACTTTTGCAAACGGTGGCAAAGGCAATACTATTCATATAAGATATCAGTGAGGTGATTCAGCAAACATTGCCTTTGCTGCATAGAACATTGCGTTATATTTATCGCGTAATAATCACCAGTGTGAGCAAAATAACTGAATAATTTCAATTCATTTTAGGCTATCGATGTTAGCGATCCAACACCTCACCATGTCTATTCGGACAGAGATGTATGATAAACTAATTATAGCATTATGATATCATAGCTTGATGCAAGATGAATAGAATTGATATGGTATAATCTGAAGTTTTTACGGTGTTAAAGGGAAATGACACCCCAAAAATGGATCGAGCAAATGCGGCAATACCTGTAGAACATTTCAGTGTTTGTTTGAGGAAAAGTGGACAATCCGTTCGAAATAACATTTCAGGTTGCTAGAGAAGACTATCACAGTTCGTGACATCAGGTTTAGACAAATTTTGAAAGAATAAGAAAATTTCTTAAATTTCATTGCTTTTTTAATGAAAATGACACAGTCCCTCTCCTTGATATCTGTGATAAAATTTCCTTTGTTTGCTGAAAGAGCTCAGTCAAAGTTTTCTTCATTACGGAAGAAAAAATAAAGGAAATATACGTTGAACTCTCGTTGTATTTTGTTTTATATCGTATGTTCAAGAAATAAGGTAGCCTTCACATCCATCAATGGCGGCACCGAAACATTAAATACTCATAATATTTGAACGGATTATCCGATTTTCTTCCAACCTAATGACTCTGCTAATACTGCTGTATTCACTCAATCCACATTAAATTTTGTTTTTATCATCCAGTAAGGAGAGTGAGTACATCACTATGTTTGATCCAGTTTAGGAGCGTATTTATTGGTAGTGAACTGAATCCTCACTAGATATAAAAGTCATGAAAAGGAGGAATAAAGGGGGCGCGACTTTACCAATTCGTTCCGTGCAAAGGTTTCCGGTCCAGTCCGAGGTACAACTGTAGACGAAAATACGCAAATAATGTACACCTTTAGGCTAAATAAATTATCACACAAATATACACCAAAATCAGGTATTAAATTGAGGAACATCACATCTAAAAACAACTGAGTTGAATTGCAGATTACATAGTTTATTATACACAGTTGCAAGTAGCCTAACGTTCTTTATTTCCTTCTTGCTGGTGTTTTTTTTTTCAAGGTGCAAACATACATTCAGCAAAAAAGAAAGGAAACCCTTTTTCAAGTTTAGATTTCTCATAGAAAAGAATTATGTGCTCTTCCATAGAACAATAGCAAAAAACAACAAATTTCACACAAAGAGAAACCTGAATAAAGTTGCAAAAATAAACCTTTGATCTCCATGATATCTTTAAAGCCCTATGGAATGCCATTAGGGAAACAATACAAAATTCATTTCACTCCAGCCAATATTCATTTCACTTTTAACAAATACATTTCACTCACCGATATTTATTTCACTTTTCACAAAAATACATTTCACTTTTAGATAAAAATTCATTTCACTTATCACAAAAATACATTTCACTTTTAAATGAAAATACATTTCACTTTTGAATAAAAATTCATTTCACTTTTCACAAAAATGCATTTCACTTTTAAATAAAAATACATTTCACTTTTTACAAAAATACATTTCACTTTTAAATAAAAATTCCTTTCACTCTTCACAAAATGTATTTCACTTTTTAACCAAATTCATTTGACTTTTCACAAAATTTCATTTCACTTTTCAAGAAAAAAAATAAATCATTTCTTCTGTCTGTAAAAAAAAAAAAAAATCATTTCACTTTGGCGTACCATATCACTCTGACGAAACCATTTCACTGCACTAAAACCATTTCACTCTGATAAAACCATTTCACTCCGATCAAAAAAAAAAAAAAAATACGTTCCTCTCTTTTCCCGGCCAAAAGGTGGCGCCAGTCTGAGTGGAGTCGCAGCTATGGCACTTTGTTAGCACCAAAGAGCGTACAACCCTGGGCCGTTCACGCGGTTTTGCGGCAGCGGCAGCGGCAGCGGGGGCGGTTTGCCGCTAAACTCTGCCGCAGCGGCACGCTGTGCACACTGGAGCGGTTTGCCGCGCGTAATCTGCAAATTAGATTGTTGCCCTTGGGCACCTGCAGTTTACTAGTAATCAGTTACATAATTATCATGCACATGTATACCGTGAATACATTCCCCATGGATCTGAGAATTTACAAAATCACTTTTCCAAAACGAAACAAACAATAAAGGAAATCAAGGATGCGTAACATGCAAGAAGACTATTGGACAATCAGTACGGGAATCTTAGCTTTTCAACTTTTTGCTTAAAAAAAAAGAACACTTTCAACACAGACTGTTCAATGAAACTGCAAAATATTCCTTGTGTTACTGATATTGGTATGCACGCAGAAATTATTGCATCGGACCACTGCCATATATACTGAGAAGGCGGTACATAAAATGTGTACATCCAACACCTCAATATCTAAAATATGATCTGCGAATGTCACATTATCCTTGTTCTTGTTTTATTTTAATTTTTTTTTTTTTTTTTATATTATAAATAGGTTGTATACGTTTACGTACCTTTTACCTTCAGCACCACGTTGGCAGAATACTATATCAGACATAAATAGGCGTATATAGGACTGTGATATTGATAAACTGCTTTCTTTCGCTGGCGAGTCTGCGTCTATGGCAAAATACGTGCAAGAGAGTGACCGCTGTCAAGGGTCGAAACAAATGGCAAAACCTCGAGAAAACCAAACGAGCAACTTACCATTTAGCCCGATTTCATCACCAATGGTCTCCAATTCGATATTTTCCTCAGGAGTGTTTTTGTGAACATAATTGAGTTTATTGTACAAAAGTTGTCTTTTCTGGACGTCTTCGTTCCGCAGCTTTTGGCCGGGAAAAGAGAGGAACGTATTTTTTTTTTATCAGAGTGAAATGATTTAATCAGAGTGAAATGGTTTTATCAATCAGAGTGAAATGGTTTTCTGCAGTGAAATGGTTTCGTCAGAGTGATATGGTACGCCAAAGTGAAATTATTTTTTTAACGGAAAATGAAATGATTTATTTTTTTCTTCTTGAAAAGTGAAATGAATTTTGTGAAAAGTCAAATGTTTTTGGTTAAAAAGTGAAATACATTTCGTAAAGAGTGAAATGAATTTTTATTTGAAAGTGAAATGTATTTTGGTGGAAAGTGCAATGTATTTTTGTGGAATGTGAAATGTATTTTTGTGAAAAGTGAAATGAATTTTTATTTATAAGGGAAATGCATTTTTGTGAAATGTGATATGAATTCCTATTTGAAAGTGAAATGTATATTTGTGTAAAGTGAAATGAATTTTTATTCAAAAGTGAAATGTATTTTTGTAAAAAGTGAAATAAATGTTGGTGAGTGAAATGTATTTGTTAAAAGTGAAATGAATATTGGCTGGAGTGAAATGAATTTTGTATTGTTTCCCTAATGGCGTTCCATAAAGCCCAAAAGACCAACGAAAGCGGAAATAATGTAGGAAAATAAAGCATCTTATGTCAAATCTAAATTCAATGAAATTAGAGAAGAAGCAATAATTAACAACAATGTTAGAAATTTGAGGTTTTTTTTAAATTAGGAAATTGTAAATAATGTTTGGTTCTTGAAATTGTCACATGGGTTTTAAATCACTAGATTCAAGGAAATAAATAAAGAAATTCTGCTCATTTCATCATCTTTATGTTTATCATTTCCTATGTCAGTTGAAGTTTGACTTGACAGAAAATTCATATTTTCCCTTTCAGTTTCCCACCTTGCTTTTCTTAGAGGTTATAAAGAGAAAAAGAGAACAAAAAAAAAACCGCTTATTTTTTCCTATTTCATTCATGTCTCTCATTGTGCTAAACTGGTCTTTTGTTATCAAAGTTACCATGAAGGGCATCGGCACATGAAAGAGAACATGTCAATTTTTGCAATTTTTAATGCTGTCCCTTGGAAAAAACCCCGAATGTACTTACTCATGCGCAAAGTTTTCTTTATGATTACCTTACTAGATTAGTAGCCAATTAAATTACCTTTAATATGGTATATAATACATTGATTTTTATAAAAATTTTCTATGAAAAATATGACCTCGAAAAAGTGTTTACTTTCTTTTTTCTTTGCTGAGTTTATTTATGCCGAGCTTTATTTCGATAGCTACCAGCGGTTCGTAAGTTACGTCGTCAACATAATCAATAGGGAGTTTTCGCAAGCACAACTCAGCCGGTAGTTGAGCGTGCCGTGTGCAAAATTTGCTTCTGCGCCTGATCAAGTCCGAGAAACGTCCCGTCTTGAGGAAAACAAGAACGGTACTCGGCAAAAATAGCGTTCGGTCCCGATGCTGGGCAGGAGTGAGCCAGCCAGCCAGTCAGCCAATCAGCGACATTGTCCCCACGCCTCCGTCCTTACAGGAAAGCGAAACTGTTTAGATATGCGGATGGGCAGTATTACGGGAGTCGGAGTGCGGGGACTGTCACAGCTGATTGTTTCCGCGGCCTCTCGGTCTTCCCGTCGTGTAGCGAAAACTCCCTAATTACAGAGAGAAGGACGGACAGACGGACGGACGGCGTACAACTGGAAAACATAATGGGGAGTTTTCGCAAGCACGACGCGGCAGAGAGTTTAGCGTGCCGTGTGCAAACTTTGCTCCTGCGCATGATCAAAGCCCAGAAACATCCCGTCCTGGGGAAAGCAAGTACGGCACTCGGCCAAAATAGCGTTCGGTCCCGATGCTGCGCAGCGAGTGAGCCAGCCAGCCAGCCAGCCAATCAGCGATCTTGTCCATACGCTCCCGTCATGTACAGGAAAGCGAAACTGCTAAAGCGGGGTTCCCACTATCGTGCGATCCATTGCGAACGCCACGATAGGACATTGTTCGTAACTGATCGTGGAAAATTTGTTGAACTCGTCTGAACTTTCACGTTTGGATACGGGGTTATGCGAGTCAATACGTGTTGGTACGCTTGGATGCGATATGGTCACGATTGGTCTATTTCAAGCGATACGATCTGTCACGATCTGGTCTCCCGTTCAAATACGATCCGACAGGATTGTCCTGATTGAGTTTACGATTGGTACCGATCTAACATGACCATTACGATCAGGATCCCCGATCTGGTACGTGCAGCAACGTACTGATACGTTCCAATACGAATACCGCGAACCAATACGGGCTGCTGAGATAAGATACGATATCTTTTACGATCGGGATCAGAAGCGACCCCCATTTAAGGCGCGATTGGACCCGAATGGGAATATCATAGTCCGGCTGACGATGGATTTCATTGTTTCCCTTAAATTATGCAGAGTGGTTAGGCCTATTAATTTTATCCACAACCATTGATGATGGCAAGGCTTGACAGGTTGACGATGATGACAACGTATCCTTTGCAGTATTGCTAATGACGATTATGTTATCAGAGAGAAAGCAGCACCCAGGCCAGCCATAACCTCAGATATTCCTTCGTCTAATATTAAACGTAAAGAAATTAATAGATTATTAAAACGATATGCTCACCCTCCCCCCTCACAAAAAAAAAAAATGAAATAACGAACCCAAATACATAAGATCAGATGATTGCCCCTCTTCCCTAGAAAAAAACAAAACAGCAAGACAAAATGACCTTTCTCTCCAACACATGAAGAAAATAATTATATGATGAAATGAAAGCTAAGAAAGAGGATGGGATCATTTTGAATGTTATGTAACATAGTATTATGTGTTATATACGCTCGATATAAGAAAGTTGGCTGAATGGATAGTATTGCTTATGGTGTTCGATTTCATATTCGCAAAGTGTATGTATCATATGCCTTTTTATTTCAAAATGTCGTTATCTCATGGGTTATTAAAAGTTTGGTTTATTCGGCTTGAGTTAGTGTTTTACTTAACAATGTTTAACATAACTGATACACACACATAACAGAAAAGTGACTCCCTAATCAAAATGATGTCACTTTTTAAAAAAAAAGGAGGTTTTACGCAAAATTATTTCGCAGGGGTATATTGCTACACTTATTGAATAACTAATTGTGAAAAATAATAAGAGTGATCTTCATTGTCATAATCATACGAGTGATCTCACATCCACGACTATGGTCACTTTTACATTTGCAGTAATAATGAGAGTTGAAAATAACCATTTCCCTCTAAAATTGTGCTCTACCAAACATACAAAAAAAGACATTGAAAAGTGTCGAAATAGATGTAAAGGGGTCAAACGATGGCTGATGAAACAACAACTCTTAATTACTATGAACAATACACAAACAGCAGGATACTGCACCCCCCCCCCAAAAAAAAAACCAACTCTGTAATATACTTCTAAAAATTAACCATTTGCCTTTGATATGTACCCATTCAAGCACGATTCATTAAATTATTCTCATCTTTGTACTGAGGTTAGTCAATACGTGCAGACATACAATTGCCATTTTATTTTTGCTCATTTTTTGTTTTCGTTACAAAAATTATCCCATATCCTGTTTTGTGTGTCTGTATAATGGTTATAGCAACTCATTAATGAAAACATCATTAACATAATGTATGAAACATCTAAAAATCTGTAATACAGCTTTCATTTTATGAAATCATAAAAAAAATGATTTTGATAATGTACCTTAAAAATTACGACAATTAAACCCCACACCGTCATACAATTTACCGTTTGGAAATAATAATCTAAAGATGCAGGCTACCACCTATCAAAATACAAAATAAATCAATTTATGAGTAAAATAAGGGCAAATGGGCAAAAAATAATGATTATTATAAGCGGAAGTGAAGTGAAAAAGTCGATCCCGATCAACACGATTAAGAATCACGATTAGAAGGGATTTCATGCGTTCCGATACGATCCTAGACGATCTGATGATCACGAACAAAAACTAATCGTGTTAATCGTAGAAAATTTTTGAACCGTCCAAAATTTTCCTATGATTAACGCGATTGCCACGATTGACCTCAAGATCTGATACAATCTGATAAGACCATCACGCTTGCTGCACAATTAAGACCACGATTTCAATCGTGGCGCCAATCGTGATAGTGGGAACCTCGCTTTAGATATGGGGACGGGAGTCCGAGTACGGGGACTGTCACAGCTGATTGCTTCCGCGTATTCTTGGTCTTCCCGTCGTGTAGCGAAAACTCCCTAATGCCTCTACTGACGCGTACGTTGAATATCACAATAGCTCAGTAAGTTTTTTGAAATAACTCTAAGGCTCAGGAGAGCTGAGAAAGAAAATAGGAAAACGCCACTACAGTTGTGTTTTTTCATCACTGTACTGTTATGAAGTATATTTGTGACACTGCACATCAAAACAAACAAAAAGTCGCCAGACATGAATTTTTAGTTAAGACAATATTATGAAAGAGCAGACTTTAAGCTTTAAAATGATGTATAACTCAAATCATTAATGGACTCTCCTAACCTATCTAAATATTGGAAAGAAAGCACAAACTCAGGAAATGTGTGAACTGAGAAAAAAGGCTCTAAATTACAGTGTCTATTCAAGCGCTTAATCTTTACCAAGCCATGCTGGCTGTGCGATGAATGGGACAAAAAACAGGAAGTAAACCACTAGAGTAACAACAATGAAGGGATTATCAGATTAAACTGAAATTAAGCATGCCTCATTAACACATTCTGTCCATAATAAATGCCAACTTTCAAAGCAGTAGCACTATTCTTTCAAAAGTTATTTGAGTTGAAAGTGAAGAGTGCGGACAAGGTTTTTCAGAAATGAAAAAGGGATTCTAAAGACGCACCTAATCACACTATTCTACCAAAAATATTCAAGATAAACTGCTAAAAAAAAACACACACTTTCCTGCCCGTTTTATGATACCACATTTTAGCATAATGCATGTAAAAGAAGACCCGCTCTTTCAGAAAATATGAAAAAGTCAAACTCGGCTAGGTTGACCCATTTCACTTATTTTCAGTCCTCATGCAAAATCAGTGTGTGCGACTTTTTGTTCGTTTTGAGGTGCACGGTCACATTTACACAACACACAAAAACACTGATTGATAACCCCCCCCCCCCCCCCCCCCGTAGAGACCAGGATCCACATAGGTATTATGCATCAAATCCAGCTTGATTTTAGTCCATGAACTATATTGCAGTCAACAATATGTGTATCTTGCACATGTGTGTACCAGCGGATACGTACTAATCAGGGTGTTCGTCGGAGTACGCGATGTGTCACGCACATAGTGACCTGTATTTGCAGAATTCAATTCAAATTCTTTCCAGTTCAAATGCATATAATAGATTGAAACTACCAATGTGAATTTCGACTGGGGAGAATAGGTACCGGCATTCATATGGAGCATTCACTTCATATCCAGAAGGAACACACGTTGCTCCATTGGCGCATGAGTTGTTCTCACAAGGAACTATATTGGGAAAGAAAGCACGGTTAGTCAATAATGTTATTTTGCATCGTTTAATCTCAAATCATTTTGAAGTAGTTTCGGGGTGTGCTTGTTTGTTCGCTTGTTTGTTGTATTTTGTCACTCAGCATTTACGTCGTGTGCCAGGTAGAACGAAGAGAACGCATGCTAGGCCCGTATGGCAGTACATCGTACAACCAGAAGTCAGTTCAGGATTAGCTCATGTGCAGACAACATGTGACAGATGGGTACAAATGACCTTTCATCTTTCTCAGCTGATTAGATAATCTACTAGTCTACAAGTAACAGACTACATTAGCTTGCCCAACGTAACAATGTATGGAATTCATCAGTCATGTTCAAACAACAGATGAACTTGCATAGATCAGGTGACTAGAATGATCCATAAATTGGCATTTTGGAAAGCATACATTTCATTATTTTGCATTGAATGTAATGGCAATCATTTTTCATTGATATAGCCAAATACTGCCTTAATGCTGTCAGGTAGATGTGATGGTAAGTGCAACTTGCAAGAACTAATACTTGAATAATCATAACATCACAGATGCTGATCTCAGTGAATTTAAAAACCAACATGCTCTGCTGGTACCAATGACCTTTTTCCGCTTATGCTCAAAGTGGAACGCCGAACTGGCTTATTTCCTTCCTTGCTGTAAAGAAATACAGCGTCTCAGTGTGTATTTGCACTGTAACTGTTCATCTCGTAGACTTATGTGAAAATGCTCGAATTTATTTCACACTGTGGTGCGTTTTTTTCCACAAGGTATTCACAAAGTAATATTCTGTTTTACACTGTGAAGTGATGATTCAAAGTGTGTTCACACTTGTAAAACACTTGATTTTAACAGTGTGAAGAGATTTCACAATGTGTTCACACTGTGTGTCACATTGCGTTTCACATTGTGGGACACTGTGTTCTTTCCAGCATGGTTAAATCCATGGGCGTCACCAGGAGGAAAAAAACAAAAACAAAAACAAAAACAATCGGCAGCACTGATACTATACATACATCACGTGTTTACTATCTATCGCCCGTACTGTATACGTAAGGTATATTTCATTCATTGTGCAACGGATTATCAATTCAGAAAATACAAAAGCTCCGTCGCATGGAAGAGAGATAACCCGCCCACACCAATGCACACCCTCCCCCGTTATAGGTCTCCAATCAGTGGCGTAACTGGAGGGGGGGGGGGGCACGTACCCCCTCCCCCCAATCCGCTGGTTTAAAAAAAAATAAAAATGGTAATTCAAGTGTTGGTAAACTGCTTTTGAAGGGTGAGCAAGATTTTTTTTTCTCTAAGATTTCTTTTAACCATAATTAAAGAGGCATCAATAGTTTGAAACACTGTTCAAAAAGCCTGGAGCCGAATAAAAGATTGTGATTCAGCGTGATTACTGGTTGGCATTCTGAATGATATGATAAGCAGGATGGAGCAGTGTACTCAGAACATCCGAACGGCAAAGAGTCGCTGCAATGTTGCGCAATGTGATGTAGAATGTACACCTCTGTACCTCACACTTTGTTATATCAAAACTAGATCACGGAGTGTTGCTGTCTATATAAAAATGCCTTGCATTGCCAATAATAAGACTTGACCTGGGCTATTTCCCAACTTTTCCATGTATGAAACACACACACACACAAACACAAACAACTAGGGAATGCTCTAAAGTGCAGATTTTGGACATCCTTCCCCCGCTTGGTTACTTCGACGCCCCCTCGCTGGTCATACCTCCCCCAATCATGAACATAAACCGACATCCTTGACTACCAGTGGCGCACCGCCCCCTCCCCCTTAATTTCCAAAGCGAAAAAAACATAGCTACAAACGGCAGATTTTGGACTGTAAAATGTCAAAATTTTCACTGTCGCTCGCTCCGCTCGCTCGTATTTTAACGCTTTGCCATTCTCCTGATGTTGCTGCCTGTATTCAACAATGCCAGCAGTAGCGCCCGGTGCGCCACCCCTCCTTGATTTCCAAAGCGAAAAGGAATAGCTATAAACGGCAGTTTTTAGACTGTAAAATGTCAAAATTTTCAAGCTCGCTCGCTCCGCTCGCTCGCATTTTAATCAATTCAATTCAATTCAAACTTTATTTCATTTTTCGAAAAGAACATTAACATTTCACTTTCTTTGGTAACATAGAATAAGGTTGCAAAATCAAAACAAAGTAAATAAAAAAAAAAACATAATTGCGGAACCTTGGGTAACAAGTGCCAACAGTTGCGCCCTGTGCGCCCCTTAATTTCCAAAGCGAAGAAATATAGCTACAAACGGAAGTTTTTTCTGACTGTAAAATGTCAAATTTTTCAAGGTCGCTCGCTCCGCTCGCGCGCATTTGAATCTTTATCCCATTCTCCTGATGTTGTTGCCAGTAATTGCCAGCAATTGCACCCTGTAAGGTGCCCTGATTTTAAAACCGAAAATTGTTCTGTCAATGTACTTGCTGTGATTTGGGGTTAAATGGATGTTTTTTGGATTAAAAATATTATTGGTAATATTGATAATATTGATATATAATTGATAATAGAGAGATCCGGATAAAGGGAGGCCGGATAGGAGAGGTCGGACTGTATTCAAAGCGTGACGGGGACGTCCATGGGGTGTGCACAATAGATATAACTTATACACCTTTTTACATAAAAAATGAAATGAGAAATTGATCACGCACTTTCAGTTTCATTTCAGAGATTAAGATATGGTAGAAGGAAAGGGGAAGAAAGAAAAATTTAGAGGAAAGTTGAAAGTAATTCATTTCAGTCGATTACACTTGCTAATAACATTCTCATTCGGCTTTAGAGAAATTGTTCATAATTGCAAATAATAACCTGGTATATCAGTAATAAAGTTGAAAAGAGGGCAAATCTACTAGCACATTACTGCTTTTTTTTCTTCAAAAACTACAATTTCCAATTTTGATGACAATATGAATTAAAAAAAAATTATATATCGAAAGTACTCACAAGAAGTCAAAAAGAAAAAAAAAACGAAATGATTTTTTAAAAGGAAACTGCAGTACGTACACGATATATCAAATGCCTTGCTGTTGAGAAGAAAAAGTCCAGAATTGTTGTTCAGCTCTCTGCTTGTGGAGATCGAAGCACTGAGGGCATTCATGACCATCTCTGTTGTGATGTTACTGCTGGCGCCGAATATGGCAACATGATTGACGACTATGCTTCCCTCGGTAAAAGACTTGACAATACAGCAGCAAAACCCAGGGAGGTCACCGTAAATTCTTTTACACTGGGGGAACATAAAAAAAAAGGAACATGCATATCTGAATTTACATGTATCCTTATCATTGCCTATCCGTCAATGTATTATACTAACGTATCATTCTCTCAATCACATACGCTAATGGTATATTTAGTCATGTATTGTCATAAGTAATTGAAGATCAATACTTTAAGTTATAACCTATAGCTCTTTCCTCGTATTCTCCATCGGGCATGTCGGGAATGGCGGAGTGATCGAGGAATGCTTATTGTCATAAATAATGATCAACAACTTTTCAATCGAAAAGTCTTATCTTTTTCTACATCCTCGACATCCGCCCTGACATTCATATTCATAATGTAATTAGAGTCGAACTTGAATCACAACAAATGTTATATTGCTGCTTTTCAGAGAGTTCCAGATTGAGGGTAAAAAATCAACTTAGATTGTCTTTCAGAATATGTTTTCAGTGCATGAGTGAATTTCGATAATATTATTTTTTTTTGAAATATTGTATCTATTGTATATTGTCATTTGTAATTGCACCGGGGAAGCTATTGCACATTACGACGTGACCCCCTACATGAGAACATTCTGGTACAGTATTCAAACTTTGATTTCAGTAGAACAATGCTTCCTTAAACAATGAATTTAAGTTGAAGAAATCACGAAATGAATGGTCACTGACGGTTGGACTAGCTTTCCCTGACCATTTTCCAAATATATATTTTTTTTTCTATACGTCCTGTTGCTAGCAAATCCACATGTAGCCGCTATGCTTATGTTTTGCTGTTTTGATACGGACAAACGAGAATAATTTGATATGCTGTTTTTGAAGTTTTGCAAAACCAGATGCTATCATACCAATTAGTGATACCTTGCTAAAAATAGTAATAATACTAATTCGCTATATGATCTCAGATAGTTATACATGTTCAAATGTTACTCACTTCTTTTTCGAAATGCGCTTTCAAAGTGATATATACACCTGACGCGTTGTTGTTGTGAGCATCTGTATAAATAGCTTCGGTGCCATTGATGTCAATCAAGCTAACATTCACGTTGATTTGAATAGTTTCTGCAACAGGAAATAATCCAGGAGAGGTGCAGCAGAAATGGACAGAAATATGAAGGTCCACTTCATGGGAAATTGAACAAGAGGGGATGCACATTGCAGCATTTGTGTTTCTACTGTATTCAGCCTGTGCGCCAAAAAAGTTTTTAACAATAAAACAATATAGGCTAAAGAATAGTCATTACTTCACTCTTTTCCTAAAATGTTCATCTTAAAAAGTATTTGCATGAACACTTGATGAATATGAATATGTACCCAGCTAGCAAACTTGTCCTTGTTATATAGGTGTATATATGTGTATATATATATATATATATATATTATACATATACATTATATACACAATTTTTCTATTCCCATGCCCAATACGTTATGCGAGATATTTTCCTGTTCCTCCTTTTAAAACTCACACATCTCTTTATAAAATCTTGAATGCGATTCTTTATCTGTTTTTTTGTGTGAAAATGAATAAGTTGTGTAAATGAATAAGTTAGACTAAATTAAAAGTGAACGACAATTATGATGTTGCTATATTATTTTCTGGTCGTATTGGATCTTTCATCATCATTATTTTATCAACCCATAGGGCAAAGACACCTTCATTTAATTTCTTAGCATAGCTGCGAATCTTATCTTAGATTTAGTTCTGCGACTCTGAGGGAAAAATAAGGGTCAGAACGAGGAGTGAACAAAACTCACGTTCGAAGTTGATTTCGTGTTCAAATGAGTTACTTAATACGCCATCGGTGACCGTAACACGCAGGGTTTGGGTATCAGGTGGAAGGTCGTAAGGTGGTCCTTGAAGATTTTCGCCGTTGGCCTCATGGTATGTGAAGAAGCGTGGACCATAAAACTCGAACTCATTCTTTGTCAGGTTGTCTTGTAGACGGAGAGGGACAAGAATGGTGTGGTACTCTCCGTCCACGATAAAGACGGTCGCTTTGGCTGAACCTGGCTCTACTGGCAGCATTGTCACTGGTCACGTGTGAGAAAAATTATGCAAAGTAAATTGTACAGATTAATGAATAATACGACTTGACGAAGCTAGAGCACTCGCAATCGAGCACATGTATCCCCAGAACCCGTCCCCCATACCCCATCTGGATTACTTTTGAGGCCAGAATGTTGTATAATATGGCACCTGTCGCAGGATACAATAAAATGCGATGAGAAATGAGGCTAGTTTATACAGCACATACAAGGAATATGAAATGTCCTCCTATTAATGTTTGAACAATGAGAGCGCTGGCAATGAAAACTTTTGTTACCTAGAATAACTCCCCATAACCTCCATAGCAAGTCTGAATAAAATCAGACAAGAAATGTGGCGTATAGAGCATATACAAGAAGTGTGACATGGCCTCTAAGTCGGACCACTGAGGGCGCATGCAGTCACCACAAACTGTTGTGTCCTACATGTAGAATGACCACCCCTACACCACTTTAGCAAGTCTGAGTAAAATTCAGTAACAATCAAGTTATTGCCTTTAAATAAACATGCATTTTCGCACATTCTGACATGATCAGGGTGACCTTTGACCCTGTAAAAGGTGGAACAGTAAGGGCAGCATTATCAATACGTGTAGTTGTATAGATTTAACTATGATACATTTACATACCAAATAAAAAAAAAATGATCAAGAAACAAGGCCAATGTCGCACACACAAGCAGACCCTGTTAAATTTACCTTTTCATGTATACAGACGGAACAAGCGAGGGCGCCATCACCAAAAACAATAGGCTTCTTTGTTTTACCATAATACACCTTCATGCCAAATTTGAAGATGATAAAAGAAGAACTGTAGCCAGTAGAGCGCTCACAAGAAAATCTCTGCAACGGACGCGGACGCGGACGCAGCGCAACGAGGCCAAATCCGTAGTATCCTCCGAACTCTGTTCGGGGGATGCAATTGAGTATATGAATATAAGAACGACCCAAGTCCATGGAAGATCATTTCGAGTAAACTAAAAAAAAAAAACTTCATATCTTTTCTATTTGTCCAATAATATGCTATTTAACTGTGGTGGGAAGGCAACATTGTATATACAAATTAGAACATATATTATTATGGCAATACACATTTACATTAATTGTGGAGAGGCCATTTTGTGTGGTGGACTTGGGTCGTTCTTTGATTCATATACATGATATTCTGCTATAGAGATGGGAGAAGGATGAGAGAGGGCGCTATTATATGAATGTAAGAATGACCCAAGTCCTTCATTCGTACATTAATATAAGATTTAACTCATTCATTTCAGGCACTTCCGGGTGTAATTAGGATTTATCATTTGCACACAAGATGAGTCCATGCATAAGCTACAATTTCCCATGTCAAACTGAATCTGGCCAAAAATTGGACTTGGGTCGTTCTTATATTCATATACTCAATTAGTATGGGCGCCATGTACGTGCATTATTTTTTAAGCATATCACATTTACAGTGTACGCTGTAAAGCTGAAAAAAAAAAGGTTACATGACAACACGCTGACGGACAAATCATTGTCTGATTTGAATTAATTGATGATTGATGGAATTTAATGAAATAGAATTTAACCATTTAACAATTTAACC
Organism: Diadema setosum; assembly: GCA_033980235.1. Taxonomy (NCBI): domain Eukaryota; kingdom Metazoa; phylum Echinodermata; class Echinoidea; order Diadematoida; family Diadematidae; genus Diadema; species Diadema setosum. The sequence goes on from CM067074.1 coordinate 34,582,546, forward strand.
AGCAGCTACTAAAAGTAAAGCACGAATAGAAGATATGCATATCAAAATTTCACTTTTATCATCATATGCTTACAAATATCATATGCCTCTAATTATATTAGTTTCAATCTGAAGATCAATATCAATAACAGCATTGATATGAATACCAATTCCTATACATCAATATCAATTCATTTCATTTTATTCTTCATCTGAGACGATCGCTATACAGAGCATGTATTCAGCTGCAATAGCTGGTCTTCCATTGGGTCCCGTTTGGAATGTGAGAAGGGACCACTTCATCGCATTATGCACCCTGCTCTTTGTGATGAATGAATGAAGAGGGACAAGCTCTCCAGAACTTCTTTGTTTTTTTTTTTGTGTGTGTTTTGGTTTGGTTTGGTTTGGTTTGTTTGTTTTTTTTTTTTTGGGGGGGGGGTGGGGGGGGGGCAAGATCTCGACGGTGTGCGATCCTCGGCGAGGGAGCGAAGCGACCGAGCGGGTGAGGGTATGGGAGGGGAATGCCCCGCCCCCTCCCATGGTAGGGACTTTTTGTAAAAACAGAGTATAAATGTCGCGTTTCTGGAGCATTTTAAGTTAAATTTCTAGGAAATTAAACATAATAAAAGAAATCACTGCGAGGACTATGATCTGATGATCTTAAGTTATGAAAACTATTTTTACTATGACAACGGGCAGAGCGAGCGAGCCACTTTCACTTTGCCATTCGTCTGAAAAGTGTTCATTTAAAGCTTAAACGTGATCGCATTGTTCGAGCAACAAAAATATTCTTGTACTGCTAGAAAGCAGAGAAGAAAAGAAAACATGTAAGGCGTACTAAAGGTATGTTTCAGCGGGAACAATCGAGGATGCGAGGAAACCATATTATATACACTAAATTAACTCATAAATTAATATTAGTGTATATACTATAGTAGATATAATATATATTGTTCGTGTATTATAATTCTCGCATTTTCAGTTATGAAATTGACAACATTTAAACAAGAAAATGCATTTTTTTTTGTTCATTTTGGTTTTTAAATAATGTATCTTTTTTTTTGTCACAGGGCGAACATCTTATGGGGGGGGGGGGCAAATGCGGAAACGGAAACGGAATTGAACACTTACTCTGGATGTCAATGAGAAAATAGCACGTAGCATTGTTGCCAGCTGAGTCTGAGGCATTGACTGTCACGTTCGTGATTCCAAGCGGGAATCTGCTTCCGTTCTGAACGGAGTAGGAGGGTTCAATCCTGCCATCGACGCTGTCGTTAGCGAGAGCCATGTCGAACCGCACTATATTCCCAAGCGCCAAGGCAACATTGGCAGGGCAATCAAGATCTGGTGAATGACCATCTGTACGAGTAGGATAACAAACGTTAGCGTACATCACAATTTTGTTATCATCTCATGATTAACATCTATACTTAGATTAGAAGCTGTTTAAAATTCACGCTAAACCGTGATGATAATAGTGCTGATGATAACGATGATGATAGTAACAACGATTATAGAAATATAAATCTAATGCAACTAATAAAAATGATGATAATTTAAGGAATGATAATCAGAATGATACCATTAGTAATGACAATCATTCTTATTAAAATAAAGCATTACTAAAACAAATTGCTGCTACTGGGAATGGTACTTAAGAGGGTGATGACAATTTTCACATCGAATGTTATCAGACTACATAATTATGTACGTCAAAGCTATTCCCGCCATTGATTTGCTTTCATGACCAAATGACTTTGAAAACAAACTTGACTTTCAGCTAAAATGTCAAATGATGTCAACTGATAGAAAATATACGTCATATGCCTTTCGAAAAGATATGTAAACGAAACAAGTGCACATAGACTGTTCTTCATATCACAATATTAATATCACATATATAAATATATATTATAACTATAAATATATTGTATCTATAAATATGAATATATTCCATGTACATAACTAAAATAATCCCCAAACTATGGAAGAGCTTCACTACAAACCTTACAATACAACAGACTTAGAATAGGCTGAATGATCTCCAAGAAGGTCCTTCTGGGATCTTTTCAGAAACTCGCTGTGCGGAATCTTTCTTCTTTAAGAGCATGTGGTTAGGTACAGAAAGTTTTAGAATTTAATGCAACTTTTCTCTTGTGGTTTTCTATATATTCACTTTACATGTAGGACAGTAAAAATTAGAAAAAAAATCTCATTTTTCTTTTGCCTTCATTGTGAGAAACAACGCTACAAAAAGAAATAACGGAGTTTTCAGCTCTAGCTTTGAAATTTTAATGTCTTTAGGCGTGTATGGTCTTGCTTACTTTATTCCTAGTATTCGATCGCAAAAGCAAACGTAAATGTACCTCGCACATGAATAAGTAATCTGCATTCTTTCTGAAGTCTTGTGTCATTTACATCGATAATGAGAGTGTGAATCCCCACAGGTATCACGGCGTTAGAGGAAACGTTTGTAGAAACACGGATGGAAACATTGCCGTAGAACTGGTAAGAACTAGGGTTCCTAATAAGATCCAATGACGTCAGTGCAGGATATGTGTATGTGGACTCCCCTTCTCTTGTTTCTTTGACTTGGTCGTCAGGGCATTCAATTGGAAGCTCAGATACTGTCAATTATGAGTGTGAACATACAAAAAGAAAGTCACTAAGGGACAAAATGCGCAAATGTGAGTAATATATCTTACCCTCCATATCTGTTCTCTAATTCAGTTCTTTGAAGTCAGATTCACATCAGACCCGTGCACGTACCCAATATTTTCGGTGTATGAGCCAGTGTGGGAATAACGTAAACAATGTTCATTGAAGTATTGGTTACTTTATGAGATCATAGTTCACCATAATCTGACATTATCATGGTGGAATCAGTCACCGGATATCGAGCAAATCTGAACAAGACAATACACGAAACAAACACTCAGCAGCATTATTGAACTAAGAATATTATACAAGCTCCGCCTGGGAATAATGGTGAGGAAATGTGCCAAACATAATGCTTACGTCACCTGAAAGTGCTAAGGTATAAAAAGAAGGAAAACAAATGGGCAATAGGTAAATCATTATAAGCTTACCTAAATTAAACATTAATCGAAATGTTAAATGTCTTGTTTAAAGTTCAAATTGCGTGGAATTTTGATGGAGAAATGACAGCTGGCAATTTCCTGCCATATCAGAGACTGACGCCGAAACGTCAGTGACGACTGGATGTAACGGGCAGCACTGACACTTTGAAAATACATGTAATATATTTTGTGTAGCCCCCCCCCCCCCCCAAAAAAAAAAAAAAAGCTACTGAAAACTGCTGATCCAATAAAGGCGAGCCAATGGGGTAAAATGGAGTCAAAAGGGGCCTGAGCTTTCGATCCCAGCAGAATCTTCGTCAGAGGCAAAATGACAAACAAGCAGGGAAAGCATTCACATATAAGGACTTCACACAACAAAAACAGTCAGGGACAGGCTGGGTACACAGAACAAAGAAAACAAAGGAGAGGGGGAGGTCACAGGGCAAGGAGCCCAACAGGTAAAGGGAGGGTGATAAGGGCAGGAGGATGGACAGACAAAAGGCAGAGGAGGGTCAGTAATGATCATGAGGATCATGGGGGCAACCCACAAAACTCTTAAGAGTTTTGTGGGGCAACCACAGAAGGAAAAGGTCTACTTAGTTTGTAGATAGAGTGGAACTCACTCGTTAAGTAAGCGAGTTTTTAGGGTTTGGCCCTCCGGTTATTATGACATTTATTAATTTCGGGAGCTGCGTCTGGCGGCTATGTTGGATTTTCGCAATAAAAAAGAAACTGATTTTAATTCTAATTCACTGAATCTTATTTCTCTTACCATTTATCATCAAATAGAGTGAAAAAAAAAACATCCCCAGACAAATCTTAACCACAGAAGGCACTTTTTAGGTCCTCTGGCGGCCATTTTGGATTTTTGGTGGCCATCTTGGATTCGGGACAGATTTCAAGATGGCGCAGAAGCTTATTTTGTTAAGTATGGTCTAAAGTACCAGAATCAAGTGAGAAAACCTTGACTGGAAAAAAGGGCAGTTTTTGCCTGGCTCTGCCCTGTCTATTACGAGGGTTAATTGCGAGTTTAACCCGGGAGTCCATGGAAATAGGTGACGTCAGCCATGCGCTATATCCATATTTTGCTCTTACGAAATTGCGGCTGACAGCCACAGTATGCGACGGGACTTTCATCTAAATGTCACGTGACGGGCATTCGACCAATTGGATAGTTACGTTTCTAAGTAGGTGATGCATAATAAATGTGTTGGAATAAAGTTTGACTTACTTGAAATATTGACAGAAAACTGACAACTGCCATTATTTCCCGCCGTATCAGAGGCATACGCCGTAACTTCAGTGACGCCAAGATCAAACCTACTGCCCGGTGAAGTCGAGAATTCGATGTTTCCGTTAGTGTCGACATTATCGCTGAAATTGGCTTCAAAGCTGACTACATTCGTTGAATATTCAACTATATCCTCAGGACCGGCAATGTTCGGTGGCTCCCTGTCTGTGTTTTACATGCAGGTTTGGTGTTTTAAGAATAACAAGACGATATGTCAATAAGAGTTGGAGATTCATGTTTATGTAATTCCTGGCTATATCTTTCACAATCTCATATTATTTCAATAATTGTGTCTTTATTATTATCATTATTATTATTGTTGTTATTATTATTATCACTTATAATCTTTATTATTATTATCACTATAAGTATAATTTATTCGGCATTTGCAAGACAATACAAGTGATAACAGATGAACAAAACAAGCAAAATACAAGGATACAAGTTTGACAAGATGTCAAATTTTTCGTGGTAGGCTTCCCTAAGATGACCGGTTGTAAAAAGAGCATTCAAAATCACTATGGCCCTTGAGCCTCTCCAACCAATAGAATTGGTGTTCTTGTGATAATTGCCGTTTTGTCTTGCGGAGATGTAAAATGAAACATTAAGTAAAGATTTTGTTTTCTTCGAATTATTATAAGCAACATACTTTCTGCATCTTTATCAGATACGAAAAATGGATATCCATGAATATATTATTGTTATAACCTCTATTTCATTTCCTCTGTATACCTTTTTTTTTTCATCAAAGAGAGAAAAGGAAAATGGATTATCAAAGTCACTTAAACAAAACCATAGCCAAGGGGCAATTTTGTACTTTTTATCTTAAAGATAATTTGTGCATAATATTTTCCCACGGCGTCAAAGGACGCCGCTTTGTTCCTTCAGAACTTCGAGAAGGTAACAGACGTTCTCTTCCTTTCTCTTTCTCTTTCTCTAAACTCTTTCGATTCACCTTCTTCAGATTATGAGGGCCTACCTGTGAGACCTAACTTGCCTTAACGATCTTGTCATCCAACCCTTTCTTTTCACTAGTGTCCCACTTTGAATAAAAAAAGCAAGGTTTTGGGTATATATATATATGACAATATATATATAACATATATATGATATCTATATACACACATATAAATATATGACATTATATATATAATGTATATATATATATATATATATGACATTAATTTCATTATATATATTTATTCATTTGTATATATATAATATTGAGAATTTACGTACTTGCTCCACAAAGAAATGAAGAAGGTGGGGGCCGCTGAAATTTGAGTCGAATAAACTCATTCTTTATTGGCAAAGAAGAAAACACATTACAAGTTTATTTCTTCATTTCTTCAGTATATATATATATATATGTATATATATATATATATATATATATATATATATATATATATATACATATATAATTTCACATGCACCATGCTACGTCCAATTGTCCTCTTAAAGTTTGTACCACGGAGGGTTACCATACGAATGTATATGTATCTATACTCTCTATGTAAACTCTTTTGGTAAAGTTTCATAATAAACTAAAGCTACTTCCACAGACATGATTATTTATCGCTCCAAATATATGCAATCACGATCCTTTTTTTTTTTTGCGTGCATATACGAGATCAAAGATGAGAAAATAAACAAAAGCGAAGAAATAAACAAAATCGAAGAAGAAAAGAAATGACAAGCAGATACGTACCTTCAACGAGGATGTATGACGTACAGTTCTTGTTCAAAACGTCATCTGATATAACAGTTGTCACAGTATGGACACCAAGGCCTTTGTCACAACCGGGAGGTTGACCATCGATGCTCATAGTGACATTGGGCCCACCACCGACGTATTCGTAATGACTCACACTTGTCATGACATCGCCAGAATGGAAGGTTTGCAAGAAAGTAAATACGCTTTCTCCAGTGTTAGTACCGACTGTATCATTCAGATCCGGACATAAAACTGGGAGCTCAGTCACTAGACAAGAAAGAAGTTTTATACATCTCATCAGAGAAAGGATTGAATCATTTGCATTTGCTAGGTTGATGATGATGATGTCTTCAATTATTACAATACGTATATAACACCAGAGATCAAAGATAACATTTTGCATTTTCAATCTTACTTGATGAATTTAAACCCCTCCTTTACTCAAAACAGAAATACAAGAAAAATAGCTTCGTTTTGTGAGTAAAGATATTGTGTTTTGCTGTTGTTGTTGTTGCTCTTTTTAAGAAGCACTTACACAAATATTTCCAAGTATCGTACATACAAGACAACGACACTGATATTTATACTGTGGGCAGAAAATGCCAAATATATATATATATATATATATATATGTCTATATATATATATATATATATATGTCTATATATATATATATATATATGTCTATATATATATATATATATATATATATATATATATATATAATATACATATATTTATTTTGATAGCACCATTAAAGATAATATAAAGTTTTGGTACCTCAAAAGTTCCCCCGAGTTTCCTTGTCTTAGTTTGTGTTTGAGATTAAAGTACCTTTCATATAACTAACACTGTGAGACTTACTCGCCCCAAAGTTCTCTCATGTCTTAGTAATCATGCAATAATGGTTTCGTACAATACGTGTATATTGATTCTCGCGGTACCGCGTCGAGTCAAACTAACGGCTCGTTCGAATTTTTCAGAGCCCGCTCTGCTTTGGTACGAAACCATTATTGCATGATTACTAAGACATGAGAGCACTTTGGGGCGAGTAAGTCTCACAGTGTTAGTTATATGAAAGGTACTTTAACCTGAAACACAAACTAAGACAAGGAAACTCAGGGAAACTTTTGAGGTACCAAAACTTTATATCATCTTTAAGGTCAGCCTATTTGCCTATTATCATATGCCTGCATTTTTATGAACTCGATTCTGAGTTACTATAATGTAAAAAGAAAGTTACAGAGAGAGCGAGCGTACAATTGTTGAACACGTAAAAATCACATGTTGCTTCGTTGCCGAAAATGTCCCTCGCTATCAGAGTAACAGGAGTGTATCCAGGAGGATAACGATGGCCGTTGAAGCCCGTTGGTAAACTGTAGTTCACTGCTCCAGCTTCTGGTCGGTTTTCATCGTAGTAGGTGTAATGTCCTTCAGGTGGGGGAGACTCTTGTGTCCATGACAAGCCATGGAAGACGTTTGGCGTTGTTTCATTCAGCGTTACATTTGCGCATTCCACAGCTGGCGGGGTAGTATCTAAGTAGAAGAATAGAAGGGATACGTAAACGCTCGCATAAAGTTTGTGTGTGTGTGTGTGTGTGTGTGTGTGTGTGTGTGTGTGTGAGTGTGTGATATAAATTTATTTCATTATTGTTCTTTAAAATTTAGCAAATGCTTCGTGAGCATTGTGTCGCTTTTTGAGCTTTCATGGAAGCAAAAAATAGGCTAATTAGTACGGCTTGATAAGAAAATGATTACCTTGTACTATGATGACACATCTACAGGTCTTTTGGAGGACTGTGTCATTGATAACAAGAATGAGCTCATGACTCCCAATGGGTATAACGTTATCTGACGTCACGTTGGTGGAAACGTGGATGGTAACTTCGTCGTAGAACTGGTAGGAAGAAGGGCTCAGCGTCAGATTCGTTGCAGTCAAAGTAGGATACGTGTAAGTCGTCTCGCCTTCGTCAATTTCGTGCACTTCATCCCCAGGGCAAATCACAGGCAACACTGATACTATCAAATTAAACACGAAGAAAACACAAAGTAAACAGTGATTAAGAAGCTTCTGTGTTTCTGTTTTCGCTTGGGCGCTGTTTGTTTGTTTTTTGGATAATGTACCTTTATACCATTTCAGGAATTTTCAGCACAATTGATAATTAATAACGAGTTGCACATATTTCAGAAATAGAATACTTAGAGCAATATGGTCACATGTCAATAAAAATCAAATGGAAATGAAATGGAAACAATACTTGTTTTTAAGAGAAAAGTTTCTTCTGTTCACGGAAGTGCAGCACGGAAGTGCAGCAAGTGAAAATGCAGTACGGGCCTGTATTTTACGACAAACGTTTCTTCCGATTACGCTACCTATCAACAATAATTCTTACTGCTACATTAAAAAGCGAAAAAGATGCCATATTTCAATCTTACAAGCGTGCCAGTCCTTAGTTAAGACAGAGAGATCTGTGTGAAAGAGACACACCAACTTTGTAGAGGCTATATCTTACAGCCGTCACCTAACAATACTACATGTGTGATAATGGAGTTTAGCTTACATGAAATATTGACATAAAACTGACAACTGCCAATATTTCCTGCCGTATCGGAGACATTTGCCGTTACTTCAGTGACGCCAAGATCGAATCTATTTCCTGGTGAAATCGGTGAGTATTCGATGGTTCCAGTAGTGTCGACATTATCGGTGAAATTAGCTGCAAAACTGACCACGTTTGTTGAGAATTCAAAGATGTCTTCGGGACAGGTTACCTCAGGTGACTCCTTGCCTGTTTTCGTCGTCATTGTAGGTTCGGAATAAGAAATAGAGAGATATCCGAGTAAAGTAAAGAATCATATGCAATCACATACATGTTTTGATTTGTTTGTTGAACTCAAGCTTTACATCTTGTTGACGTTAATGTGCACAATACAAAATCACGCCAAAATAACATGAGCAGTAAAACTTTGGTTTAATTGGGCAAGAGAGCTAAGCAATTTTAAATTTGCGCGTTTTTCTCTCGAAACTCTGATATTTATCTCAAAAATGTGAAAGCATCATACTCCAATAATCTGCCTTAATTTGTATATAAATACATCACTATCCATTTTGTATAGCAAACCTGAGTGTTTGGTATTAAATCAATAAAGTCTGCTCCCGAAACTCAGAAAATTATATCAATACGTGTCGTAGCTTGTTCCGTTGTAATTAGGGTGTTCATCATAGTAGTAGTAATGCCCTTCAGATGGGGAAGGATCTTCTGTTCGCATTAAGCCCCAGAAGATGTTTGGCCAATCTTCAGTCAGTGTTGCGTTTGCGCATTGCACAACTGGAGGTGTAGTATCTGTCATGTCAGTGGAGTAGCAAGTCACGGTATGAATCATACCCATATCCATACCCATTTATAGTATGTATATGTATATGTATATATATATATATATATATATATATATATGACATCTATTTTATTCACTGCACAACATTCACTTTCTTTCACTTGTGTGTGTTTAGTGTTTTTGTTAGCTCTCCTATGGAAAATGTGCACATGTTCACTAAGATATTACAAAATTATCCTCAGAACGATTACGGGTCAACTGGTTTTAGTCCAAGCATTTACACGTCCGTGATGCAATGCAAGCAAGTTCAGGGGAGGTTTTCTTCTTCTTCTTCGTCGTCTTCTTCTTTTCCTTTCTCTTCCTTTTCTTCTTCTTCTCCTTCTCATTTCTCTTCCTTTTCTTCTTCTGCTTCTTCTTCTTCTTCTTCTTCTTCATTTGTCTCTACGACTGCGATGAGAGTCATTCATATTAAAAAAAAAAAAACTGTGTAACATTTTCCGTTTAATATTGTTTCAAGAGCTACGATCATAACAAATAGTTTTCCGCACATAATTATGCTCACAGCTACAAATGTTAATGAAGTGAAAATTTTAGCCGAGGTCCATCCATCCCCTCCTGAGTGAAAGGACAAAAAAAAAAAAAAAACGACCTTATCAAAGCAATAGCCAAATTACAGAAATCACTGCTGAAGCAAAAACTATACACGTCTTCAATTTAGTCCAAGTAAAGACATTTGTGACTCAAACTTCTCTCTCTCTCTCGTTTGCCACCATAAACCGAGCAAAAGACGGAAAAGCTGAAGGAAGGATTTGTATCATACCGCAGACCAGAGTCCTGCTGGAAAGAACACATAGTCCCACAGTGTGAGAAACACAGTGTGAACACAATGTGAGTCATCAATGCACAGTGTGAAACAAAGCATTACTATGTGAACACTCTGTGAAAACCACACCACAGTGTGAAATCATCTTCGTACTGTAAAATTCAAGCGTTTTCACATAGTCAACTATGTGAACACACTGTGAACACATTGTTGGACACTGTGTTCTTTCCAGTAGGGATCATCATTGCGATTATTATTATTATCATTATTATTATTATTATTATTATTATTATTATTATTATTATTTCGTTTTATTTATACAGGATGGCTCCGTCAGTAATCAAATACTGTTTTCCAGGGGGGCCCTGTAAACACATACATACAAGGTAACAACCAATAAAGTTAACATAACTCAATTGGTCGTACATCAAACAGAACAGAACTGTTCATGACAATGGGAAAATGAAGAATGACCCTAAATCCAACTTACTGTCTGAGTTTATAAAGAAAAAATGCATCCCCTATAATAAGTATAAATATATCATATATATCAAAATATACGTGCCTGAAAAAAAAAATACAACCATTACATTTTTTTTTCTATCAATTTACCAAATCAAAAACTATTATCTATACTAAAATCTCAATTCACCTATACATTATACTATTCTGTACTTCAAAATTCAACATTCATTTCTAACAACGAAAATCAACTACACTCAACATTAATCATCATACAATGATAAACAACATACAATCTGCTTCTTCTACTTCCCTCCGGTACAATATAAATCAACATCCAGCGAGAAAAAAAAAGATGAATTTATTACCCAGAACACCATTTCAAATACTGTGAACGAAAAGCGTTCTTACTTTGGTCATTTCGCACTTGGGGTGGCAGGCTATTCCATAGTAGAGCATAGTTAACTGAAAGGACACGTTTACCACATTCTGTTCTTACTCTTGGAATGATAACATTAAAATTCTCCGAACTTCACATTCTATATCCATGAGTGCGGGTGGACAATGAGATTATGTCAAACAAGTAACAGAGTGCACTGTCATTCATGATATCAAAAAATAGTTTGTTTTTCTGGAACTCCCGTCTTTTTTCCATGTCAATCCATTTCAAGGCACGGAACATTCGGAGGTAGAAGTGAGCATGTTGTTTTAAGGACAATTCTTGCCATCTGCTTATGTTGCTTTCATAATCAGAATATCTTTTGTTCCTGTACTGCAGTTGCTCCATGAGATACTGCAATAGTCATAATGTGGTAGAATAAGAGAACTGGTGAGCAGTTTGGCACTATCTGTGGTAAGGTACTTTCTGATTCTTCGCAATAGGGCTAGCCTAGAATCAATTTTGCTTGAGAATTAAGATAATATTTACATGATCCTGTCAAGTTATGTGCTGGTCCAGCCAGACTCCCAAATATTTAACACGGTTAACCTGGCTCATTAATACATCAGACACATTAATTTTGATTAGTGGGTGTTGCAATTTTGATAATTTTTGTGGTGTTCCCACATCATCAAACATGTTTTTCGGTATTCAGGTTGAGGTGGTTTCTTTCTAACCACATTCTCACGCGATTCAGATCATGATCAAAGCATGTTTCAATGTCCCTTGGATTGGAAACACAGTACATAAAGAGCAGTGTCATCAGTGTTTGTTTGTGGAAAAGTGGACAATCCGTTTGAAATAACATTTCAAGTTGCTAGATGAGAAGACTACCACAGTTGGTGACATCAGGTGTAGACAAATTTTGAAATACTAAGAAAATGTCACAAATTTCATTGCTTTTCTAATGAAAAGGACACAGTCCCCCTCCTCGATAACTGTGATATAATTTCCTCTGTTTTCTGAAAGAGCTTAGTCAAATTTGTACATCACATCACATCACTATATTTGATCCAATTTAGAAGCGTATTTATTGGTAGTGAACTGAATCCTCACTAGATACAAAAGTCATAAAAAGGAGAACAAAAGGGAGCGCGACTGTACCAATTCGTTTCGTGCAAAGGCGTCCGGTCCAGTTCGAATTACAACTGTAGATAAAAAACGCAAACAATGAACATCTTTAGGCTAAGTGAATTATCGCACAAATATACAAGAACATCAGGTATTAAATTGGGGGAAAATCACATCTGAAAACAAGATTACACAGGTCCTTTTAGACATGAGTTGTAAGTAGCCTTACGTTCCTTATTTCCTTCTTGCTGGTGTTTTTTTTTCTTTTTAAAGGTGCAAACATATTTATACCGAAATTTATTTCGATAGCTACAGCGGTTCGTAAGTTAAGTCGTCCACAACATCAACTGTACAGAGAGGACGGGCGGACGGACGGACGGACGGACGGATGGACGGCGGACAACCTGAAACCATAATGTTTAACGGTGACACTCCGTGTTGGAGGCAAAACATCGCTCTACTTACGTCGTAAGTTGAACATCACAGTAGCTCTTTTTGAAATATTCCTAGGGCTCAGGTAAGCGGAGGGAAAAAAAGAATATTAAATCCACGATAGTTTTTTTTTTTTATTGTGTTCTTATAAAGTTTTCGTTACCAAAGCAAACGGAAGAGAAAAGAACTGTCGTCTACACTAAGAATCTTAATACTGGTAGGTCACTGGTTCAAAAAACAAATCCTAAGGGCCAGAGTCTACATAGGTATTATACATCAAATCCAGCTTGATTTAAGTTCATTAACTATATTACAGTCTACAATAATAGGTATATCTTGCACATGTATACCGTACCAGCTGATGCGTGATCTGGGCCCCGTTTCATAAAAGATGTTAGGATGGCAACTCTTGCTGGAATGGCAACTTCCAATAGCAACAGCCAATCAGGAAGCTGGATTCTCATCGTTACCATGACGATTGACATTCTAGCAAGAGTTGCTATCATATCAACTTTTTATTAAACGGGGCCCCAGTTGTTCGTTGGAGTACGCGATGTGTCACGCACATTTACGTGACCTGTATTTGCAGAATTCAATTCAAATTTATTCCATTTCAAATGTATATAATATATTGAAACTACCAATGTGAATTTCGACTGCGGAAAATAGGTACCTGCATGTATAATTATCATTCACTCCAAATCCAGATGGAACACACGTTGCTCCATTTTCGCATGAGTTGTTGCCACACGGATCTATATTGGGAAAGAAAGCACGGGTAGTCAATAATGTTATACATCGTTTCAATCATAAATTATTTTGAGGTTGTTTCGGGGTTTGTTTGTTCGTATGTTTGTTGTATTTTGTCACTCAGCAGTTACGTCGTGTGCCAGGTAGAACGAAGCGAACTCATGCTAGGTCCGTATTGAAGTCCATTGTATAACAATAATCCAGTTCGGGATTAGCTCATGTACAGACAACATGTGACAGATGGGTACAAATGACCTTTCTTCTTTCTCAATTAGGCAATCCACTAGTCTTCAAGCAACAGAATGCATTAGCTTGTCCGACTTTACAATTTATGGAATTCATCAGTCATGTTCAAACAAAAGATGAACTTGCGTAGACCAGGTGACCAGAATGATCCTTCAATTAGCATTTTGGAAAGCATCCATTTCATTATTTTGCACTGAATGTAATGACAATATTTTCCATTGATATAGCCAAAATACTGCCTCAATGATGTCAGGTGGATGTGATGGCAAGCAACACTTGCAAGAACTGCTTGTGCATCACAGATGCTTATCTCAGTAAATTTAAACACCAGCATGCTCTGCTGGTACAAATGACCTTTTTCTGCTAATGCTCAAAGTGAAACCCCGAACTGGCTTATGTCCTTCCTTGCTGGAAAGAATAAAGCGTCTCAGTGTGTGTTTGCACTGTCACTGTTCATCTAGCAGACTTATGTGAAAACGCTCGAATTTATTTCACACTGTGGTTCGTTTTTATCACAAGGTATTCACAAAGTAATGTTCTGTTTTACACTGTGAAGTGATGATTCAAAGTGTGTTCACACTTGTAAAACACTTGATTTTAACAAAGAGATTTCTCAATGTGTGCACAATGTGTTTCACATTGCGTTTCACATTGTGGGACACGCTACTGTGTTCTTTCCAGCAAGGTTGAATCTCGTGCGTTCTCGTCGCTCTTCCGGGCAGATGACGTTAAATTGATTTGATTTGATTTGATTCATGTAGATTATGCATACATTATACAAATACATAATTATAAAAGGATGTATACATGGAATAGTCATTCATTTTCATAACATTATGTAGGAGTGGATCGTCATTAGCTACAGTACAGCCCGACCTCTCCTATCCGGGCATGTTGTGACCGTCACTCATCCGGATAGGGGGTTTGGCCGGATACGGGAGACTCAATGTTTTACACACGCAGCTACCTACCCGATGGTAGCTACATGCACATAAATGTTAGTTTTACGTGAACATGTCAATTCCCCGTCTTTTCTGTTAATTTGCTCAAACGATCGCCTGTACCGTGCTCTGATTTTAAAACCGAAAAAAAAAATGTTCTGTCAATGTTCTTGCTGTGATTTTGGGAAAGTGAATGTCTGAATGGATGTTATTTGGATGAAAATGAATATTGATATGAATGTACATTGATTTTGCTGGAAATGATATGTATTTTATTTTAGTCTGGGTAGGATTTTTTTTTTTCAGAGTTTGGATTCCCTATTTTCCCCGTTAATATTAAATTGAAAAAAAAAAAAATCACGGTGAGATCGCGTCCGGATAAAAGAGAGGGACGGGTAAAGAAAGGCCGGATAGGAGAGGTCGGACTGTATTCAAAGCGTGACGGGGACATCCATGGAGTTTGCACAATAACTGATACACCTCGTGTATAGAAATTGTTCATAATCGCAAACAATAACATGGCATTATGCAGGGCTCGACAGTAACGGTGGCCCGGTGGCCCGGGGCCACCAAATATGAAAGTCGGGCCACCAAATTTCAAAAAAGGGCAAATTTGGTGGCCCGCCTCGGGCCACCAAAATTTTTTGAAAAGTATGTCAATAAATTCGTAACTTTTTGCGCCGGAAATTAGCAGTTAAATTTGTTTAAAGGATGGATGAAAAGGACTGAATGAATGCCTGAGAGTGAGTGTTGCAAGTTTGTTGAAGTTTATTTATGAGTAGATATGTCCAACTTCTAATTCTTACTATCATAAATCTTAAATATTTGACTCATAAAAAAGGACTTTTAATATTTTTTATTGTTTTTTTTTCGGGACAACAATTTTTTCTCTCGGGCCACCAAAAATTTGAAATTTAGGGTTTTGGTGGCCCCATCGGGCCACCAAACAAAAAAGTTAGTGTCGAGCCATGCATTGTGAATGAGAAAGTTGAAAGAAAGACAAATATACTTGCACATTCCTTTTTTTTTCTTAAAAAAACTACAATTCATGATTTTGATGAGAATATAAATGACAATGATATATCTAAAGTAGTGACAAGAAGTCAAAACGACAGAAATAAACGAGATGAAGTTTTTTTTTTTTTTTTAATGAAACTACAGTACGTACTCGCAACATAAAGTCCAGAATCTTTGTTCAGCTGATTGTCTGTGGAGATCGCAGCATTGAGGGTTTCCATAACCACTGTTGATGTGATGTTACTGGTGCCTTCGAATCTGGTATCAAAATTGACGACTATGCTTCCCCTGGTAAAAGATTCGACATAACAGCTGGAGAACCCAGAGAGGTCACCTAAAGTTTTGTTTAACTGGGGGAAAATAAAACCAAAAATCAAAGTAGGGAACATGCATATCTGCATTTACATGTATCCTTATCATTGCCTATGAGTCAATTTATTACCTCCGCCAAGGGAGGTGGTTATGTTTGTGTCATGATATGACGTGTTGTATTTGTCACGTATGTCTTAATTTATCAATGTTCATCATGTAGATCATGTAAGAGATTGATGTAATTGTAATGGCTAGAAAAGCAGTGCAGCTTTAAAAAATAAAAGCCTGCAGCAACATGACCAAATATGGAGATTTTGCGATGCACAATGAAAGCAAAAGACAGTGTTTTGGCATTAAATGTTTTTGGGCTGAGTAGACCCTACGTGACGTCGAAATACGAGGAAAGGGTATCCCTGGTAGTATGCCTCATACTATCTGGTGTGTGGACGTCATTCACGACGTCAAACACAAGTTTCTAGCTAGGTCAAAACAGGACCATTTCAAAGAAATTTTGTTTCCGTGGACAGGAAGTGATGACGTCAAGCGGAGGCTTGACCAATGCAAAATGAGATACTCAGGAAAGTTTTGACAGGCAGAAAACGCCAACCTATAAAAAAAAGGGGGGGGCAGGACTTCTGTAAAAGCTTTCTAGGAAGTCACTTCATTAAATTTATTTTACAAGGAAACCTATGGTCCAACAAATGTATAAATATGCAATGTTTGGGTACAAAATTCAGATGCCATGTAATTTGCGGAACACTCAGGACCAGGCTACGGTACTTCGAGATTGCGAAGTTGGAGAGTAGCAGAGTGTTATTTGGAATCAGTGTGATTCAGGGATTGTTGCATTTCGGCTTGGACAGCCTGACCGTCCAGAAGAGAACCTAGGAGGATTCAAGTTTAAACACCAACAACTGTTGTAAGTACCTGACCATTTCATTAAAAGTTGTTTGTGTATTGTAAGTTTCTATGTAATTCCCGATATGACATCGTATGTGTGAAGTTAATTGTATGTCAAGCCGAATTCTAATTGCATTGCGAAAGAAATAGAGACCTAGAACAACGACTACATTTTAATGGGCTGATTAATCACCCCTACTCAACTTTGAAAGATATTGATACATTGTGGAACATTATCATGGAAATTATGTCACTCCACAGTGGTAATATGATGGAATATAAATGTGTTTTGTTTAAGGTATATGAATAGAATCAGGAATAACCAAAGACCACAAATTAGAAGGGTGGTGTCATGTTAATAAATTAACATGGTGTTTAGGGTTCCAGAGAGAGAGAGAGAGCTACAGTTTAGGGTTCCAGCGAGGACGACAGTTCAGGGTTCCGACAAGGACCGAAGTTGGGAAGCCAACGATCAGAAAGGGGAGAAGACCCGCTATTCAGGCAGGGCATCGTCGACCACCTAGAGCAACCAAGCACGGGAGCTTCTAGAATAACAACCGAGCAGAGCAACCAAGCTCAAGAACAAATGGAATTGGATATCTGTACTCAAGTTTGTACTTATGTTATTATTGTAAACCATCACAACTCTGAAACCAGTATAATAAATATCATTGATTGTTTATTGTAAGAATACTGTGTGATTGGCTACTTATTTCGAGGCACATTAATTGCACAAGTCGAAAAAGTTGATTGAATGAATGGTCTGCTAATAATCTGTTGCATTTTGAGAGAGTCAACCTTTGACTATATAGAAAAGATCCCAGTCGCAGGGAGGACTTTTGTTCCCCACATTCAGAGGAAAGTCCCCTTGTGACAGTTTTCGTTACCGTTGGTTTGTGTGTTTGTTTGTCCTTGTGCAAAATAACTCAAAAAGTTTTGCACGGATTGGATGAAACTTGCGTTAAAGGTTGAGAATGAAACAAGTAACAAACGATTAAAATTTTGGCAGTGATCCGAGAATTTTGGGGGAATTTATGAAGGATTTTTGATATTTTGACAGGAAGGGTCAACGAACTTCGGAGTTCAAGCTGCGCATTTTTGATGTTTTCAAACGCGCACTAAAGTGTATGCTCTAGTAAACAGATTGGAGGGTCAAAATGTTAACCAAAATTCTGTTGATAATATTGCTCATTCCATCAAAGATATTTATCTTGATGTAGCCCATAAAAGTGGTATGATAAAATCTTACTCCAAAATCTGTTATTCCAAACAGAATAGCTACAAAAATAAAAGGAATTCAAAACCATGGTTTGATGAAATTTGTGCAAAACAACGTGCTCAATATTTTCGCTTGAAAAACCAAGTTAAATCGGAAAATTCAATCAGTATTCGCAATGTACTCACAAAAGCCAAGAAAATTTACAAAAAAACTCTTCGTTCTGCCCAAAAACAATTTGATACGAAATTCTTGAATGATCTTAGGGGACTTAAAAATAAACAGCCTCAAGCGTATTGGGATGTTATAAATTCCTCAAGCGGAACGAAGCTCAGACAATTCCAATCGATACTGAGACGCTCGAAAAACATTTTCGTGACTTAAGTCAATCTAAGAATACTAATTTAACTGGATATATCAACGCTGAATATGAGAATATTTCCTCAACCAACCATGCCTTGAATTGTCCCATTGCCAGTGAAGAAGTTATCAAGCAAATTAAACGTCTAAAAAATGGAAAAGCGCACGGTGAAGATATGATTTTAAATGAATTTTTAAAACTAAGTACAACTTCTTTATTGGAAATTATTGTCAAACTATTTAATATTGTATTAGAAAGTAGTATTGTCCCAACGGCATGGACAATAGGCCTTATTCGTCCACTTTATAAGAAAAAAGGAAATGCCAATGATCCGAATAATTACAGAGGTATTACTCTACTAAGCTGTTTTGGAAAATTATTTTCCGCTGTTTTGAATGAGAGATTGACCTCTTATCTTGAAGATAATGAATTATTAGGTGATGAACAGGCTGGATTCCGTGATGGTCATTCTACCCTAGACCACATATTCGTACTTCACTCATTGATTGATTTACATTTACATAAGAAAAAGAGAGTGTATTGTGCTTTTATTGATTATAAGAAGGCATTCGATTTGGTTTGACAGATCCTCTCTTTGGTGCAAATTGTTGGAACACAATATTGATGGTAATTTCTTTAAAGTAATCAATCATATGTACAAGCAGGCTAAATCATGTGTATTAACTGGATCTGGAAAATCAAATTTGTTTGTGTGCAACATTGGAGTACGTCAGGGAGAAAATTTATCCCCTATGTTATTCGCCCTATTCCTAAATGACTTTAGAGATTTCATTTGCAACAAATACGAAGGGATAGATTTTCTTCCTCACGAAATTGATTCTGAAGCATACGATATTGGATTTGATATTTATTTCAAGCTTTTTACTTTACTTTATGCTGACGATACGAATGTCCTTGCTAATTCTGAAAATGAACTACAAAATGCTCTCAATGCATTATCAGAATATTGTAAAAAATGGTACCTCCAAGTGAACACGAGTAAAACAAAAGTGGTCATATTTTCTCCTGGAAAAGTACGGAACATTCCCATTTTTAGATTTAATGGTCATGTCGTAGAAGTTGTTGATGAATACGTGTATCTTGGCACCACCTTTAGTTACAATAATAAGTTCTGTAAGGCACAATCCAAACAACTCAATCAAGCGAGAAGGGCAATGTATGGCCTTTTATCAAAAACGTATCATTTACGTTTGCCTATTGATATTCTTCTAGAATTATTTGATCAATTAGTAGTACCAATTTTGCTTTATGGAAGCGAAATTTGGGGGTTTGATATCGTTAATGATATCGAAATAATTTTATTTCATATGAAATTTTGTAAACAAATATTACATGTTCGAAAAAATACTGTAAATTGTATGATTCTAGGCGAGCTAGGAAGGCTGAAATTAGAAAAATACATTGAAAGTAGAATGATAAACTTTTGGAGCAATCTTGTACATAGTCGACAAAGTAAACTATCTGGTAAAATCTACTTGATACTGAAATTACTTTTTGAACGAAATATCTATCGCTCACCATGGCTCATGAAAATACACACGACGCTTAATAATATAGGCATGAACAACCTGTGGAACACGTGTGAAACTACAAGTCGTGAATGGATCAAAGCATCGGTAGAGCGCCGACTCGTTGATATACACAAACAAAATTTGTCGTCCACTATCTTTGATAATTCACAAACCAAGACTTATCGTATATTCAAACAATCACTAAATTCTGATATTGAGAATTATTTGATTGAACTCCCGAAGAGGGATAGAATTATTCTTTGTAGCTTTAGGTGTTCAAACCATCACTTACCAATTGTTTCTGGGAGATACACAGATACTCCCAGGAGCATGAGGATCTGTAGTCTTTGTGATATGAATACACTAGGTGACGAATTTCATTACCTATTTGAATGCCCTGTTTTCGACAACGATAGGCAATTATATCTAAAAAAATATTTTGTTACCAGACCCAATACGTTTGAAATGGAACAAATGTTTAACTCCTGCAGTCCTAGAACACGTTCTAATTTAGTTAAGTTTTGTCATAAAATAATGATTTTTTTTTCAAGAACTCATAGAAAACTTATGGTAAACATTGTTACTATAATGTTAATTTCCTGTCAATTTTCCGCATTGTATCATCATTTACTGGTGCCAACCAGGACCATCCCTGTTTTTTGCATTGTTTTATTATTTTTTCTTGTACAGTTATATTACAGATTTACTTATTTGGTTATTTGGTTAATTGCATAGCATTATACAACTTTTTTTTTCTTTCTTTTTTTTTCCCCAGTAAATTTCTGTACCTTCATTGTACTTTTTCATAATTATTTATTTTTATTTTTTTTTATTTTTTTGTTTGTTTGTTTGTTGTTGTTTTTTTTTTGTCGATATGTAATCTCAAATGTATAATTCACATGGTTATCTCCAATATGGGTGACATGACATAAATAAAATTGTCATTGTCATTGTCATTGTCATTGTCATTGCTAGGGCGAGGCGTGCCGCGCAGCAGAGGGTTTATGACGTAACAAAGCCTTCTATATTGGGAAATCGAGCGATTTTTCTGCATTTACACCTATTAGTTTGGAAATCACTGATCTCTATGGAAGAGCCCAAAGAGCTTTTCCCCAGTGGTGGAGAGGAAAAAGATCTCTTTGGGAAGAGCAAGATCACCGGTGGAAAATAGCTGCTTGGCGGAGGTCTGCGCTCTCAGAGTGCTTTTCTAGTTATACTTGTATCATTCTCTCTATCACATACGCTAATGGTATATTTAGTCATGTATTGTCATTATTGGAGATCAATACTTTAAGTTATAACCTATCTCTCTTTCCTCGTATTCTCCATCGGGCATGTCGGGAATTGCGGAGTGATCGAGGAATGCTTATTGTCATAAATAATGATCAACAACTTTCCAATCGAAAAGTCTTATCTTTTTCTACATCCTCGACATCCGCCTTGACATTCATATAGTCATGATGTAATTAGAGGTGAACTTGAATCACAATAAATATGGTATTGCTGCTTTTCAGAGAGTTACAGATTGAGGGAAAAAAATCAACTTAGATATGATAGAAAACAATAAACAAATAATTATACATGATATATAATAAATTATATAATCATAAATGGTCACTGAGTACTTGTTCATACATAACGGAAACATAATAGACACCTTCAAAGGAATATAAAAAAACAACAATCATAATTGTTATCTTTCCTATCAGATATCCCCAGTAGACGCATATGTCTTTGAGAATATGTTTTCAGTGCATGAGTGGATTTCGATTATCTTAAAAGGAATGGAGTTTTTTTTTCTGAATTATTGTATCTATTGTGTATTATTATCATTTCTAATTGCACCGGGAAAGCTATTGCACATTACGTGACCCCCTACATGAGAACATTCTGGTACAGTATTCAAACTTTGATTTCAGAAGAACAACAATGCCTTAGACAATGGATTTAAATTTGAATAAATTACGAAATGTACGGTTAGCTGACAGTGGGACTTTCCCTGACCATTTTCCAAATTGTTTGTTTGTTTTTTCTACGTCCTGTTGCTAGAAAATCAGAATGTAGCGTTTATATTTTGCTGGTTTGATACGGACAAACGAGAATAAATGTACTATGATGTTTTTGAAGCTTGCAAAACCAGATGCTGTCATAGCAATTAGTAATATAGGTTTTCCCGGCCAATTTCGCACTTTTGTCAGTCCATTTGATAAAACGTTCATTCAATATAGCGAAAATCCTCGTCACTGCACATTCTGTCATTCAAAATTGCAACTTGTTCATTCAATTTAGCATTTCGATCAACGAAAGTCGCACATGTGCCTTTCGAATTCGTAAAACGGGCATTCAAATTGGCACGTGCTCTTCATTCATTCAAATTCGCCAGCACTGGCGGAAAATGGTATTTCGGTCATTCAATTTCGCGTATGGGCAGTCAAATTCCAAACATGTTCATTCAAATTGGCGTAATGTTATTTCTATTTTGAAAAGGTGAGAACCGTAATTTATACGTATTTAAATGTGAATTTTTGTTTCATCCACACACTGTTAAGTATAGTAAAGGTGTCTTTGACCCTAAATAACTCAAGTTTGTTGTTCTGTAACGCCCCTCTTCTTTCATACATGTTATAAGAACTACATGCACCAGTACCATAGATTCACTTCGCTTTCTTATGTCCAGTCATGGCAGCACAAGTCAGATACAGGCGTATCTCTCAAGAAGACAGGGAAAGA
Source organism: Diadema setosum (assembly GCA_033980235.1). NCBI lineage: Eukaryota > Metazoa > Echinodermata > Echinoidea > Diadematoida > Diadematidae > Diadema > Diadema setosum. Next base: position 34,605,181 of record CM067074.1, read on the forward strand.
ATCATAGAAACATTTGAGGGTAATAACCTTGATTATCTAGAACTGGCCGACACACTTGGAATAAAACGCTCAACGGCCAGATCAACTGTGGCCACCTATCTTAGGACAGGAAGACGCAATAAGCTGCCAAGGGGAGGTGAGCGAAACGTGAAGACGGATGACGAAATGAGAGCTCGCCTCCAACACATTATGAACAATAACCCCTTAGCCACCCTTGAGCAGATGAAGAGAGATCTACAGGCAGTTTTTCCGCAGAAGCCCCCTGTATCTGTCTCCACCACTTCAAGAGCACTAGATGGAATGCTCATCACTTTTAAACTAGCCGAGGATGTTCCTGATGCTAGAAATTTACCGAGGGTCCTAGACATGCGCGTGGAGTATGCACAGTGGTTCATGACCGAGGGTGTCGTTGCACACTGCGTTTTCATTGATGAGACCGGATACAACGTCTGGACAAAACGATCTTTTGGGAGAGCCCCACGAGGGATCCCTGCACGTCGAGTAGTACATGGCCAACGCGGTCGGAACTGCAATGTCACTTTTGCAGTTTCTAGTGAGGTTGGGCTGGTTCACCACACCATTGCATCCGAAACCGTAACGAGGGACACATTCGAGGCTTTCCTGGCTACCACCGCTCATGAATGCCACAATGTTTTCCCTCCGAATGAGGATGTGTACCTGATCTATGATAACGCACGTCCTCACGTCAGAGCTGAACTACCTGATGATGCGAGCCCGAGGATTCATCTGAAGCGTCTTCCTCCCTATTCTCCGTTTCTCAACTGCGTGGAGATGGCCCATTCTGCATTCAAGGCAGCCATCAAAAGAGATCTGGCCCGCCCGGAGTTGCAGCAGGGGCTAGGAGACAGAGGGGCAGCACAAGAAGCTGGGGTTAACCTCCAGGAGTGGAGAATCAACCTCATTCAGCAAGCAGCTCAGCGAAATACAGACGCCATAACACAAGAGAAGGCCATCCGGTGGTTTAACCACACTCAGACCTACCTCCCAAGATGCCTGGCCCGCCAAGAAATAAGATGGCTGATCCAAGAACTTTATTCCTAATGATGATTAACGCAATATAGCACCCACCAAATGAAAATAATAAAACATGCAGATGAAAGGAATAATCACGATGTAAATTGAAACCTCCTTCTCCTAATTAGTGTAAAAACAAATTTATGATTAATGTATCTGTGAATGAAATAATGCTATCGAACATTAAAAACACATACACATATTTTGAAAGTGCTGTTACAAAGGTGATATCAGAATAAAGAATGAATACGAAAATATGAAATGTTATAATGCTTTCAAACAATACCTATGATGAATGAAAATGAAAAAAAAAAGGAATAAAAGCATAAACGTGTCTGCTAAATTGACTGCAGTAAATGCGAAATTGGATGCCCAAGAATGAATTCGAATGAACGAGCGCAACGTATACGTGATCACGTGACTATATCATGCTAAACTGAATGAACGGATTGCGAAATGGTGCTTGTGTTACGAATTTGAACTGAAAAAGTGCTGATTCGAATGATCTTAATGGTAATTTGAATGCTCCAAAATGAATTTGAATGAAAAGATTATAAAATTGAAATACCGAACATGCCATCTAGGCTAAATTGTGCTAAATTGAATGAAGCAATTAGGAATTGGACTGAAAATAAAGTACGAAATTGACCGGGAAAACCTATACCTTGCTAAAATAGTAATGATAATAATTCGCTATATGATCTCAGATCGTTATACACGTTCAAATGCTACTCACCTCTATTTCGCAACGCTTTTGCAAGGCCGTAAATTCGGCTGACGCGCTGTCGTTGTAAGCATCTGTATAAATAGCTGGGGAGTCATCGATTTTAGTCAATCTAAGATTCACGCTGATCTGAATAGGTCCCGCTACAGAAAATAATCCAGGAAAGGTGCAACAGAAAAGGACAGAAATATGAAGTTCCACTTCATGGGAAATTGAACACGAGGGGATGTACATTGCAGCATTTTGGTTTCTATTGTATTTAGCCTCTGCGCCAAAAAGTTTCAAACAATTGAGAACAATATAATATAGTCATTACTTCACTCTTTTTCTGAAAAGTTCACCTAAAAAAGTATTTGTATGAACACTTGATGAATATAAGTATGTACCGAGCTCGAAAACCTATCCTTGTCATATACATAATTATATAAGTCTATACATGTATATATATATATATATATATATATATATGAAGAGTTCGGTTTCAAAAGGTGTTACATCCATAATTTCAAGTTCTGAGAAAAACGTGATTTTTTTTAATTATCATATTTAGGAAGCTCAGACTGGAATGATATTTCCCCCTATTATACTGCTAGATGATACAACACTAAAACCACTCTCTAAGAAAATATAGGTCCATTCATTTATTTTTTATGAATTAAACATTTTTATATATTTGTGGATGTAGTACCTTTTGCAACCGAAAGTGGATGTAGTACCTTTTGAAACCGAAATTTCACATGCCATAGATATATTTATTGTGATGTTATCGCATGTTTCGCGGATTTATTATTATTTTTTTTTTTCAGCAGTGGTGTTGATGGGGATGGGATACGAGGTCAAGGGGGCCTAGGTAATTGACAATGCCCTGCCCTATTTAGCATCAAGAATAGCAAACCAATGTGCATCGCTAATGCCCCACTTCTCCCTTGCTGACTAATATTGTGAATGAATGACTGTCATTGGTCATAAGCATGGGGGGGGGGGGATCCATTATGCGTGAACGGTTATAGATGGGGAGGGGTCACAATATCTCACAGGTGATTTCTCTCTTCCCTTTTCTCAACTGGTTTTTGTCTAAGCACTTACACGTTCATGATGCAATGCAAGCAAGTTCAAAGGAAATTTTCTCCTGCTTCTTCTTTTGTCTTTACGATGCCGATGAAAAACATTCGTTATTTTAAAAAAAAAGTCAAAGTTGTCTGCTGCCGACATATGCACTTTGTCACTTTTAAGGTTTTATTTAAAGGCATAATTTACCATTTGCAGATGAAATAAAAACCCAGCATTAGTGCTTTAAAATAGTTCTAAAATGTGAGTTAAGGTTAGAAACAACCACTGTAAAAATTTGAATCCGTATTATCGATGGTAAGTATTGTTGAATACACAAAATGTGAACAATAGTTATAATAAAAATGTTTCCAGACTAAACCGTCTACAGTTATGGTTTATTAAGAAAAATAGTGATATCTCCTTATATTTTAGGCTTTATTGCGAAAAATTTATATGGTATGATGTTTTGTGATATACCAGACCTACACATATGCATCAAATGTGATATCTTGAAAAATTTTAAAATCACTGCTCCCAAAGGTAAACTGGACCTTTAAGGAGAGTGCCGATGAGGAATTTCCAAGTAAACTCTTTGCTGATGCTGCCAGGATCAATACTAATAACAACAACAATTAATAATAATAAAAAAAAAATCTTCTTTCATTTTACGATAATTGCTAGCCAAATTAGTTTGAAGCATTTTTTGGTTATTGTCCTGGTAACGAATGCCCTACAATATACAGTATACATACAATATTTAAATTTTGAGGTCACTGCCATCACTCAAGACACTTAAGCTTTGTTTCTGAAGTAATTGACCTCTCACATTCCAGAGACCTGTTACTATAAACCAATGCTCTGTGAAATATGCATACATAATTTGATCAAAACGTCAAGGCGGATTTGTACATGATTAAGCATTTACGATTAAACCACTGAAGCCAAACATCAATACAGGTAAGCCTTCACAAATTCTGATATTCTAAAAGGTCAAAGTTGGATATAATACACAGGGTAATGACCAATGTTCCATGGAATGACAAGATTCTTCTATTATAACATAAATGCTAATAGCATAGTGCATGATTGTACATTGGGTATAAATTGACCATTGACTATACATGAAATATCAATATTCTGATATTTTGAGGTCATTGACCTATCACAGTCCTCAGAGATCAAAGGTAGAGACACGTAATTTATCTTGCTCTGTGGAATAGGAAAACAATTCAATTGTAATACAAATGAATGTGACATCTTAATCATGATTATCATCAACCAATTGCACCAAATATCGATGTTCTGATATTTTGAGGTCATCAGAGGTAAGGTAGAAACCTGACTTGAAAGGCTCTGTGGAACATTGATGCAATTCCCCTTAAAAAAAGTTTTTAGCACTGTGTTTCAGTATTATGAGTGAAGCATCAAAATATCAATTTTCTGACATTTTGAGGTCATTGACCTCTGGAGGTCATCAGAGGTCAAAAGTAGAAACCTGTCAGGGCTCTGTAGAACATGAGGACAATTCCATTATAACAAAAATTAGTATTAGTACACCATTATTGTGTTAATCATTAACCAATGATGCAAAATATAAATGTTCTGACATTTTGAGGTCATTGACCTCTGGAGGTCATCAGAGGTCACAGGTAGAAATCTGTCAGGGCTCTGTGGAACATGAAAACAATTTCACTGTGACAAAAATTAAGTTTTAGTACATCATTACTGAGTTTATCATTAACCAATGATGCAAAATATCAATTTTCTTACATTGTGAGGTCATTGACCTCTGGAGGTCATCAGAGGTCAATGCAGACTTACCTCCCGATCTTAAAATTAATCTTATACTAAGAATATCATATATACTAAGAATATTAGTACATTGTATATCATATACTAAGAATGGTGAAAGTTTCATGCTTTTTTAGTCAAATTTTGCACAATTCTTATCTGCTCTACTATTAATGGAAGCATTGTGGTAGCAGACGAATGTTATAACCGCGGTAAACCGTCGTGCGTGCGGCTTGCATGGTCATCTCAGGACCAGCATACGGTGGTGTGAACCTAATAGTGTTGCGTTCGATAGGGATAGTAATAGTGATGTGGATATAATAGTGCGGAGTTTGTTAGCGATAGCGATATTGACAGTGACAGTGATTTGATATTGAAGTTATAATTACTCTGAACAAGTGTCAAGTCAAAATTACAGGTGAAACCGGACCAAGTCAGGGTCCCGTTCGCACAGTTGTTGAACATATATGGTGTCATAATTTAATCTCACTCAGAATTTAGGCTTTGTACTTTATGTTGGTCACAACCCCTTGAGTTCAGTCCTGTAAATACTTCACAAATTGTTTTAATAAAGTGTATATAAAATTGAATGGCACGAGTGTGATTGAGTATCATTTAAGTCCGCCCATGTGACAACACCTCTTTTTTGTTTGTTTTTGTATGACTGCAAGGTCTCGTATGTGTTCTTAAAATAAAACTTTCTTTCCTTGAATTGTTGCTGAATTAATATGTGTAATTCATTATTAATTAATTTCCAGTAGTCAAGCTTTACATTATGTTGAAGATAATGTGCACTGCAGAAAATCAAGTGAAATGACCAGAGCAGTGACGCTTTGGTGAAATTGCGCAAAAGAGGTAAGCAATTTTACATGTGTTCGTTTTTCTCTCGAAACTCTGATGATCATCTCAAATAAGTGACAGCATCATAATCTAATAACGATCAGCCTTATTTTGTATGTACACTATGAAACCATTTTGTATAGCAATCCTGAAACCTGTTTGCTATTAAATCAATAAGGTCTGAATGAATCTAATTGCATATTCATTGGATTAAAAGAATGAAAATTCAGGAATTGCTGAACTCATACGTACCTTCGACGAGGATGTATGACGTGCAGGTCTTATTCAAAACGTCATCTGATATAACAGTTGTCACAGTATGGATACCAAGTCCTACGTCACTACCGGGAGGTTGACCATCAATACTCATAGTGACATTAGGTTCACCGACGTAGAAGTAAAATATCCCAGATATCTCATCGACATGACTGGCATAGAACGTTTGCACAAAAGTGAATGTGTTGGTGTCCTGTCCAGGGTCAGTAGCGACTGTGTCGTTCAGATCTGGACATTCAACTGGGAGCTCAGTTACTGTAGAGGAGGACAAAGAGATTAGAGAAAAATTCAAATCATTAAAAACGTAATAGGAGGTTTTAATCTTCACAACGATCACTATAGAAAAGCACAGATTTTGCATCATGGTTTCCAGCTAGATACATGAAGGTTAACGTCTCCAAGTGTTCTTCCATTGAGACTTTGAGGTTTAGTGTAAACCTGTCATTTAATACAAGCGGGATTACAAGGAAAGACAGCTACAGTATTCATCCACTGTATCTAACACTGTAACGGAGGATACTTGCCCCACTTGGCCGAAGAGAAAAATCCGAAACATGCTGAAAGCCCTTGCAGTGGAGGCAGGTTGTTTGACGAAGGGCAGAGGGTCTTCTTTCAGCTTCTATTGCTAGCAAACTCTCGGACATTATCTATGCGTCTTCATTTGAATATTATATACTGAAAACCGTAACTTCTTGAAAGAAGATATGAAGGGTTTGTTTGCAAAAACCGATAAGTCCATATTTGCCAAATGGAGATATTTGCGATAAAAGGTCAAGAAAAATAAGGAGAATAATAAGAAAATTTTTGCTTCTTTGACCATAACTTCAAAAATATACCTTTATATGTAGTGCCCGATATATCATTTAAAAGGTTATATTTTGTACTTTATGACAGAGATCGTACATCAAAATCTTCAAAAATGGACTTATCGGTTTTTGCAAACAAACCCTTCATATTATTTCAATCCTGTTGACGTGCAGACAGTTATGATGTATATGCCCCCTCAATATTTACCATACAGCGCTTAGAGACATTTTATGTAATAACGTGCTATATAAATGTTGTGAATTATTATTGTTATACAACAATATCCAGAGGAAATCAAAGAGGAAGCTAACTTACATTGGTTTATGACGTAAAATTCGCAAGTTGCTTCGTTGTCGAAAATGTCTCTTGCTTTAAGAGTTACCATAGTTTCTCCTGGTTCATAAAGGTGACCGGTAGGCGAAGTTGGGTAATTGTAGCTTATTCCGTTGTAATTAGGGTGGTCATCATAGTACCAGTAATGCCCTTCAGATGGGGGACGATCTGGTGTTCGCAGTAAGCCCCAAAAGACGTTTGGAAAAGGTCCAGTCAACGTTGCGTTTGCGCATTGCACATCTGGAGGTGTTTGGTCTGTCATGTCTGTGGAGTAGCAAGTCAAGGAATGAATCTGTACCCATATCGATTTATACAGGATATAGTAACAAAATTATATTTATTTTGTGTAGTGTGTAGTGCATTTTATTTGGATTTTATACGATACCATTGTTAAAGCGAAATTTGTTCATACAAATTCAGTAACACAATGAAGTGGTGGTTACTTTGTGCTGATTTATACATGTAACAAGCTATGCATTCTAAGAGAGTGTTTGAATTGTTCCTTTAAGTCAGTCTTCTGTATTGATGATTATTTTTCAATTAGTGGTTTTTGTGGAAATTCAGATTGTGATAAAAAGTATGGATGATAAGTGCAGCGATAATTCCTACAGTTAGTTCAAAGTTGTGTTACAGAGGTTTGACACATACATTTAGCATTGTGTGTGTGTGTATACGTGTGTATACGTGTGTATACAGGTTGGCCATATGACACATTTTAGACAATTAACATTGATTAATTAGTAAACATGATCAGTTATGGAACTAAAAATGGTGTTGATGTTTGATATAAATAAATTCAATTAAACTGTGAAGAGTTTAAAGGGATAACTTAACTCTGTGTAAAAATAAAGATAGAATAAAGGAAATTTTAGGAGAAATTGATAACCATGCTTATAATTATTCAGCTTAGGTACTATTAGCTACCTCATTTTCGTCGGGCACATATGTGTTAGTAATATATCTGCACGCTACTTTGCCCATATTCTCAGTGCTAGGCAGTGAAGTAGAGAGGCTGATCGTCGGGATAGCATTGTCTCTCTGTCTTGTGCACGGTACGAGTTCTGAACGTGAGTATCTACAACACTATCTGTAAATAAACAAGTTGGTGTTCCGGTACGTCGCATTTGAAGTTGTGATGCATTCGTGTTCAGTACAAGATAATAGACCAGGAGCTGGCTGCTGGTCAATTTACCCCATCAAGCCCAAAAGGTTTGACCCCTCAAAGTTACTGGGGCCACCCCCCTCATTATAAAACTGGGCGTCAGCCTGATAACTGAGGGCGGGGTCGTCCCCCAGGGACCCCCCCAAAATGGCCCCCGGCGGATGTAATTTACCCCATGGAGCCCATGGACCAAACCTGGTCTAAAAGAATGGCCTAGGGGTGTACATAATAAAAATATAAAAACTGACAAAATATCTGGTCGGGAAAGGGGTTGCCAGACCGTCCCCCCCCCCCCCCCCCCCCCTGGGTCCCCCCTGGCGGGTGTAATTTACCCCACGCAGCCCATGCACCAAACTTGGTCCAATGAAAGTACTATGGGTGTACATAATGAAAATATAAAAACTGACACCATATCTGGTTGGGAAAGGGGTTGCCAGATCCCCTCACCCCCCCCCCCCCCCCCCCACCACCGCCCACACAATACGCCCCTTCGTGGGTTTAATTTAGCCAACAGCACCCATGGATCAAATTTGGCTGGGGGAAAGTAGGCCTCATTATGGGTGTCCAAAAAATAAAGATAAAAGCTGACAAAATATCTCACTTACTTACAAAGAGTAATCAAACATATCCCCTACCTTTGCTACCCCCCCCCCCCCACATTTTTTAGTGTGAAGGGCCTATACGGTTTGGAGAGGTATGAATGAGCGTGTCATAAAAAGTAATAAATGGAACTTCTTGAATTAAGATGAAGTTATGACAACAGAAGCATTTTGTGTGTACATAATTATATCCACATGCCCCATCCCACTCCCTCCCCCAAAAGAACGGAGTTATTGATACACTTGTATCTACACTAGAAACATACTCAGACAGTGCAGACCTTTGCCAAGCAGCTCATTTCCACCCATCCACACATGCTAAAAACTGCCAAATTTCCCATATAAAAGCCTTTTGCTTTTAAATGCCATCAACTTCCAGCTGTGTGGTAGTGCATTATACCTTGAGCACATGCCTTTACCTTTAGTGCGCATGTATGCAAACCTCAAATTCATGCAGCTGGAACTCCCAATTCTATTGATCTCATCTGCCATAAGATAAAAATCATCAAAATTTCATAAAGATTCCCGGATCACTACCAAAATTTATATTTATCATTTGTTTTTAAAATGTAATTGTGTTATTATCATCTTTTCATACAAGTTTCATCCAAATGTGTTCTCAACCTTTCAAGTTGTTTTGCATACAAACAATAATGCAGACAATACTATATATAAGTAACATAAAACCTCAAGTGGCAGAAATAATCACAACTGTATCCAACATCCTACAGTTCAACTGTGTTACCATGCATGTGGAGCAAGCTCAGGTACAACAGTACAAGAAACTGTAGGAGTCCTATAACTGTGATAAAAAATTGTACATGCAGTGGGTGCATAGGCCATAGTGTGGTTAATTGCATGCATGTATTTGTATGTTGTATACATTTTACTTGTTGCATGCAATTATACATTTCGAAGATTGGCAACACGTGTATCATCAGTCTGCAAACAATAAAAAGGCGGTGTTTTCCTGACCTTGGTAAGTGAACTGGGCTTTCCTATTGTAGGTACTATAGGCCTACTGGTAGGCCCCTATGACAGTAGTACATGAATTGTATTTCATCACTGGATGACAATTGGTGTCAGTAACAGAGCAAACAAAGAAAGGTCAAGAGTCTAGATCTTGGACTAGATCTACAAAAGTCTCATGCTGTGATATGGCTAGATATCTAACGTTAGACCTATATTTCCTATACATGCTATAGCTTGTAGAGTACCTAGTACTATTTGGCAAAACCAAATGAACTGGAACAGGGGATGGATTATCAGTAAGATGTAGTGTATCATGAGTCATAACTGAAAAACCAATAAATAGAACATCAATGTTCTCAGCCTATATAGGTTTAAGTGTCAAAGGTGTGCATTGCTTTAAATTTGCATAGAACACTTAAACCCTGAATTTGTTAAAGTCACTGCACTTCCTATCATTCATAGCTAGAGTCAAAAAGGCAGAATTATACTACATTTCAATTTCTCTATCTAATAGACAACTTTGACTTTAGGATTAGAAATAGCCTTATTAATAGCTATATGTATCATAAGTGTTGAAGATGCAGATGTTCCTGTGAATGAATACTTGCAGAATTGGGTATGAAGATTATAGGCAAATAATCTGAAACTCTCTTTAAATATAGCAAAAGAAATAACTAACTGTCCCTGTGTTGTAGCCTCTCCCAGGAGAGGCTGCAGTGCCAGTGTGGTGCTTGTAGTAGTCTTTGTGCAGACTCATTGACAACCAACAGAGGTTTATACCTGTAAACTATGAGAGCTGCACAAGGTATAGAAAACAAACAACTGAAGTGAAAACAAGCTTATGTGTACTTTTGCCTCATACATCAGTGTAAACAAACTCAGAGTTGAGCATAAATACTGCAGCAATGCACAATTATAGCTTTGGCTCTAACAGAGGTGTAAGTGAATGACCTTTGGTACAGATTCCTATATTTTAGCAGGTATTTGAAATATTATCTTACTACCAATGGTTTTGATTTGCAATTTAAGCAATTTGAGGCTTCATTTGGTCACAGCTCTTCAATCTTAAGGCTCTCTGTCCATGTTTCTGGCATGGTAGACATGCTGCATGTACTGTAGCTTGTTAAGACATCGGTATCACAATATTTGCAACTTTAATCAGGCTGTTTGTTATTTCTTTTGCTATATTTAAAGAGAGTTTCAGATTATTTGCCTAATCTTCATACCCCATTCTGCAAGTATTCATTCACAGGAACATCTGCATCTTCAACACTTATGATACATATAGCTATTAATAAGGCTATTTCTAATCCTAAAGTCAAAGTTGTCTATTAGATAGAGAAATTGAAATATAGTATAATTCTGCCTAGCTATGAATGATAGGAAGTGCAGTGACTTTAACAAATTCAGGGTTTAAGTGTTCTATGCAAATTTAAAGCAATGCACACCTTTGACACTTAAACCTATATAGGCTGAGAACATTGATGTTCTATTTATTGGTTTTTCAGTTATGACTCATAATACACTACATCTCGCTGATAATCCATCCCCTGTTCCAGTTCATTTGGTTTCGCCAAATAGTACTAGGTACTCTACAAGCTACATGTATAGCATGTATAGGAAATATAGGTCTAACGTTAGATATCTAGCCATATCATAGCATATTTGAGACTTAGATCTAGTCCAAGATCTAGACTCTTGACCATTCTTTGTTTGCTCTGTTACTGACACCAATTGTCATCCAGTGATGAAATACATGTACTACTGTCATAGGGGCCTACCAGTAGGCCTATAGTACCTACAATAGGAAAGCCCAGTTCACTTACCAAGGTCAGGGAAACACCGCCTTTTTATTGTTTGCAGACTGATGATACACGTGTTGCCGATCTTCGAAATGTATAATTGCATGCAACAAGTAAAATGTATACAACATACAAATATATGCATGCAATTAACCACACTATGGCCTATGCACCCACTGCATGTACAATTTTTTATCACAGTTATACAGTTTCTTGTACTGTTGTATATGAGCTTGCTCCACATGCATGGTAACACAGTTGAACTGTAGGATGTTGGATACAGTTGTGATTATTTCTGCCACTTGAGGTTTTATGTTACTTATATATAGTATTGTCTGCAATATTGTTTGTATGCAAAACAACTTGAAAGGTTGAGAACACATTTGGATGAAACTTGTATGAAAAGATGATAATAACACAATTTCATTTTAAAAACAGATGATAAATATAAATTTTGGTAGTGATCCGGGAATCTTTATGAAATTTTGATGATTTTTATCTTATGGCAGATGAGATCAATGGAATTGGGAGTTCCAACTGCATGAATTTGAGGTTTGCATACATGCGCACTAAAGGTAAAGGCATGTGCTCAAGGTATAATGCACTACCACACAGCTGGAAGTTGATGGCATTTAAAAGCAAAAGGCTTTTATATGGGAAATTTGGCAGTTTTTAGCATGTGTGGATGGGTGGAAATGAGCTGCTTGGCAAAGGTCTGCACTGTCTGAGTATGTTTCTAGTGTAGATACAAGTGTATCGATAACTCCATTCTTTTGGGGGAGGGAGTGGGATGGGGCATGTGGATATAATTATGTACACACAAAATGCTTCTGTTGTCATAACTTCATCTTAATTCAAGAAGTTCCATTTATTACTTTTTATGACACGCTCATTCATACCTCTCCAAACCGTATAGGCCCTTCACACTAAAAAATGGGGGGGGGGGGGGTAGCAAAGGTAGGGGATATGTTTGATTACTCTTTGTAAGTGAGATATTTTGTCAGCTTTTATCTTTATTTTTTGCACACCCATAGTGGGGCCTACTTTCCCCCAGCCAAATTTGATCCATGGGTGCTGTTGGCTAAATTAAACCCACGAAGGGGCGTATTGTGTGGGCGGTAGTGGGGGGGGGGGGGGGTGAGGGGATCTGGCAACCCCTTTCCCAACCAGATATGGTGTCAGTTTTTATATTTTCATTATGTACACCCATAGTACTTTCATTGGACCAAGTTTGGTGCATGGGCTGCGTGGGGTAAATTACACCCGCCAGGGGGGGGGGGGGGGGGGGGGCCCAGGGGGGGACGGTCTGGCAACCCCTTTCCCGACCAGATATTTTGTCAGTTTTTATATTTTTATTATGTACACCCCTAGGCCATTCTTTTAGACCAGGTTTGGTCCATGGGCTCCATGGGGTAAATTACACCCGCCGGGGGCCATTTTGGGGGGTCCCTGGGGGACGACCCCGCCCTCAGGTATCAGGCTGACGCCCAGTTTTGTAATGAGGGGGGTGGCCCCAGTAACTTTGAGGGGTCAAACCTTTTGGGCTTGATGGGGTAAATTGACCAGCAGCCAGCTCCTGGTCTATAAGTATTGGTTGGAATGAGAGCTGAATGCCGACGAAACTAAGATGCCCACCGGTGGTTCTGCACTAGAAGGCAACTCGTCCAGCAGCCTCTGCGAGCATTCTCGAGCGGGCTTTGCTGCACCGTGGGGTAACTGAATATCTGGACGGACGTCGGAGAACGAAGTTCAGTACTTTGGAAGGGACAAGTACGTCCGACGTACTTCCAGAACTGACGTCGGAGAACGAAGTACAGTACTTTGGGAAATGAAAAGTACAAACGACGTACTTCCAGGGCGAACGTCGGAGGACGACGTACTTCTGGACTAAGGTGCAGAATGACGAAGCACAAAGGCGGACGTCGGGAAACGACGTACTTTCTAAATGATGTCAAAGAACGACGCACTCTAGAAACGACCTCGGGAATGAGAGTGAAAATTCACTTGTCAGTGTGTTGGGTGAATTAGAAGTGAGAAGTGAGAATGTGCCTTTGAATCAGATGGCGTGAAGTGCAAGGTGTAGACTGGTGACGTACAAGTGGTGGGAAACTTAAGGTTTTATCTTCTTCATAGAGTGATCGTATATTTCGATCAAACGGACGGTCTGCTCGGTCTGCATAAGTGCCAAGGCCCCGTTGTTCGCTACAATATATGAAGAGCTTGTTTGCAAAAACCGATAAGTCCATATTTGCCAAATGGAGATATTTGCGGTTAAAGGTCAAGAAAAATAAAGAGAATAATAAGAATTTTTGCTTCTTTTGACCATAACTTCAAAAATATACCTTTATATGTAGTGACCAATGTAACATTTAAAAGGTATTATTTTGTACTTTATGACAAAGATCGTACTTCAAAAATGGACTTATCGGTTTTTGCAAACAAACCCTTCATATATATATATATATATATATATATATAGCGAAAACTTTGAGCAAAGAAAATGAGTTTTCATCGGGATTCGAACCCGAGACCTCCGGATTACTAGACCGGTGCTCTACCGACTGAGCTATTGAAAGCCCTAGATCGGTGTTCGTCCCAAACCCTTAATTCTCTTTGCTCGTGTGGTCAGAAGCTATAGTGTGTGCATGTGTGCCACACACACACACGGGTTCGAATCCCGATGAAAACTCATTTTCTTTGCTCAAAGTTTTCGCTATTTATTATTACAATTGTTTCTGGTCAGTTTTTCCTTCCTTGTTTCAATATATATATATATATATATATATATATATATATATACATACATCGTATGACAACTACTTTGTTCACTGCACAACATTCACTTAATTTTAATGTGCACATATTCACTGAAATGTTACAAAATTATTCAAAAAAAAAAAAACGATTACGAGTCAACTGGTTTTTGCCTAAGCGCTTACACGTTCATGATGCAATGCAAGCAAGTTCAAAGGAAGTTTTCTTCTTCTTCTTCTTCTCCTTCTTTTGTCTCTACGATGCCGATGAAAGTCATTCGTTATTTCAAAATAAAGTCAAAGTTGTCTGCTGCCGCCACAAGCACTTTGTCACTTTTAAGGTTTTATTTAAGGAGAGTGCCGATTAGGAATTTCCAAGTAAACTCTTTGCTGATGCTACCAGGATCAATACTAATAACAACAACAATTAATAATTGAAAAAATCACCTTTCATTTTACGATAATTGCTAGCCAAATTAGTTTTAAGCAATTTTTTGTTATTGTCCTGGTAATGAATGCTCCACAGTATACATTTTAATATCGCACATATCCTGATTAGCGTTTATAATATGAAGTACTTTACACCTCTTTTTTTTTTGTTTTTTTTTCTATAACTGCAAGGTCTCGTATGTGTTCTTAAAATTAAACTTTCTTTCCTTGAATTGTAGCTGAATGAATTTGTGTAGTATTTTCTGTTTTAAACATTGTTCCAAGCACTACGACCAAAACAAATAGTTTTCTACACGTATTCTCACACCGACACATGTACATGAAGTGCTTTCATGAAAGCGAAAAGCAGGCTAAGTGGTATGGCTTAATAGGAAAAATGATTACCTTGTGTAACTTTGATGATGGATCTACAGGTCTTTTGGAGGACTGTGTCACTGATATCAAGAATGAGCTCATGACTACCAACGGGTATGACGTTATCTGATGTCACGGCGTTTTTCTTTCAGGACTTGGGTCATATTTACATTCATATTATAGCGCCCTCTCTCATTGCTTGTCTCATCTCATATAACAGCCTATCATGAATATGATTCAAAGAACGACCCAAGTTCATATGATTTGAAGAACGACCCAAGTCCATCACACAAAATTGCCTCTCCACAATTAATGTAAATGCTAATTTGTATATACAATGTTGCCTTCCTATCACAGTTGAATAGAATACTAGTGGACAAATAAAAAAAGATGTGAAGTTTTTGTTTTTTTTTTTTTTTTTTTTTTTTTTTTTTTTAATAGGTTTACTCGAAATGGCCTTCCATGGACATGGGTCGTTCTTATATTCAGATACTCATATACACAGTATGACATTCACTTTCTTTCACTTGTGTGTGTTTATTCGGCCAGGAATGACGTTATGTTTTACACTGTTATCGCAGCAGTGAAAAGTTTCCCTCAATTTTCCCTTTTCATGTACACGACAAATGGTATATGTTGGAGGTGACGAAATCATTATCTCACACATTTGCATAATATCGAAAAAAACGGTTTGGCAAATACAAATAAAAACTTAGAGCTTGCAAAGTTTGTCTATTTTTGTGATGGTGATCAATTTTTCACTATTTCACTGAAAAATGTTTTCACATTCACCTTAAGCTGGTTTGAAATTCCCACTTTTATGTCGATACGGCTCTAGTGATCATGGGCTAGCTTTCATGCATATTGTTTTTTTTTTCTTGAAGCTCCATGAGCAGCGAAGGTGGACATGTGCGCTTTACAACTGGTCACCATTATTATTATTATTATTGTTAGTACTATCGTGATTATTATTGTTATTATCATTATTACCATTATCATTGTTATTACTATTATTGTTATTATTATTACTATTATTATTATATGAAGTTCGAACTGCATTCCGCGGCAGCAAGATCCTTTGGCTATATAGGTACTTAATTTTTTTCCCATTTCTTACGGAGAATACCCAATGATGTCAGTCCCCTGTGTGGGAGAATTAGGCCCTATATCTTTAAAGGCACTTATGAAGTTTGAAGTTTGAAGTTGAAGTTTGAAGTTTTTATTAGCAACAACATTTGAACATGTACATTTTCAATCATTATACAATTGGATTTACATACATATATGAAAAAAAAATACTTATCTATTACTCCTTTACAATAACATGATTAAATGAAGACATTTGAGATTTAAATGCGATACATAAATAGCGTAATTCTACAAAGTTGTTGTTAACAAGGAAACCAAAAGTTAGCACACGTGCTAGTCGAGATTGGTCACCTTGATCTTCATACTAAAAGCTAAACACAAACGAAAAATTATTACATGGTTGGTTGAAATGGCTGTTAATATTTAAATACAACGTACATCATATATTTTCTAACATAGAAAACTAATTATACTTGATACAATATCTATTAGAGAAGGAAATCTGCAAGGCATTTACGAAATGTAGATCTTTTGCTTTGTTCACGCATTTCTCGTGGCAATGTGTTCCAAAGTTTTGGTCCTAAGTAAGAAATTGAAAATTGTCCCTGTGTGGTTCTAAATTTTGGTAAGTACAACATTCTTTTTTCATTTGTTCTTGTCCTGTAAGTATGATGCACAATTTGGCAATAGTCATACAGAGGGTGCGGAATAGTTCCATTGCAGAGATCGTACATAAATGTTAAAACTGAGAACTTATGTAACCTAACAACATCTAGAAGTTTGAATCGTTGGAACAATGGTTCTGAATGTGTTCGCAAAGTCGAAAATGTTATAGCTCTCAGAGCCATTTTTTGAGAAATATGTATACAATTTAAGTGAGATTTATAAGTACTGCCCCATACTTCAATACCATATAATATGTGTGGTTGTATAAAAGATTTATACAAAAGCACAAGAATGCGCTGCGGAACATACTGTCTTAATTTATACAATACACCTACTTTCCTTCGAACACATTTATTTACCAATTGAATGTGAGGTTTCCAAGTGAGATGACAATCAATCTGAGTTCCGATAAAGGATGCAACACTCACTTCATCAATGTCTGTGTCAGATAGTTTTATTGCACCCCTCATCGAAACTAACTGGCGTTTTCTTCTGATTACCATATAATTTGTTTTCTTTAAATTGATTGTAATCTTATTGGCATTACACCATGTTTGAACTTTGTGTAGGTTTTCATTTACTTCATTCACATCTATTTCTTTTTGGCGAGCAACATAAGTATGAAAAATATTTGAATCGTCGGCAAACAATCTGAATTTAAAGAAAGAGCAAGAGCGTGGCAAATCATTTATAAATATCAAAAAGAGTGTTGGCCCCAAAACTGACCCTTACGGGACACCACAAGTTATAGTCTTCGGTGTCGAGACCATTCCTCTATAAGATAGCAGCTGAGATCTGTTGGACAGATAATCAGCAAACCATTGATGTGGAATTCCACGAACACCATAATGAGCCAGTTTACATAGAAGAATATCATGATTTATCGTATCAAAAGCCTTTTTAAAATCTATAAAGATACCAAGTGTTACTTTTCCTTCATCAAGTGATGTCATTAGTGTATTTACAAGATCAATTAAAGACAATTTCGTACTGTATCTTTTACGAAAGCCATATTGGTGTTTATAAAAGATATCATCGGACTCAAAAAAAATCAACCAGTCTATCATTTACAATTTTCTCCAAAACCTTTCCAATTATTGGCAGAACGGAGATAGGTCGGTAATTTCCAGGGTCCGATTTTGGTCCTTTTTTATACATTGGTGTTACTTTGGCTATCTTTAAGGCTTGAGGATAAATTCCAGTTTCTAAGGACAAATTAAAAATGTAAAGCAATGGCGTACAAAGAAAACTTGCTGCATCCTTTAATAATCTTACTGGTAAATTATCATATCCATGTGATTTCTTAGAGTCTAATGCGAATAAAATATCGAACACTTCTTTCTCTGTAACTTATCAAAGGATATATCCGGTCCAAATATAAGTTAGTCTTATAAAAAAAAGAGTAAAACATTACGAGTTCAACATGATAATGTTTATCGAAATTGGATGAAAAATAAGGAAGTTATGACATTTTGAAGCCGTTCTTGAACCGCCAGTATGAATATGCAAATGCAAAAGTGAGCATGTTATCCCCTCACAACTTACCATATAGTTTGTACATTGAAATATAATAATTTTAATAATAATAATTGTTTTGGATATAAACTCCAAATTTTATTGTCCAAGAATGGAAATTCATTTTGCCCAATTGATCGTGGGCCCGGCAGCCACTGAGCAGCGCCAGATCGACGTTGCTCTAACCTTTTCAACTGTTGAACGGCAAACAAGGTAGCAGCAACTCCCATCTTTTAACGTCTTTTGGTATGACGCGGGCGGGGTTTGAACCCACGACCTCCCGATTGTGAGGGCAGCCGCTCTACTCACTGAGCCAACACATCGGTATATATTGCAATATGTTGTGTGTAATCCTATCGTCCCCTCTAGTGTACCTCGACGAGTGTTTATAGATGTGAGTGTGTGTGTGTGAGAGATATACAAATTTATTTGATTGATCTTTGCAACTGTGCGATTGCCTTGTGAATAATTCGAAAAATTCGTGAGCGTTGTGGCGGTTTGTTTTTGTGCGGAAGCAGGCCAAGTGGTACGGCTTAATAGGTTTTTTTTTTTTTTTTTTTTGGCGCGAGCCAGAAAAAAAAAGTGTGTGTGTGCCTGTGTGTGTGAGCGCCCAATGTGAAAGCTGTATGAGTTGTTGACATGGATCAACTAGCTAACACAATTCACCGCATGGAACGTTCGTCGCACCCAAATTATTATCTCATAAGTCCCCAAAATCCGGCGAAATTTGTAAAATGACTGCATTTATAGAAATTGGCGTAGAATCAAAAAGTACTGAAACAAATTTAATGGTTTTGGTATCATTGTCTTTTGCGGAAGATGTTCTTTATTAAGATGTCAAAAAATATATATTAGTTTTAGAACGCAAGGTTCTGAAATTCCATCGTTTCGTTTTTTTGGGACACCCGGTATAATCGTATATATATATCCCAATTCGATTTTATAATTAACATAAAAAACAATTCGTTTATTTTTAATACTTCAAAGAAATTGTTATGCATTTGACATCTTTGCCGTTTGCCATAAACTTTGTTTGGGGAGTCTCAGGATGATTATTTCTTTTGATAAATCACAGACCTGACGCAAGAAATGTTATAGTCTGTATTACTCATTGTCATATTCACCCATGATTCTCCTTAGCCTTGTATTGATGTGCAATGCCGACGTGTAGTCAATATCTTAGTGTTTTCTTTAAATAAATGTGCTTATTTTTGTTTCAAAAGAAACTGCAAACAAACAACTTATTTAGTAGTATCAAAAGAAGACGTTCAAGCCATCTAATTCGAAATTACAAACTGCATATATCTTTGGAGGGCTTTAAAGTGAAAATGATAGAATTACAAACTTTTAAATAATCATGAAGAACATAATACATCATCACATAAGAAAAGGATCTTTCCTTTAACTCTTCATGAGTGATGGTGGAAACCTCCTTTGTGCCACATTATTCTGAGACACTGACGGTTTCATGCTTTGAGAAAACATTCTGTTCTTCAAGTATTTGTAACTTCCATAGATTTCTGTTGAGCTTGGCAAATAATGAGTAAAGATGTAGAGAAAATGCTAAGCTTTGCTTTGGTGTATTCATTGTATGACAAATCTTTGATTGTTTTTCTTTCACCTGACCAGTAGCTACATTACTGCAAAGACATGAATTTTGCACACAAAACAGTGACAGAAACTTAGAAATTACTCTCAAATCCAGTAGAGAACACCTCTTGCTGTTAATCACTACATGAAATGCAAGCTATATGTGAAGGGAACGGAAGCGCGAGAAACGCTTTCATTGTACCGTGGCATTTGGCGATTTATCGATCGGATTCGGTGGATTGGTGCGTTTGAGCAGAATATGCGAAGCCGACGTCGACGTCGAAGATGCCATCGACTGAGTCGGACGTGCGAACGTGGCACATAAAAAGTTAATCACTTACTTTCTATTTGCGTACCATTGTTTATAATATATATATACACACGTTTATACGCTTAAAACAGTTTTCATGCTTACATGTCAAGACATTCGTATAGCAAAAATAATGATATACATTGTTTAGACTTTGTTTGTTTATAATCTATTCTATTATCCGGTCAGTAATAGATGAACTCATTCATTCACTCTTACTATTTTTTTTTTTTTTTTGCTTTCTGCGTGAAATCGACACAGCACTGACACGGCGAAGTTACGACGAACGCCGATATTCTCTGTGCCAAGCATGTATGCATGCAAACACCTCAGAATTTACTCGCAATTTTAGGCTTGTTTTCCGCTCTAATTATATAAAAACAGCTAAACACTTAAAACCAAGTTATAGTAAAATAATATTTTGCGTAATCTGTAATTTCTGTGCATTTAAATTTCTTTCTGATGAGGTTTTGGAGACAATTTGCACTGATATAGGTTCTGAAAGTTTCGCTCACGGACGTTAGGTCCGAGACAGGAAATATATCACTGTTCATTAAGTTAATGTTACATGAACGATGAAAATATTACCAAATCACTGAGTCTCTCATACCCAAAAGTGAATAACGTTCAGCATTCAATTTACCTGTAATAACAAAAGGAAAACGTTTTGCTCACGGATGTTTGTTGGTAGAATATGTCCATGGAATACATGGTAGGAGATAGAGGAACAGTGCCACTTTTTAGTGACAGATGCTCCCCGTGTATATCTTTTGAGTATAAAGGTAGCTGCCATCTCAAACAGAACACATCCAATTTTGGTCTCCATCACGGACGTTCGCTGTAATTGTCACAATATTTTATGCCTTAATACATTCTTATTTTTCTCTTCACAACGATTTTCTCTCATTCCCTAAGTAGCCTGATCATGCTGCGACCAAACAGAAAAAAAAACCCAAACAAAACAAATCCGAAAAGTGCTACGCAGTCACATTCAGAATATATGAAAACAAAAAGGATGAAATTACGGAACAAGTCTGTAATGGGGATGTGTCAAGGAGAAGCGTAAAAGTTTCAAATGGACGTGGAAGCAGTTGAATGAAAATTATAAGAAACAGAAAAATGATCGAACTCCAACACACAGAGAAAAGAAATGCCAGTGCTCTCCCGTTATACCGAATTCATCTGGAGGGGCTTTTTTTTTTTGTTTATCATTTATTTATCGAAATGTCGTCATAAGCGAACAAAAATAATGCAGTATACAATTAATGTCTAATGAAAATACGCAAATCCTCCGCTTATCATGACATGGTGTTTTTTATACTCATTAATGAAAAGCAATGTTAATTTGCAATTCTGTCCCAGATTTTTTTTTTAATTTTACATTTAAGAGACAGAGAGATCGTCAAGTTGTTTGTGCTTTTGTGCTTACTTGGAAAACACATGTTAAAAAATTGATGATTTAGTAAAAGGTTTAAGGTCGCACTTTGATACGTTCGCTCTTCCAAGGATTCGTTACTCCGAATGTCTATCAGAAGGTTTGTTATTCCGAAAATGAGAGAAAAAAAGGTTCGTAGTTAATTCAGGGGGCTTCTTATTAAAAATGTTCTTATTCCGAAAGTTTCTTAATCCGAAAATCAAATATCAAGGTTCACTATTCTTTAGGTCCGTTCTTCTAAAAGTGGAATGGGCTTGATATTCCTCTAGGTGAAAACGATTATTTTCAGGTTTTGAAATCTGCGGGATTTGGTTGTTAATTTGTTTCTCCACACTTGGATAAACGAACCAGATTTTTCATGTTCCAATTAAAAAAATCTTTGGAGTAACTTTCAGAGATTCCTATCATTTACCGACGAAAAGAGCTTCATGATTATACAAACCTTAGTCAATTTTTAGATTGACAAACCACATGAATAATGAGCCTCAGAAATGAAGCGCTACAAAATGTTTGTTATAACGAACAATATTGTACAATTTCGAAGTCACAAACATCCATCCAAGTTATATGGACTTACTGTGTCTTGTTATGACGAAACCTCGGAGTATCGGACTTTGTATTATTTTTGACTAATATAATAACACAAATGCTCCTCGGTAACAGTGGGTAACACAAGGAGCAAACGCAGAGGGATTTCTTCTTATAAACATTGAAACGTATTCGTTTGCCCTCCCCATCTTAACTTCGTATTTCGATAACGGAGCACATTTTTTTTTCTATGTCAATTCTTTCAATATTTCAATATTTAGCTGTGGTCATGTTCGTTAATTTTGCGTTGTAGACCTCAGATAACAAATTTAGGACCAGAATCTGTACTTCCTGATTACGTAATTTTGATAAATATATTTGTTCTCAAGGATGGATTACGTCACTGAGATTACACGTATGTTTCTACGTTAATTTACGAGAGATGGAAGAAGTGTTTTCTTTGATTCCTTAGCATGGAAAGATAAACAAGCTTTTATAATTGAAAATTGGCATTGATTATTTAGGATTTTGCGGAGGAGTTTGTTCTCGACATGGAATCGCTGTTTGTTGTGAATAGAATGCGTTTCCAACTCAAGAGAACTGCATTGTTCAATGTCTTGTTTGTTCCGAACGTCCATGAGCTATATGCGAACATCCGTGATGAAAACTATGTTATGTTTGTTGGGTTATAGAGACTGCCTAGATCAGATACCAGTATATCTTTAAAAAGTATCTTATTTTGGGGGAGTAAGGATTTAAGTATGGGATGACGAAATAACAGGTCCAAATATTGAGTTTCTATAAAATGCGCGTAAATTGGAGAAAGTGTTTAGCGGAAGAGTAATATTTCAACAGAAACGACGAATTTGTTTTAATCATCAGTTATCTACCATTACGTACAGGTTAAGAGTACAAGTTTAATATTCTGCCAACACATACACATGTCCCTTAAGATATTTCGTTACGATTTTGAACTGAATCATATCGTTGCAAGCTATATTAGATGGTATTCAAATGTATGTGCAGTACTATTCCTCACGGACATTCGCTGCTCTGGACATGGTAAACTTCCGCGGTGAATAAAAACTTGTTCCTCTGAGAAAATCCTAGTATAATTGGGTTCATATTAAAGCTTGAATTATATTCTTTTAGGTAAGATAAATGATTTGGAGAATTTCTACTTCTTAAGTTTTGCGTTGTTTTGACTCAATTGTATATCGTTCAAAATTGTGACCCATGTAAGTATGTATACGTGTATACAATTACAGCTACGAAATGTTTGGAAAGTTGACATGAAACTAATGAACACTACTACAGTAAAAGATAACGTTTCACAACTTCGTGTATTTTTATTCACTATTTTTATTTGGTAGGATTTACACACTGTGGTCATGCGTGAGGAAAAGGAGGCATGAATCATCAAGATATTCTACGTACACTGAAATTAGTTGAATTGATTACAAATTCCCGAGGTAAAAGGATTGGTTACTTTTGATAAGGGATCTAGTCCAGGCTAGGCTCCATAGAAAGTGCACCTAACCTTGTTTTTTAATAAATACAATGTTTTTTTGATGGTTTATTGTCAATTCGAGGGTGCTGATTCCAAATCCGATTGATGCCACTCGCGTAACCTTGAGCACTTTCGGCAAAATGCAAAAATCCAAAATGGCCGCCAGATGTGCTAATTTGGCCATTATAATCCCAGTTATGTCAATTTTATGACCAATAATATTCCATCAAAGTTTTTAAAATTGTTGTTCTTTGAGTAATTCTACTCGCACATGCACGAAATTTTTCATTTGAAGAGGTACATTTAATATTTCAAGCTTATTTTCAATTCAAAATGGCCGCCACTCCTATACTCATGTACTATATGAATGGCAAAAAATATGCATAGAAATAGAAGACGAATTTTCAGTCACATACCTACGCTTTTATCAAGTTTTGCATGTGCAATGTAAATCTGATGAGTGCCACTAACAAAACAAGCAAACAAACAGAAAATTTATTGTTTTTAGGCTTATTGTATTCTTCTCTATACAAAACTTCAAAATGGATCCCACTCATATACCCTTGCACAATATGAACGGCAAAGTGTACATGGAAATAAACAAATTTTCTTTTATTTCTGTCACTCAGGTACGCTGTTTATCAATTTGTGTGCTGATTATAAATCAGAAGGTTGTTAGTAACAAAAATTGTTTTATTTTTTTATGCAAACATCCAAATTTGCTACCTAAATCTGAATTTTTCCCTAGGAATTTGGAAAAGTCCACCAAAGCTTGAATTGACGCCAACATAAAAATTGTTTATCAAGAAACATTACATATTATGAACATTTGATACTACTTGCCTTGAGATGTTCAACATCATAATATTCACTCCGATTTACTGAATTAAAAGGCTGAATCCTAAATTATAACACAAATAAAATTTCCAATTACCTGTCCTGTTCTACATTATCTAAAAGCGATATTATACAAACTTTTCAGTCCCTTCATCCGAGAAGGAACATGAGGCAGGGGAAAGTGGAAAAAAGGGACCAACTCACTTCCTGTCGTCAAATCTTTGAAATGAAAACAATGCCCAAAAGTTTTTCATGTTAACCCAGATGAATTATATATGGTAGATGAATTTTACCACCGTCTTTTTTCGGAGTGAATGTGTTTGCGTATAATTATGATGTCAAGGGAGACTCTGAGATCTGTACAGTGCTGTCTCATTCTGAAAGCAGTGTTATAACAACTTCACACGGCTTGTCTTAAATCTTCAGCACTTGCAGATTCAAGATTGCTCTACATGTAGGTAACTAGACCAGCTGTGTTAGGACTCTGAGTGATGGCCTCCTTAATGGTGGCTGTAAACTAACTCCACTAGAGCTCTTTTTACATGGTGACATATCATTCACTTCACGTAGGAAGTTTGCAGATGATCTTGACTTTACGTCTCATAGAAAGTCATTGGATGACATCAGCCGAGTACTGACCCATCTGCAGACAATAGAGGAGTACTTCACCTTCTGAAGACTTTGCCCCCAACCTTCATAAGATTATCATCAGACCCATGCCTTCCATCTTACCAACGCTATGTTCAAGGTAGCCCTCTGTGGCAAGTCTTCCAAGCATAGGCTAAGGAAGTCTACCCTCCTTCACTGGCACTCGATCACTCTCCCTCACGCTGGAAGGAAAGGATGGCAAGTGTCACCAGTGCCGTCAACGCATACCCTGACTTTCTAAACACGATAGCATGGGGGCATTTCATGAAGCGTTTTGTCTGACAAATTTGTCTGACAAAGTTGCTCTCAGTCAATCAGATGCAGGAATTTTAGTAGCCTATAACAGTTTGTCAAAAAGAAAAGATCTGACCAAACGCTCCATGACATGCCCCCTTGAACAACCTGCCATCAATGCGTCTGAAATCCCACAAGCCTAGATTTCCCTCCCGTAACTTGAAAACTTTGACCCCAAAACAGGTTGGTGCAGATGCTGGTCGGATGTCATCTCTGATACCACCCAAGTTACATACAACTGTCTCTGGCCTGGCAACAGAGCCAAAGGTCTTCAACGGGTGATGATCAAGCAAGTCTTCATGTCTTCATTCTGTTTCTATGGCAAATAATCGTCCTCTGACCTCTGAGGAAGTGCTGAACATCACCAGATGTGGTTGCAATTAAAGCAATATTTATTGCAGGACTAATATATGCATCTGTAGCCTGAGGATTCTGCGAATTTGGGGCTGATGTCGCCTTCTGCCAAATATCCAATTAAAGGGTTCTTTAAAGACAATAAAAATAACAGTTATAGTTTTAAGACAAGACTGAATGAGATCATGATGTCAAAGTGTATATTATCAACACCTGGGAACTGTGAGAGAACTGAATGAGGTATCTCACATTGCTCCTTGGTTGATGTTTAATGAATAGTTTGTATTGTATTGCGTTTGGACAGTTCCGTTTAGGCCTTCACCAGTTTTTGTTGTTTTAATTCAAGAAGAAAAATCAAGTTTGCTCGATAATATCAAGGCGGTACTTCTAAATTATATCATATCAAAGTGATGGAGGTTATGATCCATTTCAGACTCGCCTCAGGACTCCTCCCTCCCATCCCCCCCCCCCAACTCCTTGCTGGAAAAAAAAATACATTGAAAGGGTTTTTAGTTACATCATTAATGTCCGATGTGTTTTTGTCTGCAACCATGTATCTCTGCACTTACTGTGTAGGATTTTTCTGTACTTTGTTGATATGGTTTTATGAGAATGCATATTACAAGATTCGCTTTCTAGCTTCCCCTCCATTTTCAAAAGGATTTGATAAAATCGAATACCATGCATCTATTCTTCTTAATATATTGTGTTAGTATAACATTTTATATTCAACCTCCATGTAGAATATGATGGTATATTGATTTCTTGCGAGACGTTTAGTGAACTTATAGTTGTTGAGACAAAATGAAATATATAAGAAATTGTGGTAAACATCGTAAGGTTAATGAATATTAAATGCTCAAATATACATGTAGGCCCTGTATATTGTAAGTGACACCCAATATATTTGTATTACACATGCAACACTTCATGAGCGCAGGTACAGCGCAGGTACGGGACTGGAAATACAGTAAATTTGTTCTATATTTCCATGCATATGTTTTGCCATTCATATAGTACATAAGCATAGGAATGGCGGCCATTTTCGAATAAAAAATGAACTTATATGAAATGAAAATTCTCTTGCGAATGCAGATGGAGTAACTCTAGGAACAGAAATGTACAAAGTATGGTGGAATAATTTATCATATGATGTACATTATTGTGTTTATCACGGCCGAATTAGCATATCAGGCGGCCATTTTGAATTTTTGCATTTTGCCGACAATGCTCAAGGTTACGCGAGTGGCATTAATCGAATTTGGAATCAGCACCCTCGAATTGACAAGAAACCATAAAAAAACATTGTATATATCAAAAAACAAGGTTGGGTGCCTTCTAGCCTGGACTAATCCTACCACCAAAAAAAAAAAAAAATAATAAATAAATAAATGAAATAAATGCAACAGATAACTGGGTCCTTATTTTGTCATTAAAGGCATAATTTACCATTTGCAGATGAAAAAAAAAACCCACCCCAGCATTAGTGCTTTAAATTAGTTCTTAAATGTGAGTCAGGAATAGGAATAAACACTGTCAAAAAATAAGACCTTTAACCTCATAAAGCCCAAGCTATTTTTGACCCCTTCCAGGCCCAAGGGGGGTGGGCACATTGAACCCTTATATAACTTCTTTATTATTTGATGTATGACCGTCATATTGGGTACATGAGTAGAACAACTCATACTCTACATGACCCAGCATTTGAAATTTCTCAAGGTTATCCACTGAGGGCGCTATTTTCCAAAATATAAAGAAATACATAGGAAATATGCTTAAATCATGTGTTTTCTTTATATTTCCTTATCCCCAGTATATATGTTTTTATTTCATATTAATCATTTTTATATTTACCATAAAGGAAAAGCAAGTCAACCTTCTATGATACCTATGCCATGTAAGAGATAAGATAAGATAATTCACAACCATAATTACTTCACATTTTAGTCCTTCAGCAAATTACAGCCAAGAAAATTTCATACATTATATTGTTAACTGGAATAGGAACAGAAAATCATGCAAAATCTGACGAGCATCTGGAAACCAGCAATATCGGACATAGCTAAATTATATATCAAAATGTTCGCAATAGGATTTTAGAAACAGTAACCAAATTTGGTTGAAATCGGGAAAAGGATGTAGGAGTTGCAAATGAAAATATGGTAGGTATATGGTAGGTATATGGTATAATGAGTAACTTTTTGAAGAATATTTGTAAAACGTTATGCTGTGTTTTTCACCTGAAAATAAGCAATTATATCTAATGGGCGATTTTAATGTTAATTTGTTATCAAAATTTGATAGTGATAAGAAATTTTCAATAGTTACTTTATTAGATGCATTCAAATGTTTGTTATCTATAAATAAAAAAAAACAGCAAGAATAAACGGTATTTCATTCACTTTGATAGATAATATTATAATATCATTTTCCAATAATTACTATATGTTGTAATGACCCATTCATAGAACAAAAAAAAAAATTAAACTTGTAATATTTCGAAAGGAAACACCTCGAGATGTTGAATCCTTTATACAAGATTTGGCATCTGAAACAACTGTTGATGGTTTCATAATTACATTGAGTTTGATATGAATATTTTGTGTGAAGTCTTAAGTAAAAAATACAATATTATTACGTTAAAAATTGTCCAGTTATAAGGGTTAAAAAAGCAATAAACATGGGAGGGTGTCATATATAACAAAATTGATTTTGCGCTCTATACTTAGAATGAATTGGCTTTATAAGATTTTTATAAATGATCCCACTGATTTAATTTTAGAAAAAAAAATGATATACCTTAATGAATTAACTACGTCACCCACCGAAAATGTATAACTGTGATAGATTAAATTTTTTTTTAATCAGTTTTGGTCCTATAGGCTGCAAATAAACTTGATTTTGTAAATGATTTTTTTTAACATTTCTTCCTGAACTTATCTCTTCATTGTTAGTTTTAAACCCTACAAATCCTATAGAATTAATCAATTAAAAATAAAATGAATTTTGATAGGGCAAACAGCTGTTAAAGAATAAGCACATCAGTTCTTAAATATGTTATGCATCAAATTGCTTATCCATTAAGTCACATTTTCATTCTCTCCATATTTTCTGGAAATTTCCCAATTCTTTTAAAATTGCAAAGGTAAACCCAGGTTTTTAACAAAGACGATCCTTGTGAAATAAGTAATTTATAGACCTATTTCTCTTCCTCATATATCCTAAACTCTAGAAAAAAAAATGTATATGACATTAGGTTAAAAGATTTTTTTTTTTGCATAATAATAAAGTTGTTAATTTCAATCAATATGGTTTTCGAAAGAGTTATTCCACAGATTAAGCTTTGGTCCAGTTATAAACATATGACAAAATTTCAAACGCAATGCAAATAAAGACATTTCATAGGGATCCTAATGGATTTATCTAAAACCAATTGATTCGTTACAATACGATATCTTACTTTTAAAAAGTGATAATTTTATGATGGTCGCGGAGCTGCACTCTCGTGGTTTAGGGATTGTTTATCATGTAGAAAACAATATGTTATTCATAATAACATGCTATCCAATTTCTTAGAGATCAAATGTGGCGCGCCCCAGGGCTCAATATTATGACCCTTTCCTTTCTTGTTATATAAACTATGAATGACGTTAATTCGTGGTTTATGTTAAAAAAAAAAAACTTTAAGCAGACGATATCAATATTTTTTTATTCGCATGATGATATAGATTTGTTAGTGTCAACACTTAATAATTAGATTTCTAAATGTATCAATTAATATTCATTTTTAAGTATATGAAAATTCAAACAATTGGTTTTGTGTATAATGCCCGATTATGTACGTCTTGAACATTGAAGTTCTCTTAATTTTTTTCTCATCAATGAAAGCCTGATTTGGAATGATCACATACGTAATTTTACAACCTGTATTTCCAGAAATATTGGTTTTCTTTGTGAGACTAAAAGTTATCTTCCTGAACACTCCCTTTTGATGTTTTACAATTCCCTTATCGTACTGTATACTCTGTCCTTAAATCTAGTGTGAGCTACAAGTGCGAAGACTAAACTGAACTCTATTCATTTACTGCAAAAGAATGTCATTCGCATCTGTACTGGTTCGCAATATTTAGCTTACACAAATTCGCTCTTTAAATAAGGTTACAAACATTGAACATAGTTGACATAAATACATTTCAAATTTAAATCTCTATGTCTAAACATTCGAACAAGTTACTCTTTTCCCGATTTCCTCAAATTGAATAAAACTGTTCATTGTTATATCTCACTCGCAATTTCTTAAATGTTCATTCCTTTTAAAAGCATATCCCAAGTTATTTCTTGCACAAAAATCCATAAGACATAATGGACCAAACCTTCGGAATACACTTCTAGATTATGTTAACTTATGTGAAACGTTGTTTTTAGAGGATAAATTAAAACTATAATATTACTGTCAAGACTACAATCTTTGAATATAAAATCTAAATATTATGGAGTTTATTTAGTTTGGTTATATTTTTTCCTGTGAATTTGATATAAAACTACAGAAATTATACACATTGTTTCAGTGCCTACCATTTTATTTATCTACATTACAGTTTTACCTTGATCATCACAGCCATCATTCTCATCTTTATTTCCAAATTTTATTTTCTCACGATCACATTCTTACCATTTTGAATTATTTGCCATATCTTTTTTAGTATCTATGCACTTGAATATAAAACAGAAAGCACTAGTATGTTCAACTCTTCCCAATTCTGCTGATCCATTAAGACCTACTTTTCCCGGACTGCTACGTGTTCAAGCATCTGCTGATGATGGCAGTCCTTCTGCATTAGTTTTAGGTAAATATTTGCAAATTGGGTGATACGATGTATATTTTGTTATGAAATTAAGTTACCAGGCGCACTTATTTGCTTTCTTCGAATCATGTATATTGTAATCTGTATACTGATATTCTATGTGATATTGTTGAAAAGATTCTTGATTAATGTATGAAACTATGTTGGAAGAAAAAAGAAATCAAACAAACAAACAAACAAACAAAATATACATCTACATGTAACATCATGCGTTCGCTAGTTTTCATTGTGTAGTTTGGTTGATAATGTTGTCAGTTAAAGGGATCTCGCTCTGAATAGACGATACATTTTGATATAATGTGTGGGTAACCATAACTACCCGAGGAAAAAAATACAGTGCTGCTTATCAATCATGTGCTTTAAAGCATTTGGCAATATTGTTTCTGGACAAGTCTGAATCATACTGTTGCTGGTCTTTGTGCTTCACTTTCTATTTCCAACTTCTGACAAAATACGTTTCTGTTCACGTTTCTGTTATTACATGACAATGATATAGATTCTGAAATTATAACAACTTTAAGTTACAACAGAAGAATAAAGAGGGATTGCAGTGTAACATTTATGCGAATTTAAGTGGCACTTCAGTGAGTTAAGATGTTTGAAGATTTTACGACCCCCTCGAAATTTCAATTCATTGGCTAAATATCATGTTGGGGCATAGAACATAACCCTTCGTTGTATCAATATTGGGCAGAAAAGGGTGTTCGCAAGTCAGGAAAAAGGATAAATTTGTGTATGTTTTACTTTTATATGTTTTTAAATTAGCAAAATATACGAAGCAACGTGAGTACACGGCTCGTGGATGCTTCCGTCTTTATTTAGAACGGAATTTTGGTGCGGTTTATGAATGTGGACGGGTATGTACCTCAAATATGTAGGTCTTTGAATTACGATGTTTGGAATTTGAGGAGAGTTAGGCGTTATATTAAACAGACACATGACTCACTGCTGTTAAGGCCTTAGTTACATGTCGCTATAGGCTATTGCAAATCCCTCCTCAATGGCATCACAAATGAGAATTTGAGTCGTCTTCAATTCTCGCAGAACAAAGCTGTCAGACTTCTACATGACATATCAATGCACCAACTTCCCCCTTTAGCTCAATTTCAACCCCTGCTTAGAATACCCGAAGAATTCAGCCTAAAATATTAGCCATTGTCTTTAAATTTATTCATGGATAATCCAAACAAGACATTTCATTTCATTTATTTCATTTCCAAAATTAAAAAACATTTTTATACACAAAATAACACAATATCAATACAATGTAGTAACAAACATTACTGAACTACCCCATACCCTTCATTCCCCCACTATTGGCAAATAGATCACCAACAAGTAATTCATGGTTCAAGGTTCAAGGAACATTTAAAAGTGTAATGCTTGGAAACATGTCAAACTTATCTTTTTTTGTGTGTGTATTAATATCACTTTATTATGTCTCATAATTATCATGTTAAATTGTTTTTCATGTATAAAGTGCATGATAACACTTTTGTTTCAGTTTTATTCCAATAGATAACGTTCCACCTGGCAAAAGTGCAAGAGCTTATATAGCCAGCAGTGACACCATTTGTAAAATAAACTCTTCCAGTTTTCAGAAAAAAAAAGAGATCGATTTAAATGATACTCACCTGTAGTTGTTAAAACTGGGACTGGGCAGTTGATGAATATACTGCAAACCGAACACGCTATCAAAACGATCCGTAAAGACATTGTGATCCTGCATGTGAGTGCTACAAGTCTCGTGGTGTAAATTCCCAAGTTGTGTGTAAATATACCGTCTCCTCTAGCACGAGGTAAAAAATGTTTGTCCTTCTGACCGTACAATAAATTGGGCTCCCATGTGTGAGCAAGTCAAAACTCGGGCACCAAAGCCAAAGATCCCGCTTTACATAGCAAAGAGAAGGGAGAAATGGTCCGCCTCACACCCATCTGGAACTATGGGAGACTCGCTAGCCCAGCTGAAAAGGGCTACCCAGCCCCTTTTCCAGAGTAAAATGAAATGAAATTTGATGTTCGTGTTTGCTCGTAAATATTGACTTGCACCAACTATTCAGAATGGTTGTTCGTTCATTCAGTCAGTTAAGATTTGTTTGTGTTCATATCACTTGCAACCAACAAAATTGTCTGAAGGCAAAAGAATCCTCGGGTTCATTATCAATGTAGCTTACGCTACAACGTTCCGTTGAATAATGCAGTTAGCCAATGGCTGGTCTGCTTTTTAAAGAACGCTGAGAAGTGAGCACTTCGCAGCACGTCAAAGCTCGTTTGTTTACGTCTCGACACAAACCACTCCCAATCGGGGCGCATGTCATACGTCTGATGTAAAAAATGGGGCAGTATTCAAATATTGTCGTGTGCTCGTCGATTGTGGAAAATCATCTCGCTCGACGGCGAATGGAATTCTGTAGACCTTCAATTGTAATGAACTACGTGTTAGCTCATGCGGAAGCTGGTGGAATTTGGAACGACAGGGCCATGATCTGTACAAGAGTGCATCCCCAGGTCGAAAAACCAGTAGAAACCATTAAAAACCAGTAAGCATCTTCAGCTGGTCTTCACTTGTTTCAACTGGTCTTAACTGTTTCAGCTGTTACCAGTTGAAACCAGAAGGCAACTCCAACTTTCCAGTAACAAAATAAGCAATTCTAATTGAAACCAGTTGATACTAGTTGAAGACGTACTGGTACCAGTTTTATACCAGTTGAAGTTGCACTGCTTACCAGTTGAAACCAGTAAAAGTCTACTGGTGGCTATTAGTTGATACCAGTTCAAGTGCACTTTACCAGTTGGTAACCGTTCCTGCCAGTCGAAGTCTTACTGGTACCAGTTGATACTAGTTCAAGTCCCATTGCGTACCAGTTGATACCAATATGGTATGATATGTGGGTGCAATTGAAGTCTCCTGGTCTAATTGATTATGGTAACAGGTTTCACCGTTACTTTGAAGCTCTTAGTTGTATCTACAAAGAAGAGAGAAGACGTCCAGGGAAAATGCAACTTAAATAAATCTTATAAATTATGTTTTCATGTGTCACGGCAATTCCAGATTATGGCATACGTAATCTAGCTTTCATAAAAAAGGAGAGTTAAATGTATAGAAACATGAAAGTTCACAAACATTGTAGATATCAGTAGAATTTTGCATTGATCTATATTTGCATGAGGGTTTAATACAAAAAGAAAAACAGGCGGTGACCGAAATATGTAGGATACATAAAACACAGTGGAATTGTCGGGAATTTGCGTTTAAAGCATTACAGCAATTGCCGATATCTGTAGATGCATTACGTTATTACAATAATAATGATAATAATAATTATAATTATAATAATAATAATAATAATAATAATAATGATAATAATAATGATAATGATAATAATAATTGCATTTGTATGGCGCTTCATACTGGCGTTTCTAAACGCACTTGTGCTATTCATACAAAAAGACTAGAAAACACCATAACATTACCAAAACCAGCATATCACCAGTAACAAAAGAAGAAGTAGAAAAAAATACATATGATACAGTGATACAATAATTAATAACTGACTGTGTGTGCCTCCAGGAAAAAAGAGAGAAAATTACAACTGATTAAACAGATGAGTTTTGAGAAGAGTTTTAAATGATTCAACAGATTAGGCATTCTGAATATAAAGAGGGAGTTTATTCCAATGGGTGAGAGCAATGGACGAGAAGGTTCGGTCACCAAAACGAGTTTTTCTACGTGGGCCATGAAGTAATTGGAGAGGGAAAGATGAACGGAGGGGTCTGGCAGAAAAGGAGGAACGGAGAGAGACTAGGTTTTGAAGATATGTGGGTGCAAGATTACATGTGATTTTGTTCGTCAGAAGTAGGATCTTGAAAGTAATACGGGATAGGACCGGTAGCCAATGGAGTGAGCGGAGAACGGTAAATTATCGGTTGGGCTATTACCACTTGGTCTAATCACCAGGTGGGCTAAAACCATTCGGGCTAAACCCAGTTGGGCTACAACCACTTCGTCTGTTTACCATTTCGTCTAATTTCCACTTGGTCTAATATCCAGTTCGTCTAATGACCAGTTCGGCTAATACCACTTAGTCTAATTCTCAGTTAGTCTAACACCACTTGGTCTAATTTCCACTTCGGCTAATTGCCACTGAGTCTAATTTCCACTTCGTCTAATTTCCACATGGTCTAATATTCACTTCGTCTACATGCCACTTGGTCTAATATTCATTTTGGCTACACCCATTTCGGCTATTACCACTTGGTCTACATATCACTTAGTCCAATTTCCATTTCGTCTAATTGTCGTTTGGTCTAATTACCACTTAGTCTAATTACCACTTGGGCTAATTCTCACTCAGTCTAATACCACTTGGTCTAAATAAGAAACATAACCATGGAATTGAAAAAGGAAGTGTCAACAACCGTTATCTATGATACACACACATGCGTGTTTTTTTTTTTTTATCTTACAGCCATCTTACAGCAACCTAATACACAACTCATCATTGCAGAGTTGAGCGGGGGGGGGGGGGGGGGTAGCGGAATGGGGTATCCCCCTCCCAGACCAGGGACTTTTTCAAAAATCTGTCCATAAAACTTGTATTTCAGAGCATCCAAAATGGTATATAATTGCGGTTTATAAATTGTTTTCGATTGAACCACAGGCGTAAATATACAGTGCGTCCCAATAAAAAAATGCAAAAAGTTCTCACCGTGGGAGGGGAACACCCCCCTCCCCCCCCCCCCCCCTCTCTCTCGCTCCGCTCGCTCGGGTTCGGTCGCGTTCATGATATCCGGTGTAAGATTAGAAGTTTATTTATATGATGTCATTTTATAGCCAAATTGTTTAATAATGATTATTGCTACCTCAAACAAGTGGGATCGTTTCAAGTCAACAAAACGCGCAAAAACATGTATCAAATCGCACCATGTTAAACA
This sequence comes from Diadema setosum, assembly GCA_033980235.1. Taxonomy (NCBI): domain Eukaryota; kingdom Metazoa; phylum Echinodermata; class Echinoidea; order Diadematoida; family Diadematidae; genus Diadema; species Diadema setosum. Next base: position 34,640,705 of record CM067074.1, read on the forward strand.
TCAAAATGCAAAAATTTCTCACTGTGGGAGGGGGGACATCCCCCTCCAACCCCCACCTCTCGCTCCCTCCGCTCACTCGGGCTCCGTCGCATTCATGACGTTCAGTGTAATATATTTAATATACAAAAAAATTATTCAAATGATACAATTTTATAGGCAAAAGCATTGTTCAATAACAACCTACATCAAAATTGCTGCTACCTTGAACATGTGGAACTGTTTTAAGTTGATAAAACACGCAAAAAATGCATCAAATTGCACCATTTACAACATCAAAATGCAAAAAGTTCTCACCATGGGAGCCCATCCCCCCTCCCACCCCCCCCCCCCCTCCCTTGCTTCGCTCCCTCATATCTAACCGCTCCCCCTAAGATCAAATCCTTGCTACGCCGGTGATAGGCCCCACTGATTAGTAGGCATTCAGAGTAATGTCGCACAGGCGGAGCAAGAGCTGAAATACCACGATTTAGTCATTCAATGATATAGTGATATTTCATTTTCTTACTTATTTTTTTCTTTTAAGGAAAAAAATCCTAAAGTTCACCAAAAGTGTGCACCAGATCGCTGAATTTCAGGTCTGGAAATGTAAAATCTTCTTCTTGTAGGAGGGGGGATACCCCCCCCCCCCCTCCCACAATCTCCCCCCGCTCGGTCGACCTGCTCCCTCTCACAGATATTTCAAAAACAACAAAGGTCTTCATACTTTTATGGTCTGATTTTCCACCGAAAGTCATCTGACAAGCAAAAAAAAAAAAGCAATATATTTCATATCTTTGCTGCCACTTTCCTCCCACTTTACATTTCATGGAAAAGAGTGGGACATTTGATCCCTGTAAAGTGTGTGCTTGGGGGGGGGGGGGGGGGGGGCACCAAGCTTTTGTAATTGTGGTGATGGTGACTATCGCCGATCATCCCCCCCCCCCTCCTCAGTACAGATTTATGCCGTTGCTATAGGGCCTACTTCTAAATATGAAAAAAAAAAATGAATGAATAAAAGCAAATAATGCAAGCCCAATTAATATGTACATGCATATAAATTGTGGGCTTTCACCCGGACCCTTTCAAGCAAAAAGATAATTAACCATTCCACCTATTTACGCAATATTGAACTAGAGTCTGTTGAACTAGAGCCTAGAGTCTGTGGTAGCCCAACTGGTCATTAGCCAAAGCGGGAATTAGACCAACTGATGATTAGACGAACTGGCAATTAGACCAAGTGGCTATTAGACTAAATGAAAATAGACTAAGTGTAAATTAGACCAAGGGAGAATTAGCCCAAGTGGTTATTAGACCAACTGGTTATTAGACCAAGTGGGAAAAGACCAACTGGCAATAGACTAACTAGTGTTAGACCAACTGAACATTAGACGAACTGATATTAGACCAAGTGCAATTAGACCTAGTGGCAACAAAATACATTAGACCAACTGGCAATTAGACTAAATGGGAATAAGACAAAGTGACGATTAGCCCTCGTGGTCATTAGACCAACTGGTTATTAGACCATGTGGCAAGTAGACCAAACGAGAAGTGGACCAAATGGGTTTAGCCCGAATGGTGTTAGCCCAACTGGTGATTAGACCAAGTGGGAATAGACCAAGCGGCAATAAACCCGGAGAACAGGAGATATATGGTCATGTCTCCTACTAAGGGAGACTAATCTAGCGGATGAATTTTGGATACGTTAGAGAGGGGATAAGTGAGAAAGAGGGAGGTCGGCCAGGAGGGAGTTGCAGTAGTCCAAATAAGAGGAGACGAAGGCATGGACGAGCCACTCAGCTGATGATTGATCAAGCAGACGCCTGATCTTCCCTGTTTTGAAAATACCCCAAGATGCAGACTTACAGATGTTTGTGATGTGGTGTTTAAGAGTTAAGTGTTTGTCCAAAGTAAAGCCAAGGTCTCTAACACATTCAGAGACCTTTATAACCCCATCCTGAGTAGTTAGATCTGATAGAGGATCTGAGCTCCTAAACTGCGATGAGAAATGGATGAGTTCAGACTTGTCTTCGTTCAGATGGAGTCTGTTGGCAGTGGACCAGACTTTGATGTCGTTGAGACATTCTCGTGATTTAACAGCAGCAATCCTATCGCCAGGTGACATAGTTATGTAAATTTGAGTGTCGTCCGCGTACATAGCGTAGTTGACTCCATGATGACAAGTGATGATTCTGGTGAGCGGACCTGTATAGAGGAGAAAAAGAAGGGGACCGGCAACGGATCCTTGCGGAACTCCGCAGCTGATAGAACTAGGATGTGAACAGGTCCCATTGATTATCACCCTCTGTGTGCGATCTTGAAGATATGACTTGATCCATTGGATGACAGTGCCTGTGATGGAATAGTCATTACTATAAAGTCGTTGTAGTAGCAACGTGTGGTCGAGCGTGTCAAACGCAGCCGAATAGTCAAGAAGAAGAAGAAGAGCAGCCTCATTGCCCTTGTCGACAGCAAGAAGGAGATCGTTGAGCACTTCAACGAGGCAGTTTTTGTAGAGTGGAAGTTGCGGTGTTCTGACTGGTTTACAGGAAGCAGATGATTACCGTCAACATAAGACATCAGCTGTGTAGACACAATCCTTTCAAGGAGCTTACTCACAAATGGCAGATTGGCAATTGGTCGGTAATGGCTCAGGACATCGGGATCTAGGTTCGGTTTCTTCAACAGAGGGGAAACAAGAGATGTCTTGAGTGGCAATGATGTGTTAATGATGTTTTGTTAGAACCGGGAGCAGCTCATCAAGGCACTCTTTGAGCAGCCAAGTTTGAAGAGGGTCCAGACTGCAAGATTTCGGTGGAGAAAGCATGATGAGGCGTCGAAGCTGAGCATAAGTAACCGGCCTAAACTCGCTCAGGTTACAGTTCAAAGAGTTCCCAGGAGCCTGGACGGATAACTACAATTAATGGTTAACGTCAGATTGAAAGGAAGACACAATATCATCGATTTTCTTCATGAAGAATATACTGAACCTATGCGCCAGTTCAGAATCGGATGAATGTTCAGGGTCAATAGAAGACTCAGAAGGGGTGGACAGTTTCTTCACGAAGTTGAATAGTCGTTTAGAGTCAGCATTGGCGATCTCTTTTTTCAGGTACTGGGACTTTGCATCAGTGATCAGACTGTACACACAGAGAAATTACGGTTCTAATTTGCACCCTAGAGGGTGCATATCGTTGTAACACCAGCGGCTCCATTTAGGGTTCTATTTTGGGGGGTGCTTATTTAGCACCCTATATTTAACACCATATATGGTGCATATTTGCACCCCTTCATTGGGTTCCCTTTTGCACCCAATAGGGTTCATATCGTTGTAACACCAGCGGCTCCATTTAGGGTTCTATTTTTTGGGGTGCTCATTTAGCACCCTATATTTAACACCAGATAAGGTGCATATTTGCACCCCTCCATTAGGTTCCCTTTCTGCACCCCATAGGGTGAACAAAAATTCAGATGCAAATTTGCACCCTTTCTGGTTCATATCGTTGTAACACCAGCGGCTCCATTTAGGGTTCTATTTTGGGGGGTTCTTATTTAGCACCCTATATTCAACACCCTATAAGGTGCAAATATGGACCTCTATACAGGGTTCCCCTTCTGCACCTCATACCTGCACCCATTATGGTTCATACTGTTATTGTTGTAATTTTGCACCCTATGGGGTGATAAAGTCACCGCAATATAGGATGCAATACAATTTGCACACGTCTCTATTTAGGGTTACCTTTCTGCACCCCATATGGTGAAAATTATACCCTTTTTTTTTAAACCAAAATAATTGTATACTGGATGCATTCACTGACTTCACAAACAATTACATAAGGTAACACTCCAGACATGAAGCAAAATAGCATGCATAGATTTACACACAGTTTCTCAGTCCATTAAATCCACAATCTTTCGAAAACTGAAGTCAGAGACTTCAATTCAACAACAAATAGAACATAAACATGATGAATACAGTACATACTTACATATAAATTATTAACATTTTATTATATGTCTCATGGAAGAGGGACAAGTTAACAGCGATTTTCTTTTTCATGGTTTACTTTAAAATGAACATCAAATATACATTGTATTTCTACAAATTCTCATACGAGATGCATATTTTGTCATAAAAAGGGCAATGTAAATCAAAAATGTATGAAATTTGGTCAGTACACTGAATAAGAAGAAAAATATTCGTTCTTTCCATCAAATGATTACTTTTTCTTCTTTTAAAGGAAGTTACCACATTGACAAAAAGCACTAATTCTTTTTATACAAAAAATCCCTAAAGCTTGTGCAGAGTAATAGTAATCTATGTGACAAATATCTTTCACATTGTCCTTCTACTTCTAGAATGGATCATAGATATGTACCTCGAATTTACCGTACATCTTACGGTAATCAAAAGCACCTTTATGACGCTCTTAGACATTAACAGCGATATGTCAACTCTGATTTCTCGTACACAAGTTATTGCCAAAACAATGAAGGGTATGGCAAAGTTCTGTCATATATATATATGAACTCACTACTTGTACTGACATATTCCATCCAATTCCAAGCTTGAGAGCTTGCGAATGTGCCCCATTATACAATTAGTATACTTCACATTTTGTTTTTTCATATACAATTACACCATTGATAAGAAAGGTGAAAAAAAGAATAAAAAAATGAAGAATGCACATCTAAATTTGGTTACTTTTTTATGCACACAGCTAAAGATATGTCCCAGTTATAAATCTCGGGCAGAATAGCACATCTGAAAACACTTTAAATTTTCATTGCATCAAATTAACATTAACAATTCCACAGAAAATGTTACCTCAGAAAGGGAAAATAAGGTTGACCAATCAGTGGTAATGACAAACTGGACATAAAGAGGTAGGAATATGTCTTCAGTGAGACAAGTTTAAAAACAATTTTTTTTGATACATTGGGTTTTTTTTCCAAGCGATTGAAACAAGAAGCACATTGTACTCAGTAGACCATAAATATAATTACACAATGTATGCAGTTTAGCCCCAACATTCAAAATATTGTAAAGAGCAGTCGATTTTTCACATTTATGAAGCAGGTATTGGTATTGGCACCATCACAAGCATAATGATCAGGAGCAAAATATATTATTATTACTATTATCATCATTATTATTCCTATTATTATTATCATCATCATTATTATCATTATTACTATTACCATCAATATTTTACAGAGATTTATGATCATGCATGAGAAATACCTCAAGTGTTGATGTTACAGTCTCACAACTCTCCCAATCATCCAACACTTGATTTTCACCAAACCTCACACAAATATATCAGCACTTTATACAACCTACTTAAAGAAAGCTTGAAATTATAATCAGAGTTAGAGGGCAAGTCCACCTTCATATAGACCTACATGTGGATTGAGTGAATGCGCAGCAATAAGCCAGTCCGGAGATAGCTCATGTGCACATAAGTACAAATGACCTTTCATTTTTCTCAGTTGGTTAGGCACTTCACTCAATGCAAAGTGACATAATGCAGCAGCTTGCCCACCATAGCCATTTATGGAACTCATATTCAAACAAAGAATGAACCTAACCAGTGTAGATGAAGTGACCAGTATGGTTCGTCAATCAACACTTAGGGAATCATCTATTTTATTAAGTGCTGTCTTGAATATGTTAACAAACTTTTTGTGTGTGCTAACATTGCCAAATACCAGGCTTGCTGTCAAGTGGATGTACTGGCAGGCACCATTTATAAGGATTCCACGAATAATCCTAGCATTACACATGCTTATCTCAGTGAAATTAAAAAAAAACCAACCTGTCTCTCGGTACAAATAACCTTTTTCTGCACATGCTCAAACTGGTAACCCAAACTGACTTATACTATTAGAACACATCAGAAAAAAATTGAAAAGCGGACATTCAGTTCAAAAGTTAATAATCTTTAAATCATTTGTGCAGTCACAGCGGAGTGAGAAGAGTTTATGATGTCACATGCGTAGAACAATTCAAGGAAAACCTAAAAAGAATTTCAATTTTTTTTTCTTTTAGGAAAAACATGCACATTTCCTTGACAAGTCACTGATGTATGTAAGGAATTGATAATAGTTTCTGCCTTCTTAAAGAGTGAAGTCCAGTGTTCTTTTATATGCAAAAAAAAAAAAGTAGATATGATATGTTGAGCTTTCTCAGGTTTTTGAACAAACTCTATTTTTCAATCCTTATATACATAAAGGGTTTGTGAGAAAATCATGCTTTTGTCAAGTGTCACAAAGCTACTCCACTTATGACATTGCATTGCCAGAGATTGCCCAAAATTGACATACATTGTGTGGCTGTCTACTACAAAAAACAGCAGGCGACTTATTTTTTTTTTTGTTCCCTACTTAAACAATCAATTCAAAGTGTGCATGTGTTGTTGAAGCACTGAGGCTATCGATGGTGAAGAAATAACTAAAATATGAACAATACAAACTAACCCTATCTAGTATGAAATATATTGGAAAGCATACTTTGAGTATTTCATATCCATTAGGAGATTCATATTTTCATCCATAATCCACCCTCCCCCCCCCAAAAAAAAAAGAAGATAAAAGTGAATAGAAGTCAACTTCTTTTTAGACTGTGTTTAAATTTGTAATTTGCAAGTTCGTTCCCTTGTATTTTTCTATTATACATATATATTTCTTTAGAGTATTCTTGTTAATATTCAAGGCCAGTGCATTCTAAGAAAGGGAATAACCTGACAACAGTTTAGAAGACAGAATAAATAGTTACTGTTATCTATGAAATTAGACATTTTCACATATATTTTGCACAAAAAAAAATGCTAATCTTCATTTCATGGAGTGGCTTTATTCTCACCCTCGGCTAAAAACAGGGAGGTGATTACTTTCTGGATTAAAATGGAAAGATGTCTCTAGAGCCGTGGTGTTTAGCAATTCTAATGGGGGGGGGGGATTCAATGTGGCCCGTCTCAAATTTTATATGGTTTAAACATACATGACATATACACGTGTGTAGGAGTCTCATTATTATGCCTCCGCCCTGAATGGTGCCGGAGGCATATGTTTTCAGGTTGCCTGTCTGTCTCCCGGTCTGTACGGATGTATCTACAGAAAAATTGATGGGCTTTCATCAAACCTGGTTCAGGGATACTACATGATGCTGATGATCTTATTTTCTTTTGCACTATATCTGCTAAAAGTCAAAGAAAATTTGAAAATAACTTTTTTGCTACTTCTCTAGTCAGGGAAATCGGTGCACTCGTGTGTACCGGTTGGTTGGCGCATTCATTTGGGTACAGCAAGGTTTCATCCTCTGCTTTCACAGGAAAGCCGACTCCCAACTTCTTGTTCTCGTAGTCAAGGTATATCTGCTCCTCTGCTTCAGCAACCTGCAGCATGGTCTTCATAGCTAATCTCATCTTACGCTGCATAAGTCGAAACTCCTCGAGCTCTAGTTTTTTATGCGTTTCTATAGCAGCTGCTTCAGCTGCCAAATAGTATGCCCTTCTGGCCATCACTCTCAGAAGAACTGGCATGGCTTCCACACTGACTCAACGAGGAACCAGGATTGACATCCTGCACATCTTCCATCTCCAGCTCTGGCATCCTATATGGCTCACCAGTCTCTCGAGGTTGACCTGCATCACTCATCCTGAAGACCATCATTGAACTTCATGCACAGTGAACTCGATGATAAATAATCATTCAAACACAGGTCCCTTTGGCCCAGTATGAGACCAAGCTAACACCATGCATCAGCATGGATCAGCAAGGTTCAACCTGTAATTGAATAAAACAAAGTTCAACGTACAATCAATATTGGAATATCTACCTGCTAAAGTATGGGATCAAGTATTTGTACTTCTGAAGTGATTTACCGTTTACATACCTTGTTTGTGTGACTTATTTTATGTCATGTCTAGCACATGCAACTTCTCCAGTGGATATTATCTAAATCCACATATCGTGTATCATTGCTTATGCTCTGTGACTATGGCATTGCTAATTTATAACACACATTCTATTTTCATTGATAGACAAGAAGGAGTCAAGGCCAACCTAAATTTTCTGACTTCAATCTTCATACATGTCTTAAATTCTCCTAAATGAACCAGGAACACTATTTTTCTTCATTAGGCACATCATACATGCCTACATCGTTCTTTCTGTCAACTTCACAGAAACCAATATCCAACTGAGCCTCAACTCGGCTCAAACGTAATAATTCCCATTAACGAAAATGATGCGACTATATCCGGTCACCTATTTACGTACGTACCTTGGTAACTGCGTCCAGCAGCCCCATACGCATAGCGTAATTACGCTATGCATATGGGGCTGTTGGTCGTAGTTAGTACCTTGATTGAGGCTTTCCGTATTAACGTGCACTTTCATTGACTTATTCGCTTATGCTTTACTGTATGTATGATCGCACTTCTGACATGTTAGTACACATGTACCTCGATACAACTCCTTCGCATCAGTTTTCACCACTCAGCATTCTATGAGCATAATTCACACATATCATCGATTACTGTGAAATATTTTCAACGGAATTACAGTACAATTATCTACTCACAACGTTTGGCTCATCAAAAAGATTAATTCATCATCCAAACCTCACGGTCGTCCGTCCATTCCAAACGAGGAACGTCAGTAGTATGCACGTAACCGCGCGACCTACGGCGTGGCGTGCGCATGCGATTTTAGCTTTGCCATTGACCAAGTGCTCAACGGTCCACGCGTGCACGCATAATACGTGTACTTGTACTCGTTTGCTTTCTCTCTATGATAACGTTATTGAAATGATATTCTTGATCCCGGTGCGAGAAGAAAAAACAAATGTTTAATTCAAGTAGTAATTTTTTTAGTACAGTATTACTGATGACACTGTCACTCTTTAACAACGTGTAGTTATATTTTCAAATAAAAATATACGATAATATCCAAAAATAGTGTGGTATTTTAAGCAAACACCATTCAACACCCACATGTCAGCTTTCGGGAAAGACTATGGAATGGTTCCAAATTCGAACCCTTAAGACTTGGCTCCCTTTAGGGTTCGGATTTGCACCTTAACATCCATCCCGAACCCTATAAGGTGCCACTTAGTTAGATTTGCTCGTAGGGTGCAAATAAGAACCCTAATAGAACCCTAATTTCTCTGTGTGTAGTACAACTCACATTATTTCTTGACGATACAGGTCCATGTGAATGTGCATGCCGGACTTCAACATGAAGACGTTCAGCACGGCGCATACGCCTCCTGGCCTCCCTAATCTCATCAGAGAACCAAGGGACATTGGATCTGATTTTAACAGTCACGGTTTTAACAGCGGCATGCTTGTCAGTCAGATTACTCAGCATGTCATTATACATTGAAATTGCTTCTGTAGGACAAGATGTACATTGGGAAGTCAACAAAACCTGTTTAATATCATGGCGGAAAGAGTTGGTGTCAATATTGCGAAGCTTTCTAAAGCTTACTTTCCATCTAGGAGTTGATGGGCCTTTAAGATTAATGGCGGAAAGAGCATGGTCAGCTGTAGTGATTGCCATAACAATTGCATAAGCATTCGGTTTTTGTCTCACACTTCTATGTTTCATTCTCTCATCATTGTCCTTGCAGTTTTGATCTTTTTAGTTTTCCTAGTCTGGAAGAATACCAAGGAAACCAGCAGAAATCTCACTTAAAACTTTGGACTTGAGAATCACTGGATCTTTTTCGTGGCAATAGATGTTGCTCTTTCTTAGGGGGATTTGGCAACATGACATAATTACGAGTTATGTATGACTTTTTTTTTCAGGGAACAGACATTAACATTACCATGAGTTTCTATAATTATAGCAATGGGAACAATTAGGCTACATAGTTGAATTCAATTACTTTATCTATTGAATTTTACTTGTAGAGTACTTCATTCTGTATCTGCTTTTGGTGGAAATTGCATCCATCTTTCTGGAGTTCGGTATAGATTGTTCAGCGTGTAGGCATTCTCTTTTTTCTTTCTGCCAGTCTTTCTATCTATTCTGTCGTGTCGTGTCCCTTATTTGCAAATAAGTATTTCATAACATTTTTCTTTGAGTGGTTCAAAATATACAAGCTTGCTTTTTAGTGGACCTCTTATTTTTTTTTCTCAATTGAAACATAACTGTTTTTTTTTTTGCTAATATGCATGCATATATCTTTATCTGTGTCATTTTTCCTCTGCGAAGTCGAATGTATACGTTTATGATATAGTTCCTGATTTATTCTGTGTTGTGTTTTGTTGAAAAAAAAATGAATAGAAAGGAGTTGAATTGAATTATCTACACTGCATTATGCATTGTTTTGATGGAGTTGAGATCCATTAAGTGGCATCATGGGAAGAGATTAAAGCGTTGCAAGTGCAATAACTCTTTACTCCAACAAATTCCACATGGAGCATGTGCCTATATGTATTCTTTTTCATTTTCATTTTGATACTCTCTTGGAAGTATGTGGGAATATGTATGTTGCAGTTTTGTTTGCATAGTGCATGCAGTGTACCGGTACTTCTTTGTACATAATGTGTGTATGGGTGTGTGTTTTTGCACATGTAGGCCTATGTTGAATGAATGAATGTGTAATTGGAGTACTCTTACCCCAGTGACATAATTCTAGTTTACTTTTGTAATTTAATTGTAAAAGAAGGGTTAAAATAGGCCATGATTAATTCCATCCTACATTGCAAGTATAAAATCCGCACATTTGCTACATCTAGATTGTATATTTTGCAAAAACACATTACATCTTGTACGTGTGACAGTGCCGGGATGTTCCGTTAGGCCTGCACAAACACGGCTGCATTCATTTTTAACCATGGCCCTGTTCGTAGGATTTCAGCTATATCACACACCCAGCCAAACACTCATGTATGCAACTTTTTAGAATATAAAGCTTGTTTATAGACCTTTTCACATGCAGAGGAACACAATAATGGCTTAATATACAGTCAAACACATTCAAACGTTATTTACATGTGTACATTTTTGACATGCAAGACAAACAACATGGTCCCTTATCCTCTTCCTGTCTCACCACACACATACACTCAAACACAGACAGACAGACAGACAGACACATAACCATACAATATACATACGCGCAAGTGCACACAGAAGTACACACATACATACACACACCCACTTTCACATGCAGGGGAACACAATGATGGCTTAACATACAATCCAACACAAACATTATTTGCATGACTGTAGTTTACATTAGACACGCACGACAAAAACATGGTCTCTTATCGTCTTCCTGTTTCACTCACACACAGGCCTACACACACTCAAACACAAACAGACAGAAACACAAATCTACAATGTACATACATGTAAGTAACACATAAGTACACACACACACACACACACACACACATGCACACATCTACTTCTCAATCGGATACACTCTGTTACCAGATCCAACGACATGTTTCTCTAATGCGTGTTTTATACTGAAAGCCCTAATTCGTTTAGAATTTGAAATGGAACTCTTATTTTTATGGTTGTCATGGCAACGATGATTTCATAGAATACCTAATGTTTACATCGTAATGTATATCATCCATAACAAGTCTGGGGAAAAAGATAACAACTTTGATGAATAACGGACCAAAACTGTGGGACTATGAGCTGTTAAAGGGGCACAGTGTTCCCAATCCATGACTTTCGCGAGCGCATGCATAAAGTGGCAAGATTTGGGCAAAACATGTTTTTGTAAATTTCATAATTGGGGCACTTAGGAGTGGAATTTCAGAATACGGTTTGCATGTTTAAATACATCAGAATTCTCTCTTCAATGTGGCGGTGAGAACTCAAATTCGGTATTTTACGGCGTAAGGGTCCTTTTCTCGCGTCACGGCCCAATATATATATATATATATATATATATATATATATATATATATATATATATATTATATATATATATATACATTATATTATATATATATGTATATATATATATATATATATATATATATATATATATATATTATATTTATATGTGTATATATATATATATATATATATACATGTATATATATATATATATATATATATATATATAGTGCGAGAGATAATCCCCTTCCCAAACGTACGCGGTGCCTCATTGTGGGTAGCATATACTGAAAGAAATTGGACTGAGGCAGAGGTTGTTCTCGATCTTGAGTCTCCCTTTTAATCAGTCAAGCTTTCGGCCAGTCATCAGGCCTTCATCAGGATCTGGGACGTGGATCATTTGACGTGATGTCCTGCATCACAGCACCGTGTGCTCATCTTCTGTGTTGAGTTATGTGTCCTGTCTATCATGGCCGAGTGTTCTGCTACATTTTGTACGGGTGCCTTACTATGAGACTCATTGTAAGGCACCCGAAGCAGAAACATTTCTTCTTTCCAGGCAGCCCATGTACAACATCCACACTCTCCCTAAAAAAAAAAGAAAAAAATCGAATGAAAATATTCACTCTTGAAGGAGTGAATTCAAAAAAGAGTGAATTTGAAATGAAATTGAAGTAAATTTTGAGTGAAAATGTTTATTTTTACTCATTTTGGAGTGACCTCAGGGATCACTCAAAGATTTTGGAGTGATCCCTGAGATCACTCCAAAATGAGTGAAATGAACATTTTTACTCAAAATTCACTCTAATGTCACTCTAAATTCACTTTTTTTTTTGTTATTTACTCCTTCAAGGGTGAATATTTTCACTCGATTTTTTTTTTTTTAGGAAGAAAACATTGCAGCCTATGTCTCTATAATAAATAGGTGAGAATTTTGAACGATGTACAATTGCATATTTTCGCATTTTATGGCATTCTCTACCTTAGAACACACCAGGACTATGAGACTCATAGTAAGGCACCCGTAGCAGAACACTCAGCATTGATTAGACAAGACACATAACTCAACACAGAAGATGAGCACACGGTCATCACCTCATATTATACACGTCCCAGATCCTGACGAAGGTCTGATGACTTGCCGAAAGCTTGACTGATTTAAAGGGATACTCAAGATCGAGAGCAAGGTCCGCCTCAGGCCAATTTCTTTCAGTATAATATATATATTATATATATATATATATATATATATATATATATATATATATATATATATATAATATATATATTATATGATATACATGTGTCTGTAGATGGATTTTCTATGAATACAAATGGTAATTATGTATATATGCATTACAAAGATATTATATATTGAATTCAAATGAATTGAGTGAAATTTGACAAACGAAATGAGAATGCTTTGTAGAAAATGACTTTAAGCCTTTTTCCTATTATTTATTTTCCGTTTTAAGTATGTGCCGGACTACGTCACTGATAGTATCTTCAATTCGCACACGTACGGGCCATTTTTTTTTCTGGTCATTTGTGAGAGGAGGGGGGAGGGGGCTTAAACCATCCTTAGCAATATTCAACAGAAGAATAACAACAAAACATTTCATCTTTCCAGACAGCCCATATACAACATCCGAACAATGGGTCATGGTGTGTGGTGTCTACTACCCACGCTCACGCCCTTACATGTATGCGGCAGTTTCATGTATAGCTATACGAAATCGAATTCTTTAGAATTCGTCTATCTGGCTCAGAGTGGTACCCTCTAACATTATTCTCAACAATAACAACAACAAGAAAAAACTGAATCACATACGCATGACTGAATATATCAACTAAAAAAAGATGTCATCAAAAAAAAAAAGATCGTGATATGATGCAAGGTATGCGACGCATGCATTACGAATGATATTTTCGGGAAAACAACATCGTGTGAACCCTTTGTTGAAGGTGTGTTGTATCGAAGTGAGAAGTGAGTAGAGTATGTTCCATGGAGACGGACCCAAGTTACCAGCTACAGGTGCATCTAAAACGTACGCCGATGAATTACCGCATTTTTCGTCCAGCATTGCTTGTCTCAATCACAAACTGTCTATAAACATATAGGGCTCACACGGGCAAATAATTCCCCATAGAGACGTGCGTTAAAATTCAGAATTCAAAAAATTTTGGAGAAATGAGGTGTTTCATCTTCACTAACCTGAAAAAGTGAGATTTACCCTTTCATCCATCTTATTTCAAAGGGGGGTTCTCCAGCTCAAACTCTGTCCAAGGGTTCCCAAAGCCAGACTACGAGGTCTTATCACTCAAAAAATCACACATTTTCTGTACATGCACCCAATGAAATATAGTCCCTTCAAATTCCATGAGAAAAGCATCTTCATAACAGAATACAGTTTGTATAGAAATTCATACTTAATATCTCCAGCTATTCAGTTTGTTTGTTTTTTGAACAAAGTGCATTTCTGGTTTTTTATTACTTTTTTCTTCATTTATTTTAATATCTTTGGTACTATTTTGTGAAGCGGTCAGGGACATTCCATCTTATTTACAGGTGTGAGCCCTATACTGTAGCTCCTTTTGAAGAAGCTTGTGTATTACAACAATTCCATTGATAATCATGACCACAAGAAGTGTTCCATGTCTGAATTGTTCAATAAAAAGGAATGGTGCGTACAGGTACATTATCATTTTTATAGTGCTTGAATGATATTTGATCATATACGTATATTTGAAAAGCCATCGCACAGATAAACACGGTGCAATAGGTCCCACTCAATATGACTGTTGTGCTATATAATTAAAGAATGAACTTTTGAAAATGAGGCATCTGAATGTACTGTACCCCCTTTAAAAGTGTGGTTGGTTTCATTTCGATCTGTTTTTCAAGTATCATTTTTTTTCTCTGTCTATCGACTTTGTAAAGATTTAATGACATGAGTTCCCCGTTTAACAAAAGACGTACAAGTTGTACATGAATGTGCAGGTATTTTTTTTTTTCACAGCATTTGTTCATTGTCTTGGCTTTCGTGTGTGTGTGAGTGTGTGAGTGCATTGTGCATGCATGTGCATATTTCTCTGTTCTTTTGGGGCATTCTTCTCTCCCTCCCTCTCCCCCCCCCCCCCCTCTCTCTCTCTCTCTCTCTATTGCTCTCTTTTTCTTTTACTTCAGTGGGGCGCTATTAATGTGCACATGCAGACGACGGGAAGTCACATGGCAAATAATATTTGCCATGTGCCTTTATAATTATAATCAGGTTGCCGTATTGCAGATAGGCCGTAGTTGTGTGTGTGTGTGTGTGTGTGTGTGTGTGTGTGTGTGTGTGTGTTGAAGTACGTCTTGGTTATTACCTTATGTTTCTCATTTAACTTTAATATGCGTCTGTAACTTCCTCAAACAACTGTCGAGGGTTTATATCCTAGGGCTGCCTTTTAATACGCATAGTTTTGTCGTTGCCGCAGTTTTGCAGCCACTTTGAAGATGTTATATTCCTGTGATCAAATCTGAAACCTATGAATTTCGTTCATTTTTGTAAAAGTGGGATGTCGCTTATACTGAAAAAAAGTTTGTCCTTTGCTGCCTAAATCCACCCTGCGAATCCTAGCTTTTCCAGGAATATGCATGCCTTTATCAGTTCTCATTCCAAAAATCCGATCATGATCACTTGATGATCCCTACTGGAAAGAACACAGCGTGAAATCTCTTCACACTGTTAAATTCGAGCGTTTTAACAGCGTGAACACATTGGGAATCATCAATTTACTGTGTGACACAGAAAATTATGCCTTGTAAACACTCTGTGAACACCAAACCACAGTGTGAAATCATCTCCACATTGCTAAATTCGAGCGTTTTCACATAGTCGACTATGTGATAGCACTGTGAACACATTGTTGGACACTGCCGTGTTCTTTCCAGTAGGGATTGCAGCATTTTAAACGTTTTTTTTTTTTCTTTTTAGACTTTGAACCTTATGCTTCATTGTGTATTCAATTCGAATACTTCAAAGTGAACCAATATGGCGTTCAGGTAAATATTGACAAATTTTTGAAGCAGTTTGCTACATCACTTCTCTTCAGTGTGCGTACACATGGTAAACTACACACGAAGCCTCTCATTTGTCAAAATTGAAGGCATGATTTATCATTTGCAGATGAAGCAAAAACCCAGCATTTGTGCTTCAAGATAGTTCTAAAATGTGAGTTAGTGAAAGAAAAAACCAATGTTAAAATTTGAACCAGTATAATCTGTGCTAACTATCGTTAAATATACAAATGCGCACAATAAGAAATATATCCAAACTAAACCGTCTATATGAGTAATGGCTTAATTAGTAAAATAGTGATTATGTTTTTGGCTATAGTGCAAAAATCTTATATGGTAGGATGTTTTGTGATGTAACTGACATACACATATGGATCAAAAGTGATATCTTAAATATTAAATCAGTGCTCCCTATTGGTAAACAGTACCTTTAAAGAGACCTGATAATGATGATTGTGCTCGCATAGGTATATTAAGCAAGTTAGCTTGATATTAGGAGAGAGAATGAACGATACAGAACGCATCCAAACTATTATAAAGTAATTTGTAAAGACGACCATGGGAGCAACGTGACATAGTGGATGTGACTCCAGACATTCGATCGGCATGTGATCGGGGTTCCGAGTTCTTCTTCATCTTCTTCTTCGTCTTCTTTTTCTTCTCCTCCTCCTTCTTTTTCTTCCTCTTCTGGTTTTTAATAAAGTATGCCTCCTTCAACTAGCTGAATGTTCTAGCATCAGACTGTGTTATTTACATTACAATGTAGTAACTATGCA
The DNA here is from genome assembly GCA_033980235.1 of Diadema setosum. Lineage (NCBI taxonomy): Eukaryota > Metazoa > Echinodermata > Echinoidea > Diadematoida > Diadematidae > Diadema > Diadema setosum. Next base: position 34,657,397 of record CM067074.1, read on the forward strand.
TCCTGGTTTGTCTGTTTGCAAAATAACTCTAAAAATTGTGAACGAATTTGACTAAACATTTCATGAAAAGTCGATAATGACACAAGGAACAGATGATTAAATGTTAGTGGTGATCCGAGAATTGTTATGGATTTTTGCAGGATTTTTTTTTTTTTCTGTCAGCGTATTAAGGTCAATGAACTTGGGAGTTCTAGCTGTGCGATCTGGAGATTTACTTACGCGCATTAAAGCGCATGCTCTGCTGATGACGTAAACAAAAGGTTGGTCTTCGCTCTCCGAGTGCTCTTCTAGTTTACAGATATTTGTTAACACATGGATAGCAAATATGAAGAACAAACACTAGCCACTGCTATATTAAAATAATAGTAGACATTTTCAGAGCGCCTTTTTCCCACTGGATACAAAGCGCAGTGAGATGTCATCCCTGGTCGCCATATGAGGAGATAAAATAATTATATACAAATTACCAGGTAGCGACAGTACAAGTCAAGTGCACATATAGGAAGTCCAGTGCACATATAGGGACATCAAAATAAGTAAGTCTTCAAGTTTTGTTTGAAGAGATCAAGTGTTTGTTGGTGATGAGTTCATAGCGGAAGGAGCCTATTCCATAGCCTCGGAGGAGAAGAATTGAGTGAAGTTAACAGATGATAAAAGACAAGTGCGCCTTGAGTGAGAGTGTCGCGCCAGACACTCACCAATGTATATACTATGGAGCTCTATTGTTGATTACTTTGTAGACCAGTAGATGACGCTTGAAGGATATTCTTGCTTTGACTGGTAGCCCGTGGAGTTGACATATAAGAGGAGTAGCATGAGGACATGAACGAACAAACGAACATGGCACACACATTAAGCGTCAGTGTTGACTTTGAATCCCGTCAAGTGCCTGCATGGTAATGGTAGAGCAGGTGAAACACTACAAAGCCTACCCTTGATAAAGAAGACATTATTATTATCATTATCATTATCATTATCATTATCATTATCATTATCATTATCATTATCATTATCCTTACCATACAATAACAAGCACTACCAAGATATGATGAATTTGATTCCAAAATGCACTAAGCATACTCGCCATAACAACTGATGATCATGCCCTGAAACATTTCGATCCATGTTACCTATCGATACGAAAAAAAGCATGCATCTTCTTTTTCTTGCGCCAACCAAATGAAATATATTGCATTGTATACCTGTACATAATTTTGCATCGTCTTGCCTACGTAATCGTCTATAACAGGGTATAAAATACAGCCTACCTTGAGGAGCTATGTAATAATGAACAAAGGTACTTGTATACCTTTCCGAATTCTAGGTGTGTAGCGATCGATGTTCGCTGCGAGTAATGAATTATATTCTAGTAAAAGGACGACAAACTGATTCTTTTCGTTTTTCCGTACAAAAAGTATCTACCATGAAAACAAATATTTTTTACAGGACATGCAGGACCCAATGTGCGGAATGATCAGGACAGAGAAATCGGACCACTGTCCGTTGATTACATTAATGCATGAAGGAGCTCAATTCTTCGTTCTAAATTAACGGGATCGTATAGTTTTGGTTGAGACCTAATTTCAGGTTTCTAACATTTTGATTAGTGAGATAATGAGAAACCACTCATGAAATATGGAGAACATGTAATTCCATGAGGAATTCAACGTTTATTTGATGAAAATTGGTTTTGAAATGGCTGAGATATGCAAAACAGAGTGATTCTGATAAAGTGTGGGACCCACATTTTATTACAGTCGCTTTGTTTTACTTTGTTTTTTGGATGTTTCAGTCATGCCAATCCTGACTTTCATCAAATGAACTTTGAATTCTTTTTATAATGTACTATTGGTTTTCTTGGTATCTCGCACAAAAAATGAAAACCCCAATTTTCGGTGAGATAATAAGAAACCTATTATGAATGAAAGAGCATGGAATTCCATGAGGAATTCAAATTTTATTTGATGAAAATTGGCCGTAGAGTGAAATTGGAGTGAATTTTGAGTGGAAGTGTTCGTTTTCACTCATTTTGGAGTGACCTCAGGGATCACTCTAAGATTTTGGAGTGATCCCTGAGGTCACACTAAACGAGTTAAAATGAACATTTTCACTCCAAAAATGCACTCCAATTTCACTCTGAATTCACTCTTTCAAGAGTGATTATTTTCACTCGATTTTTTATTTTACAGAGCAATCATGCACTTCACTCTAACTTTGGTTTCTTGTCGTAATTTCCAAAACCAATTATATATGACACGGATGAATGAAACAGCGCAGCAGGAAATGACGCAAACAAACCTCTCGTTAACATTATCGAGGAACATTAATTTTTCCAATAATCACATCCCAAACCGACACTTCAAATAGAATTTCCTACAATGTCAATAAACGTCACTCCCACATAGTTTCTTGAATATGAACAAACTTGTCAAGTTTTGTCGGAATCGTCATTGTATTCGACGCTTTAAAAAAAAAAAGAAAAAACGTATTCTATTTCCTTCATGTTATTCGTTTCTCAAGATATTTGTAGAGTAGAGGCTTGTTGATTAGAAGATGTCGGGGGGGGGGGGGGAGTAAACTCTTTTTCAAGCTGTGCGCATTCAGACCTCAGCCAAATAGTGCATGTCAAATTATATCTAGCAGCAGTAACATAGTAGGGCTTTTCTACAAAGTTACTTGCTGAATTGCACAAATACACCTCTCATGCAGTGTCACTGGATTCAAATACAATAACACCTGCTGCACAACTATTTGCGTGGGGATTCAGTTTTTGTTCCGTTAACAGCCTTCATTAAATTCTGTACTTTCGAAATTTTCTCTTGGTTTGTTTTTGCTGTGTTGCTGATGGTTCAATGTGCCTTGCATTGTGTTTATTATGGCAGCTATATCTGCTTCATCTTGACGATGAAATATAATGAAAAAAAGTTGCTGTTACGGCACATTTTTGTAAATGTACCCAAATGTGCCGTAACTATGTTACGGCACATTTTGGTAACTGCACATTTTGGTAAATTTACCAAAATGTGCAGGACATTGACGGCATATTTTGGTAACTTTCTGCTCCTCCACAATCATCACAAAAACAAATTGTAAGTACGCGGGCTTTTTGCGAATAAGGTTTTTGCAGCACGCAGGGAAATCATCTCGCCCGTAGTTACCCAGAGATGCGCACGCAAGTCCGATTTACCCGCAGCCAAATTTTGGCTGCGGATACGGTATGACAAGGCCTTGTCATACCGTATCTGGGGAAGGTTGACTTGCGGGGAAGCAAATTTGCTACCCGGAGCTCTCCGCAGTTGGTCCGCATCTGACAGTACCTAGCGCGTATCTCGCCCGTATTTGCCCGGAGGTGTGCACGCAAGTCCGATTCACACGCAGCTAAGTTTACAGAATGACCAAAACTTTTTTCCGGGTGAGCCGTGAGAATTGCCCGCAGGGGTACACGCAGAACGCCAATAGGAGGCACTTAGTGGCAGCACCTCGCAGGCAACTCCCACGCAGGTATTACGCAGTCCCCGTATGCGGCCAAATTAATGACATTCTGTGATACGTCTGCCATTCCTCCAAAGGAATTCCTTCACTGAGATGTCAGCCCCACGAACCTAGCACGCAGGTCACACAGCATACCCACACAAAAGGCAATCACAATAGCTCACTCGAGCCTTCAGCTCGGGTGAGCTAAATGAGTGTCTTGCCTATCTTTACTGCAGGACCATATCACCTTAAAGGGATCGTATAGTCTTGGTTGACACCTAATTTCACGTTTCTAATATTTTTCGGTGAGATAATAAGAAACCTATTATGAATGAAAGAGCATGGAATTCCATGAGGAATTCAACGTTTATTATTTGATGAAAATTGGTTTTGAAATGGCTGAGATATCCAAAACGGAGCGATTCTAATAAAGTGTGGGACCCACACTTTTTTACGATCGCTTTGTTTTACTTTGTTTTTGGATGTTTCAGTCATGCCAATCTCGATTTTCATCAAATAAACTTTGAATTCTTCTTAGAATGTACTATTGGTTTTCTTGGTATCTCGCACAAAAAAAAATTAAAACCCCAATTCTCATCTCCACCAATACTGTACCATACCTTTAACTCCTTGACCGTATTATAAATCTCAAACCCATCCATGGGTTTTTAGTTCAGTTACCAAAATGTGCAGATTGTCCAAAATGTGCAGGCAAACCCATTTTTAAATGCACATTTTGGTAACAGTTGATCCCGTCAGGTATAGGTGCACTATCAGCACATTTTGGTAAATTACCAAAATGTGCCGATTTGCCAAAATGTGCCGTAACAGTTGCTTATTCTGAAACTGTTTAGTGCCAGATATATGCCATGTAATTAGAAACCAAATGATCAAACATTTTTTTCTTGTTAAGAATACTTTTCCTGTTGTGTGTTGTGTGATTTGTTTTTGTTTTTGTTTTGCTTTACCTTGCATTTCGTCCTTGTATATTCCTCCAATCGCCATAGTATGCAAATTGTGGTTTCAAAGCCTTGTTTTTCACCTACATTGTACAGTCTGACCATGCCATAAAAAAATTAATAAAAACTACAACGTATATAATCCCAAATCTCTGAGCAATGCAAGTCACCAACATTACCTCGAGTATCCCGTGGAAGGCGGCTGTTTATCACCATCTTCACAATCATAATCATGCCACTCAAGCAAACTGAAACCAGTTGCTAACAGCTCCAATAATATTCTCGTCATACCTGCATGACCGCAGTTGTCTTGCTATTCACGTCAGATAGGGTAACCCTCTAAAGTTGACAAACACTACTTCCCCCACCCCCAAAAAATGTCTTCATTGTTTCTTTTTTATCTTTCTATATTGAAATGTATATACAATATGTGTAAAGCTACTACAGATTTCAGTACAAAATCAGGGGGCATACATGTAGGCCTACATGTACAACCAATGTGATTTCAAACACGGATACACCTACCAATCACAAAGCATATTCACAAAAGTACATCTTAGAAATTTGTCTAAAGTAACTGTTATTATCATACAGGAGATTAATCTATAGATAACACCGACCATTTTTTAAGGTGGGTTCCCAATTCCCCCCTCTTTTGGGCTATCCAGTACTCTGTTTTCTATTTACAATTTTACCAAGACCAAAAATGTTGAGAAACTAACTTTACTTCTTGGAATTTACACCTGTAATTGTCGTTTAACGAATTGCTCAACGAGTTCAAGCTAAACTTTAATATCTGCCCTTTACCATGTGAATGTATTTTCAGAGGAACCTTGATGAGAAACGTGTGTGTGTGTGAGGGTGGGGTGGGAGGAAGAATCGTAGCAAATGCGATTGGTGAGATAAAGATATGTATTTGTTCAATATGAATGCAACCTCTCATGCCTCCTGGGTAAATCAGTGGGGAGATTTTTCTATTAATATCATTATCATTGTCAGTAATGGCATTTGCCAAGCCGCAAATTTTCTTCTTTGTTCATCCTCAAGGTTACAGTTTATTTATTTATTTATTTATTTATTTATTGAAACATATTTATTAAGAATTGCTTGATCAGGATGAGCTGTTTTTCACCAAGGTCCTGAGAAAAAACATTAAAACACAAACAAAAATTAAATCATTACAATGAATTGTCATCAGTATAAAAAATCCAAATGAGCTACAGTAATTGAAATAATAAATCAGATAAATAGTTAATTATCAACAACTATAATTCATATTTTCAGGATCATTTTTGTAAATCCTTTAGCGAGAAGACTGCAGAGAGAAAAGAAAACCACACACACACACAAATTAATGAAATTAGCATCAGAGAAACATGTTGGCATAATTGCCGGGATACATGTCACACTTGTCAATGGGAGTAATACGCAATTCAGCACACATAGTCATGAGCATACATGTCCACCCACTCTCGCAAACACACTTTCACACACACACAAACAACGAATAATCATAAGATTCCTGAGCATATGAGAAACAAGATTATTTCCTCGCGGTCTCTCGCAGAAGGAGGTTAAAAAAAAGGAAAAAAAAACCGACAACAATTTGCAATACTGGGATAAAAAGTAGCAGGAAAGATTATCTGCAACTGAGATGGTCACAACAAAAGTATACATGACAGAAAGTGTGACTGCTTATATATACACTAAAAATTCTGAACAGCCCGGGCATTTGGTAAAGTGTTTGGTAATGAATTCCATACGTGTTCTCCTGAGAAACGAAAACACTTCTTGAAACATGCAAGATTTGGTTTCGGAATGACCACAATGAGTGAGTCGGCTGAACGAGTGTTATGAGAGTGCCTGTCACAGACCATTCTATTTCATTAACCATACGAGTGGGAGCTTTACCATATATACATTTGTACATTAATGTTGCCAAAATATAATCTCGCCGATGCTCAAATGATTGCTATTTAAGTTCTTTGATAAGATCAGCACCATGGCTGCTAACATAATCATAATTGCTTTTCACCACTCTTGCTGCTCTCTTTTGCAAACGTAACAAATTATCCAATGATTTAGAAGTACATTGGCCCCAGACAGAAGAAGCATAATCTATGCAAGGTTGTATCAGTGTGAGATACAGAAAATTCAACACATTTTGATCGACAAACTTACGCTGTGTAAAATGTACTTGGATTAAATTGTACTTCTGAAGATCAGACCTTTTTATAAGGCAAAACAGACATTCACCTCGACGTGACCCTGCATATAAAGGAATTTCATAAACAGGGCTTTGATAGACAAACTTATATTAGTATCCACGCATTAAACTGTACTATAATAGCGACATTTTTGCCCGGCTCAAGTTAAATCATCTACAGAAAAAGGTGAAATCGTAGCTCAGGGTTTTCACTGATTTTTGCACTTTTATCCTCTTTATTAAAGTCGATCAGCTCGTCTACTTTCGAAATTCTCACGCATTACCTATCGATTTGTTATAACTGTCATGCATTTCTGGGAGGGAAATATCAAAAGTAGACACAAGGATTACACAATGTACAGAATTGGGCTATAATCGAAGTGTGCTTTAAGTCAGACCATACTGCCATGCCATTTTGAGAGCAGGTCATTTCGTTGAAATTCGCGTGGGGATAGGTATTCAAGATGTGTATGTACGTGCGTGTGTGTGTGGGTGTGTGGGTGTGTGTGTGTGTGTGTGTTTGTCTTACCTTAAGATAAGCAACGCCCAGTGTTGTGTTATTCACTATCAAAAGCGACAATCTTCCCTCTAGTAGAGCACTTTTATACTGTACACCGCCTTTATTAGTCTGGCATTCGAGGAAAAGCGGGTAAACAAACATGTATTTTAGTAATACTACAAGATATGTGGCGTTACGTTTTTCCTTGCGTTCAAACTAGTTTTAACAGTCAACTTGAACTTGGTGTCGAATAGCACTTTAAATATTTGCCAAATATTACCACACGAAACAGCTTCTTTTCGGATTTAGAGAACAAAAGAGCTATCAACGAACTATGTAACAGCACTATTGACAAACCTGTTCCGCCTCTGCAATATATGCGAATGATCAATCGTGCGGTGAAGACAAATGTACTGTGTCGAATCGTTCATTTCTGTCCCGGGTGATTGACCATGAGGAGCGACTGTCTACAGCTGGGGTAAATTCGGAGTACTAGATACTTGTGCTGCAGTACGTCCAATAATCCATAATATGGGACTTTCTGAGGGTATAGACGAGGAAGATGAAATTTACCCAAAATAGATTTTGTATATTGGGGGAATGCAGAACAAGAACAAGTTATGCCTAAATGAATACAAGCAGGAGTTAAACTAGACGAAGTTTAATGTTCTTTTTTATCAAAAAAAAAAAATAACTGAAGAATTGGCATTGAAAAAATAAGATAAACCCCCCTGGAAAAAGCAAACCTATATAAATTTGGCTAACTGCGCAGGTTCTGTGAATAAAAAGACAAACTTTTTTTTTCGCCTGAATAAGCATAAAAAAGCTTAAAATCCGCTGACCATAAAGGAAAATGCAGGCCAGTGGCGGTTTGGCTTTAGTGACAAGGTTAGTGTTTTCAGTATTTCGATGGATTTCGATGGATGCCTGATGGACTCAGTACTTCTTGTAGCCATTTCTCCTAAGTGTGTTTTTTTTTTTTGTGTGTGTGATGTGTGTGTGTGGTTTGTGTGCGTGCGCGCGCGTGAGTGTGTATGTGGTGTGTGTGATGTGTGGGTGGATGTGTATGCATTCCGTAAGCCATTGGCTAAGATAATCTATTATGGAATGGAAGTGGAGGATAAAATGAAATTCCCGCACAGAAATATTTCTGGGTGACGGGGAAGGGTGTGAAAATACTTTGGAAATTACGTGTTTCAATTAGTCATTTTTCTTTGCCAGCATGATTAATTTTGCAGCCAAGACCACACCGTTGCAGTTTCTTCCTAATTTCATCGTAGTTTTTCCAATATTAATCTGTCACTTTCCATCTTTTCTTTTGCTTTCAAGTGGCATGTGTTTGCAAAGATGTTATGAAGAAACAAAAATATCTGAAAAGCCGATTAAAGAAAATCCGCCATACAAAAACGTGTGTGGTGTTAAGATCAACCAAGATCAAGCAATAGGTTAAGAACTAGTTGTAGTATTATAAACATATGCACCTCTCCCTGTGAATGCTCCATATTATGTCTGTTTGTTCCTTTTTTCCTTAACCTATATCAAAGAGGATTAACCTTGAGCAAAGTATCCTCACTAGTTTTGTTGGTTTTCTTTTTGGGGGGGGGGGGGGGGGGGGAGGACAGAAAATATTAGCCAGATCGACAATGTCAGAATAAAGGATTGAAAAAAAAAAGATTGTGACTGCATCAATAACATGTTTGGCCGCAGCACGAGATTTGTATAGCAGCCAAAGAAAATTAACGAGGTTTTTACTTACCTCTTTGATACCAGCACTGAACACTACGACTACAGAGCATAGCCTATGCTTACCTTTTTAGGAAGTTGTTCGTGCACAAAAAAAAAAAAGGATAAAAATACGCGCTAACACACAGACACAACACACACAGCTGCATTGCTTCAATGAACACAGCGACTTTTTGTTTGTTTTGAGGTGCAGAGTCACATATTGACATCAATATATACTGCTGAGAAGTGGGGAGAATGTAATGACTCTGAATAAACGTTATTGTCCCCTCCGAACGAGTTCGAGCAGGGGACTATGAAACGGGCTCCGTACGTGTGTGTGTCCGTGTGTGTGTCCGTCCGTGTGTCCGTCCGTGTGTGCGTCCGTGTGTGATCAAAATCTTCAATTTGCTTCTTCTCTGTCATTTATGAGCCAATTTTGATTCTGTTTGCCTTATGATAGCACTATGTGGGAGCTTTGAAACTTCTACACAGAATTTCAGTTGTGACCTTTGACCTTGACCTTTGACCTATATTGTACATTTTGCTACAAAATGCTACTCCTTCGCCATTTCTAACCCGATTTCGATTCCGTTTGCTTTATGTGATGGCACTAGTTAAGGGCTTCAAAACTGCTACACAGAATTTTGACCTTTGACTTCTTTGACCTTTGACCTTGATTTTTTTTTTACCTTTATTGTACATTTTGCTACAAAATGCTACTCCTTCGCCATTTCTAACCCGATTTCGATTCCGTTTGCTTTATGTGATGGCACTAGGTTAGGGCTTCAAAACTTTCTACACAGAATTTTGACCTTTGACTTCTTTGACCTTTGACCTTGATTTTTGACCTGTATTGTACATTTTGCTACAAAATGCTACTTCCGGCGGGGACATATATTACGCACCGCGTAATTTCTACTTTTCCTTGTCATTATGCTGATGCCTTCCTAAGGTTTCCTGTTTTCTGTTGTCTTTAAGTTGTTAACACTTTCATATAATCATATATATTTTAGTATGTTTATTCTTCGTTATGTAATCATTAGAATGATTTTTTTTTAATATTATAAGTGATATTGTTATCACTATTAATATGATTGTTTTTTATTATAATCATGAGATTTATAACTATCATCATCATTATAATTAACATTATTTAAGCTTATATTACGTCGATCAACGCATTCCGCACGGATCCATTACATAACAGGAATTAGCAAATGTGATAATTTGGATCAAAAGAACATCCTCGAGTGAGCAAAGCTTCACGTAATCATAGGGATTTTCAGATATGACAGAATATTTGCATATTTTACACTTCCTGGAGCACCACTTGCAAAATGACGTCACTGTTATGACGACATTTTGCAAATAGCAATTAAATTGAATCGGAATTAAATGGAATTGACTTGCCTAACGTATTTCATTTATTTGTCATGTGGGATTCTCAATTACACATGATTTAATGGCTGTTGTCTTTTTGTGATACTTTATTAAAAAAAACATGTAATTCCGTTGCCCTTTTATGTAGACTATTTTCTACATTTCCGTTGATAAATGTGTTTCTGTATTGTATCTTGATTGTATGTTTTCACCTCGCCTAGAAATCTTTTGTCTTTGATTACCAGTTATAAAATGGGCTTTAGAATCTCTGGAACCTGATTGGTCAATTTCATGCAATGTTTTTTTACTGAACCACACTGAGCCATTGCATGCATTCGGTAAAATCCGAATACATGGCTCAAGTCTTGTATAGTGTTGAAGGTGTACCGGACGCATGATGGGGGGAAAATGGTTGTATTTAATGAATTTACGGGCACATTGTACAACACAAATGATGCTCACACCTATTTCGTGGATCAGTGAGAATTGGATGCTCCCGTTACAGTGGCGTATCTAGGGAAAACGGCGCCCGGGGCAAGCGCGAAAATTGCGCCCCTAATTTCTGAAAAAGACTAGTGTTCAACCCCAACCCCATCCCGGTAGAGACTTTAAGCAAAGTCCACATGATATGCTTTTCAAGCCCTTAAAAGGGGTGTTTTGAGGGTGATTTAAATGTAATGAATTTTGATAAATTTTGGCGAGCGAGCGCAGCGAGCGAGCCGAAAATTTGTGTATATCAGCTGACAAAACATGGAATTCTCGTCCTTTTTTGCTTATCAAATCGTACAATTCTAATCAAGATAGGGACGGCCTTATAGATAACGATTTATCTAAACCAACAAACTGAGTACTTTAAAAATATTCTAAACCAGAGGGGCATTTCATGAAGCATTTTGTCCGACAACTTGTCGCGCAAAATTTGCTTTCAGCCAATCAGAAACAAGGATTTCAGTAGCTTTTAACAGTTTGTCAGACGAAATATCTGACAAATTGCTTCATGAAATGCCCCCCATGTACGCGCGAGTGAGCCGAAATTTGTATATTTCTGCGTCATCACGTTTTGTTCTTATCTCCTTTTTAATTTTGATAAATTTTGGCGAGCGAGCGCAGCGAGCGAGCCGAAAATTTTTGTATTTCAGCTTACAAAACATGGAACTCTTGTCATTTTTTGCTTATCAAATCTTACAATTCTAATCAAGATACAATGTATAGTGACGGCTTTATAGATAACTATTTTTACCAACAAACTGAAGACTTGAAAAAATACTCTGAATTAGTACGAGCGAGTGAGCCGAAATTTGTATATTTCCGCGTCATCATCACGTTTTGTTCTTATCTCCTTTTTGTTTTGATAAATTTTGGCGAGCGAGCGCAGCGAGCGAGCCGAAAATTTTTGTATTTCAGCTTACAAAACATGGAACTCTTGTCATTTTTTGCTTATGAAATCTTACAATTCTAATCAAGATATAGTGACGGCCTTATACATAACGATTTTTACCAACAAACGAGGGCTTGAAGAAATACTCTAAATTAGTACGAGCGAGTGAGCCGAAATTTGTATATTATTTTCCACGTCATAATTACGATTTGTTCTTAGCTTGTTTGATTTTTTTTGGCGCCCCCCTACCCCCGTATGTTCGGAACCGTTGGCGCCTTCTTTTGATCCAATTTGCGATCGCTTCAGAACGAAAGAAATTGCAGCCACTGCTCAGTGAAACATGTTGTCTGCTAAATATAAAATGACATGTATGAACACAATAGACATTGTCATTTTGTCGGCTTCATCATCAAATTTTGTTCTTACCTTCTTCTTCTATATAAAATTTAGAGAGCGAGCGCAGCGAGCGAGCCGAAAATTGTATTTCAGCTTACATAGAATTCTTGTGTGAACACAATAAACATTGTCATTTTGTCGGAGTCATCGTTATGCTTTGTTTTTATCTTTTTTGATTTGGTTTTCTGCCCCCCCCCCCCCCCTTCCGGTGAGTTTCTTCTTCTTCTTCTTTTCTTCTTTCTTTTTTTTTCTTCGTTTTTTTTTTTTTTTTTTCTTCTTCTTCGTTTTTTTTTTTGCGCCCCCAAGGAGTGGCGCCCGGGGCACGTGCCCCCCTTGCCCCCCCCCCCCCCCCCCTAGATACGCCACTGCCCGTTTAACTTTGGAACAGTCTAAAACCCCGTTCTAGAATCCACGAGCGCAGTAAGCGGGTTGAAACAGTTCTAAAGTTAAAGTAATGCACATCCAATTCTCATCGATCTACTCTGTCCTGTGCATCTTTTTTGTACGTATATGATATGTGCCATGAAAAAAAAAAGGACATGAAAATAATGTGTGAATGATTAACAGTATGAGATAAAGATTATATTCGAGATTCATGAGCAGTTCATATGAGGTCAAACAGTGATTTTGTGAACATGTAATATCTGTGACCCTGCATCACAAAACAAAAAGAAAGTCGCCAGACATGAAATTTTAGTTTAGAGCACATTCTGAAAGAGCAGACTTTAAGCTATAAAACGATTTATAACTCAAATCAAATGGACTCTCCTAACATATCTAAATATTGGAGAGAATGCACACACTCAGGAAAAGTTGAACTGAGAAAAGAGGCTCTGAAGTACGGTGTCTATTCAGGCGCTTAATCTTTACCAAGCCCTGCTGGCTGTATGATGAATGGGACAAAAACTGGATTTTAAACCACAGGAGTAACGACAGTGAAGAGATTATCAGATTTAACTGAAATTAAGCATTCCTCATTAACACATTCTGTCCGTAATTAACTTCCAAAGCAGTAGCATCATCCTTTAAAAAGTTATTAGAGTTGAAAGTGAAGAGTGTACACAATGTTTTTAGGAAATAAAAAAGGGGACTCCAAAGAAACACTAAATCACGCTATTCTACCAAAAAAAAAAAAAGTGTTCGAGATAAACTGCTAAAAAAACACACTTTCCTGCCCGTTTTTATGATCCCAAAATTTTAGCATAATGTAGCAGAAGACTTGATCTTTCAGAAAATATGAAAAAGTCAAGATCGGCTCGGTTGACCCTATTTCACCTATTTTCAGTCCTCACACAAAAACAGTGTGTGCGGACTTCATGTTCGTTTTGCGGTGCACGGTCACATTTATTTTCAACAAAGAGGATAATCTAGTTTCATAAGGCCAAACATCAAACATATGTCATTCACGAAAAGTGTATTCATGGAATATTCTACGAACGAACGAACATTGAGTTAATTGAGTGCAATGTAGTAATTAAAATGCAAAGTATGATGTGTCCTTTAATACAATATTTTGACACATCCGATTTTATGACACATACATACGTTTAAAAAAACACTGTTGATCTTTCTAAGTTTTTTTTCTTAATCTTAATGGTATTCAAATGAAAACATACGACAGACTGACTATTTCATGGTAAATTGTCCCAATTGTCTTCATGCTAATACATGGTGCCAAGATTTCCCCGTCTTGTTTGCCTACTTGGGACAACATTTATGAGTTATTCAGTTTATCCTTCTCTGATTAATGATTAAATTTTTATGACGTTAAGCAATGCCATCCTTTCTGACAAACAAAATAAAACTCAAGAGTCCATAACATTTGTGGTAAGATTTTCAGACACAACTATCAATTCGATATTGTTGATCTACAATGAAATACTCTTGCTTCATTAATTAAATTATCTATAGAAAAGACAAAAGAGTACTAATTGTGTTTGCAATTACGGTACAATGATATCCGAAAAGTTAGGCTGTTGATTGGTCTTTCTCATATTGAAACAACATGATTTGTTCTGTTCTTTATTTTGTGCTTTCTTAAACGAACACCTCAATCTAACATTGGCTTCAGCCATTCGTGGAAAGAGTGAAGCGGCTACAATTTTGAAGACTTCTCTCACAAATGTTTATAATGTCATTGTCTCTGTAATGCTCATAGTGGGTCACTCCATAAAAAGTACAAAGTTATCTGTTATTTGCAGATAACTTTATACTCATTGTTGACCATAGTTTCAGCTTATTATGCCACAATATTTATGTAAAATGAATATAATATTACAGAAGGAGAAAAACAAACCCTAAATGTTCGCATTATTCGTCATGTTTGTTTTAATCGGCGTTTTATCAAATTGCGATAGTGGATAAGAATGTTTGTAATAATGGTTCAAAGCAACAGAAATGAAATACCTAAAATCAATTCACATATAATTAGAGATAACTCTGACAAGCACAAACACACATATCGAACGAACATAGTGTCCTGCAATGTGAAACACAATGTGGGACACAGTGTGAACACATTGTGACACATCGATCACAGTTTGAAACAGGCCATTGCTATGTGAACTCCCCCCTCGAAAAAATAAAAGTAAAGAAAAAAAGAACACAGTGTGAGAAACACAATGTGAAAAGATTTAACACTTTTAATTCGAGAGTCTTAACAGTGTGGACACAATGTGAGTTATCAATTCACAGTGTGAAATAAAGCATTTCTATGTGAACACTCTTTGAAAACCACAGTTTGATGTTTCCAGGTTAGCATGCCTGTACAGTGACGGGGCCTTAAACTGCACATTACTGAATATGAGACCATTCTGAAGCAAATAATTTTCACACAACATTAGATATATAATGTACTTTTAAATGAATACCACACGGATTGGAACAAAATCATCCCCCAGCATTCCCACCGATTCCCACAGACCAGTTACTAGCCATCCCCTTTAATCTGTCGTGTCAATGAGTGGGAACAGTGGGAAGCGACATTAGTATTCATAAGACTGATGTCTGTAACCAATCAGAAAACGGTTTACTTAACATGTCACGGTGCAAGTTTCTTATTGGGTAGACGTGCGTTCGTAAGTCAAACCCATATTTAATAGGAAAACTGATAGGTTCAGCTCGGATGGGGAAATCTCTCCGTCTGTTATGTAGAAGCTCACTCGCCAGAGTATCAGTCATAAACATCCTGATAAAGAGATATTGAAAAAAAATCACCTGAACCAAAAAGAAACTATAGAGACTAAAATATTGGTAATTGAGTTTTTTTCTCTTTTCACGCATAAAAGAATAATCATAAAAAGAATAACGAAAAAAAAACAACATTAAAAAACACGGAATCAACATTCTTTGGTATCAGCACACACTGCAAGTTCATTCCCAAAGGAGACAGGCTCTTCTCGCCTGAATAATCATCAAATTCAGAAAATTTGCAGACCATAAAAGATAGCCATGTTTATTTGGTAGTTTGGCTCTCCACGAAGTTTCAAGGTGGTGCGGGAGACGACTGAAACATAGACTGTTTTTTTTTTTTATTGTGTCATTCTTTGACTTTTTCCGGAATCGATACATTCGTATTAATTGCATAATAGTCAATCTAACACATACATGTCCTCCCTAATTTCAATGTGGTTTTCTTGGAAACCTTCTCTACCCTTTCACTTCACTTGACAAGAAGTCGTGAGGATATAATAAACAAAACAGAGCGACTGGAAAACTTCTTGAGATCAACTAGAAAAGGAAAACGTGTCTGCTATTTGTTTTAGCAACCGACACGTCAACAGGCGCGGTGGAGCACCCCAATTATCTCGCAGAAATCCATCGGCAGCCGAGCCTCATTTGCATAAAGTAAACAACATGTACTGTAATAACAATTTAGGGAAACCTATTTTCGGATTAAAATTGAGTTAGTTTGAATTTGAAAACATGTCCGAATATGCACATATAACATATTAGAGGATTTGACAATGATAAAATGTGAAATTTTAGCGAAAACCTGGCGAGCAAAATCACCAAAAATATGCCTCGAAAATCATCCTAACATTCACGAAGTGTGATTGCGGAACCAAAGCGCCATTCGAACAAAGTACACCTAAATTTATTTATCTGCTTGCATTTTAAATTTCATACTGTAATATTCCCGGCCATGGTTGTGTCGGGAAAAAACAGAAGGTGATGTCAAAAATGACACGAACGCAAAGCGTACAGGTCGGTCCCATGTATCGCGTCACTGTATACCGTTGCATGTCACAGCCACAGCACACACAACGCATTGCTGCATGCAGCGTGCGCGGCAGCAGCGCAGCAGTCACCGTATACCGCCGTGCGACACTCAGCAAAATTGACTGCGTCACATGCAAACCAACAATGGGCACGAAATCCTGAATCTCACGTACCACGCATGCCCAATTTATACGGGAAAAGAAATTACGTCATTTTCAATTGTTTCGCTGACTATAATTTTCTATTCCAAACCCTGTAGAAACAAGTTGATTTCTCAAAAAGTACAGGTGGAACCAAGCGAAAACTTTCACCATATATGGATTGAGGCCTGATGAACTTATGTTGCCAATTTCGGACACATTGGAGCCCGGCCATAGTCCAGTCGGAAAAAAACAGAGAGCATGTTTTGCGAGAGGTGATTTTCAAAACGCTTTAATATCTCAAGTTCTGGTGCAGCAAATTTCATAATTTTTTCATCAAAAGGAAGGTTTTTAAAAACTTAAATAGTGTGGGAAGTTTGAGTTTACTAGCGGCACGCATAGCGGCACAAGGAGAAGGTAAAGATTTGACTTTTTCATGCACACAGTTTCGGGCAGCCGTGGATGCCCGTTGGAAATTCAAATAGAACGGGGCGATAATGAGATGCAAATTGGGGTGCTCCACCGCGCCTGTCAAGCTGTACAAAGTGTACAAAGTCTTTTGTTCATAAACAGGCATATTTTGCACATTGTGTATACTCCACATTTTCCTTTTTTGTTGTTCACCAAAGATCAAGGATTATTACACATCCTTGAACCACCCTGTTTATAAATTCCTTAAATTTCTTTTCTTTTCAATTTGTGGGGGGGGGGGGATGACAGAATGTATAGTCAAACATTTTCAATGTCAGTGTAAAGGTTGGATATATTTCTGACTGCGTGAATACGTTGGTCAGTAGATATGAATCGTTTTGCAACACTATATCGACACAATTCAAAACAGAGGGCCAAATAGGCCCACTCTGTTCGGAAATTGGCCCCAAAATATTTTATACAAATTAAATACCAGGCCTGAGAGGCCGACTAACGGTTGATCACAGTGGCTAGTTATTTTCTTACATTTTTTTTCTATGTGCTTGTAAATATCTGTAAATAAACTGTATTATAATGTAAATTGCACAATCTGCAAGAACCTTCAGCCTATTGAAGGAGGCAGACTTAATCAGAAGAAGCAGAAGAAGAAGAAGAAGAAGAGGATCATGCATGTAGTTTCAACCGGTGCCTCGAACAATGGCCTGGTATACTTTTTGGTTTGTTTACCTCCCAATGAATTTAAGAGTTATTGACTGCTGGTATTCTGTAATTTATCCCTTTTTAGGACATCTTGCTTTACTCTTTTCGAGAAGATTGACAGGTGAATCGTGCTTGGGAAAGCAGCAGGAGGGCAGCGCGTACGCGCATTATGAAGAGAATTTACTGCGCGCTCAGCCGACTCTACGTACTCTCTGCCCTGCTGTATCGGTAAACACGCGCAAACTGCAAACTTAGTACGCTCTTCATGCATGCAATACGCCTATCCGGGGCCCGTTTCATAAAACTTTTCATCAGTGACAAGTTGTGATAGATGTGACAAGCTACTGAAATCCTTGCATTTGATTGGCCGAGAGCAAATTTGTCATAGAAAAGTGGCAGTTGTCACTGATGACAAGTTTTATGAAACGGGCCCCCGGTCTGTAGTATGTACGTTGATGTGCTCGAGCTGATCAAGCATGCAGCTGTTGTTTTGTCTTCTATCGTCTTTCTATCAAGAAACTATGAAACTATGAAATATGTAGGGAACGGATGTGGGAGGGAGGTAGGTCCTTTTCTACACGATAGATATTTTTCTTATTCAGACCTGAAATTCAGAGATCTGATGCATACTTTTGATGAGATATTCAATTGTTGTTTCTATCAAAAGGATACAAAATAATGATAATCTAAAGTATTATTCAGGGAAACGGACAGGGGGAGGGTGTGGAGAATTCCCACTCGCACACAAAACATTTCAGACTTGAAATTCAGAGATCTGAGGCATCCTTTTGTTTAAATATTCGACTTTTGTTTCCAATGAAAAGTTAGTATAACATTCAGGGAAATGTGTGGGAGGGATATCCCGTCCCACACGAGGAAGATTTTTTTTTTTTTCAGAGATCTTGTGCACCCCTTCGGCGAAATACTCTTATTATTGTTTCTTCTATACTGTACTGGTAGTATATACTCGAGAAAATATGTTCGGGAGGGAATTGAAGGGGATACCACTCACTTAGGGAGATTTACATTTTCAGATGAGAAATTCAGAGATCTTGAGCACCCCTTTGATAAAACTTTGGATTTCTGTTTCTATAAAAAACGTAAGACAAACACTAAGATCTCCCATACAACGAATATTTTTGCATTTTTAGACTAAAAATTCATTTATGGTGCATCCTTTTCATGAAATATTTGTCTTTTCGTTTTTATAAAAAGAGGGAGGAAATGTATATATATATATATATTAATAGAAATACTCAGTGGAGAGTAGACGATGGAGGCAAGGGAGTATGACGAGGGAGATTTGTATATTTTAGACTTGAAATTCAGATAAGTGGGGTACCCTTTTGTTGAAACATTCGATTTCCGCTTCTATCAAGGGAGGGTACTCCCACCCACAAGAGAAAATTTCTCCATTTTCAGACTTTAAATTCAGAGAGGTCAGAGAGGTAACTTTTGGTGAAATAATCAATTTTTGTTAAGAAAGTAAGGAAATATGTATTCAGGTTAATACGTGGGGGAGAGTGTGGGAGGTGATACCCCCTCCCACACGAAGGAGACTTGTAGTTCAGACCTGAAAATCGGAGATACAGCGCACACTATTGGTGAACATTTGATTTAATTTTATTAAAAAGAAAGACTAGTGCTGACTAGTATTCAAGGGGGATCACCCCGTTCCACTCGAGGGACTTTTTGGATTTCATCATTTCCATTCAACGGCCTGCTGCGCACTTGTGTTATGATATGGAGAAAATTGTCAATCATCAAAGAGTAGATAATTCATTGTCTCTGTATTCCCATCCCTTCCAACACAAGGAAGCTTTTGCAATCGTAGAGTGCGTATTGAAAAAAAAAAGGTAATACAAGTTTGGAGGGCTACTATGTCAAAATTGTCAGCTATGGAGAGCACAATGCTGACTGTGAAAAAAAAGAACTCTTTTTCTTCTTTCCGTTGATATCTAATTGTGTTAACAAATGTCATGCATGGCCGACCACATGAAAATGAAAGATAACAATGACAAATTGCACTTTTTTTTTTCCAAGTTTGAGGGTCACATGAAGGAACAATGAATGTTTCATTAAATGGATGAGATCTCGCCATTTAAGTGAACAAATAAACAGGCCAACCTGTACGAATGCAGGTTTGTGTTTATTGAGTTTCTTCTTTATACATTTCATGGTCCATAACCTTACACATGGCCATCTGTCCAATGACTTGGTCACTCCTAAAAGGTCACTCCTAAAAGGTGAACCCAC
The DNA here is from genome assembly GCA_033980235.1 of Diadema setosum. Classification (NCBI taxonomy): domain Eukaryota; kingdom Metazoa; phylum Echinodermata; class Echinoidea; order Diadematoida; family Diadematidae; genus Diadema; species Diadema setosum. Next base: position 34,677,162 of record CM067074.1, read on the forward strand.
ATAATCCATTTCTCTGTTTATAGTCACATAGTGCAGAAAACGGCTTATTTTTCATTCATTGTTGGAGTGACCAAGTTATCTCCAACGTAGCCACGTTAAAGGGAATTAATCATAAATGGTTAGAAAAAAACCCTTAACACAATCACGCAGTCGTGTAGGCTGACCTGTTGATTTGATCACTTTCGTTAACAGATATCATCCATTCGGTGAGACATTCATTGTTCCTTTCTGTGACACTCAAGCTTGAAAAAAAGTGCAATTGTCATTGTTATATTCAGAGTTATGTGTTAGGTTATGCATGACATTTGGCAACATAGTTAGGTATCAATGGAAAGAAAAAGACTCCCCCCCCCCCCCCTCCTTTCGTCACAAGCCATGCGCTTTCTTGAAACGTATGGCTGGAAATTATGAAGAAGTAACCTTTCATATTGGATTACCTTTTTTATAAGCACAGGAGAATTGGAATGAAAATAATTACCGCGTATAAACATTTTTGAGTGTGTATTTTGGAAATTGTTAATCAAATGTGTACTAAATTTATGTAGGGGAACTGAGCAGTAAAAGGGTTAGTAAGGGCATATCACACTCCTAAATGAAGGAACTTTTGGATTTTTGAAAATCTGGTGCACAGCTTTTTATGACATATTAAACAATTTGTCAATCTCAAAAGTGTACAGAGTCTGGCAAATGGAAAGGCCCGTCGAACGCGGGAGCTTCTGGATACTTTATAATTGTAATTCAACAATATGTCGCAAATGCTTCCAGTGGAAACTTCTGACATTTTTTTCATCAAAAAATCGATGATTTTGCACATCTCAGGAATTATGGGGGAGCAAATTAATATGTTTGTTTGCCTTAAAAAAATCGTGGGAGAGGTGGGGCACCTGCCTCTTTCCTCCTGTAGGATCGACGCTCCTTATTGTCGGCAGATGTATCATGAGTTCATCGTCATCGAATTTGCTGAATGGTCAAGGAAATGAAAGGTTCTGCCATTGTTTGTTTTTTTTTTTGTTTTCCTTTTCGTAGGTAATGTGAAGAAGGTCCATAGCGACGGGCGTCACAGCAGGTAGACGCCTATACTGACATGGGATTTCACTGTGTTAACGTCTGAACCATGATCACAGTTGATATTTTGGGAGCGAGCGCTTATGACAACTGTTACTGTACTGTATAATGTGATCACTCTATTCTGTATGATGGCCTCATTCAATGTGGACCCCCAGAAACAAAACACCTATATGATACGTCATGTCCCCACAAACAAAATGTCTGTCAACATCTCTACCTCCACTGTGTTGCTTTTCAGAAGTCAAGACAGTTCATGTTCCTGCTATGCGAAAGCTAGTACTTTCGGGGAATTATCTATCAAAAGAATTTCCCATTACCGTTTCGTCAACCTTTTCCATCCACGCTTGAGAAACTCTGCCCAAATTTTCTGTAATTGCGGTGATTAGTTCGTAAGAACGTTAAATCAGCAGGATCTGACTCATTTTTTTAATCATCAATATATCACCATAATGGAAACAGTCCTTATCATAACTTATCCTCACAATGTATTTCATTTTGATTTGTCATGTATGTTTCCTAGTGAGTAAATCGCTGTCTTCTCTTTGTGATCATTTATCACTAATATGTCATGCAATCCCATGCATTTTTTTTTAATGAATACCTTCTAAAGACGTTTATAAGATGTTGGATGTATACTTTCACATTGCCTAGATATCACCCGTCTTAAACCAGGTAGAGTATGTACCATGAAAACAAAGACACGGAGTAGCTTAAAGTAAAGATGATATTCCAGCTTCTTGAGGGCAAATCATATTTTAATGAACATCTAACATTTATTTTGATTTTAAAGTGCATTAACGGCAAATCTTAATCTAACGAACATTGACTAAAATGAACTTTTACTGAAGTGTAGTGGTATGTCCTTCAGTTGTTATGATTTTCTAATGAACATACCCCATTTAATGACACATACACATGCACGTGCGCGCACACACACAGCATACAAAATACAATAGATCGACGATTTTATGAAGTATTTTTTTCTTAATCCAAATATGGTACGCTTATAGCCCACGCATTGTTTGCGTAGGTGAGACATTCAATTTGAAAATATAAGTTACACAAATGATCTTTCTAGGACACACACTCATTTTCAACAATGTTCCTTTGCAAGTTCTTTGTGCAGTTGCTATCCCCTTTGAAATTATCATATGAGCTTGTGTTTTCAAATCTCATGAATACATGCCAACCTCGAAACAGGCAACAAATTTTAAAGGGTGTGTACAGTTCTGGTCGAGGTGAGGATTTAGCTTTTAACGTTTTGCGAGATATTCAGAAACCACTCTATGAGATGTCAAAGAGCATGCAGTTCTAAGGGGTATCAGAAGTTTATTCGATGAAAATTGGTTTTGAAATGGCTGAGATATCCAAAAACAATGTGAAAAAAAGAGATCCTAATAAAGTTGTGGCATGTCGCCTTTTATTATTAGCACTTTTTGGATATCTCAGCCATTTGAAAACCAATTTTCATCAAATAAACGTTGAATCCTTCTTAAAATTACATGCTCTTTCATATTTCATAAGAGGCTTTTCATTATCTCACTAAGGAATGTTCAAAACATGAATCCCCACCTCAACCAGTACTGTACAGTCCCTTTAAACAAACAAAAGCACCACTTGCACAAATACAGGAATCGCATACTTTACAATAATAATGGAATTTTCACATTTAAACAACAAAGTACGTCAGATGAAAAACATTTTATGAAGTGTTGTTGCATTTTATTTTCAACCTTATGGTGCACAGATTTGCGCACGCCTTGTTTGCCTTATACATGGAATGTCATTCAATTTGAAAGCAAGGTATTGTTACTCAATTCATCCTTTGCGGACACACGTTCTGTCAATAATAGTCTTTTCGTATTATGTGAACTTATTTATCAAATCCCAGAAGTTAACACATGTCAACATTGGAACTGTACGTTGTAATACTAACAGTTACAACAGATGGTAAATTTCACATGAAGGGTACAATTTCTGATTGATTGATTTCTCACTTCTATATAAAGCCCTAATATTGTTCGTGATTAAGGTGGGATTAATTGGAGGATAAAGGGAGTGGATATGTGGATGTAGCTGGCTGAAATGCTGGTGATCTATTAATCGGTCTACTCTCACTTCATCCAATAGCCACATCCAAGTATGCAAGAACAATATCACGTAAAGAGAATTACGTGATATTGTTCTTATAGATTTGGATGTCTGCACAGGTAGTGATGAAGTTACCTAGTGTACGAAAATTTCAAAATTTGACATGTATACCTGGCTATTTCTTAATAATCAAATTCCATGTTACAAAGCTCAACAAGCGGAACGTAGAGAGGTTCAGCAACGTCAACCAGCATCTTAAAAAAAACCCAAATAAATACACGTGTGAATATTACTGTACTACATCATTGTCTGTGCATAAATAGGGAGTAACCGTCGATACCACCAAAGTGACACAATTTTACCACTTCCTTGTGAAATTATCATGGCGTAAACCAACAAAATGTCTCTTTGCCTTTTTGATGCAATAAACTGTTCATTATGGACGGATTAGAAAGATAATATTGTCTCTTTTATTTGCTCTACTTAATGTCTTTATGTTCAGTAATGCCATCCTGCAGACAAACAAAAGAAAACTCAAGAGTCCGTGACATTTGTGGTAAGATTTCCAGACACAACTATTAATTCGATATTGTCGATCTACAATGAAAAACTCCTGCTTCATTAATCATCTATAGATAGGACAAAAGAATATGAATAGCGTTTACATTATTATAGGGTACGATGATACAGAAGCGTAGGCCTGTTTATTGTTCTTTGTGATACATGTATCAAAACAACTTCATTTGTTCTGTTGTTTTTTATATCGTACTTTCTTAAACTAACACCTCAGCTTAACGGCGCGACGGCTTCAGCCATCCGTTGTAAGAGTGAAGCGGCTATTGAGTTTTTCGAAGCCTTTCACACAATGTTATTACAATATTGTTCTCTCGACAATGCTAGCTGTGGGTAAGTTCACAATGACGACAAAGTTTTCTGCTAGATATTAAAACCTGTCAACTCATCTCATCACAATTCAAATTCAAATTCAAATTCAAAACTTTTTTTTTTCACTTTTTTTTTTCAACTGAATGTATAAGAAGCAATGCGATAAATTTGAAATGTGAGTCGTTGATAATATACATAGCCAGACAGGGATGACAACATGTTCATGTCTACATAATATTCAGTACATTAAAAAAAAAAAAAAAAAACATACACTCTATTTTACACTCTGCGAAAAAAAAAAAGAAGTGGAGGTACCCACTCAAAAGACTAAGCTTGTAACAGGTGGGTACCTCTGAGGGAAAGGGGAAATAAGGGGGGGGGGATAAAAAGCTTACAACTGCAAAGAGTGCGGGGAAACTGGGAAAGTCGGGAATTGAAAAAAAAAAACAGAGAAATATAGTTATTGGTACGGGAACAGAAAATAAAGAAAAGAAGAAGAGAGAGAAAGGGAGAAAAGACCTAACTTATTTTTATTCATACACCAAGGGCCAAAGCCCACAGTTAGCCAAGCGTTTTCGAGAGTAATACAGTGTCGAGCTGCTTCCTGGTACGCAGTGAAAATGATCGATGCCTCATCAATAATAATGATAATAATAATAATAATAATAATAATAATAATAACAATAATTCATTTATTTATTTACGTTTTCTTTAAAAATACAGGGTAAGTCTCGTTCAAGCCAGAGGCCTGCTTTTCAAGAGAGCCCTGTAATTGTGCAGATACATTTTGCATATCATGATAAAATTATACAATGGAATAGAAGATAATACAACAAATGACAATTCAAAATACAAAAGATTAAAGAAATAGACATAGTCAAAACCTTACATATACACACAAGCGCACATACTCATGCGCGCATGCACATCATACACACACGCAAACACACAGACACGCAGACACACACACACACACATGCATACGGACACATACACATTGTCTCTAGAAGATCCATAATAATAAATAATGCGTTTCATTAACATGTTATAATATATGTTGACAGTGATGGACACGTTTGTACAGTACTTGGTAGATTGTTGTATAAAGAGCTTGCTATGTACGAAAAGGAGAGGGTTTTTTTATAGTCAGTACGCGCGTGCGGTATGCATAGTGGACTATTGACGGCGTGTCTGGTATAATACAACACAGTGCGTCTTTCAACTAAAGAGTTTAAGTACGGAGGGGCTAAATCGTTAAAGATTTAAAAAACTGTAACACAAAACTGCTATTTCAATCTCCCATCTACAGACTGCCATTTCAATGAGTTTAGTAAAACAGCTTTGGGAGTAGTATAATCGGTCTTCAGAATTAGTCTTGCGTATTTTGTTTTGAAGCCTTTGTAAACTTTGACATATTACCTTTCGTGCAATTCCCCCATAACACTGCACAGTAATCTATGTGAGATAAGATCAGGGATTAATATAGCTGTGTATATCATATTTCGGTAAGAATTTTCGAATCCTCCTTATACATAATATAGCTCGAGAAATTTTGCTTATGATTTGGGAAATATGTGGTGCCCAGTTAAGCTTTTCGTCAAAATATACACCTAAGTATTTTTGACCAGACACGCGCTCTAAATATTGACCTTGGTTAACAAATACTAAGTTGACATTTATTAATGCGTTTTTTTTTATCCGAACAGCATAAATTTATTCTTATTAACATTAACTTCTACATATGTATTTTGTTTATATCAAACCAATTACGCATCAAATCAAAATTATTCTGTAATGTAATTTTAACAGCATTTGCATTTTCCTTTTCACAAAAATGGCCGTATCATCTGCGTATAAATAATAATTATAATAATAACAATACGTATATATATGAAGAGTTTGTTTGCAAAAACCGATAAGTCCATATTTGTCAAATGGAGATATTTGCGATTAAAGGTCAAGAAAAATAAAGAGAATAATAAGAAAATTCTTGCTTCTTTTGACCATAACTTCAAAAATATACCTTTATATGTAGTGACCAATATATCATTTAAAAGGTATTATTTTGTACTTTATGACAGAGATCGTACTTCAAAATCTTCAAAAATGGACTTATCGGTTTTTGCAAACAAACCCTTCATATGTATATATTATATAATATACACGAAAGATTATCTGAGGTCATCGAACTTTTCAGTTGTGTCAATCTAAAAGCACTGCTTCTCCTGGGGTTGAAGTTCAACTCTTCTTTCTTTCTTGTAATCTAAAACTTACTTTGTTTATGTTTATGTTTATGTTTATGTATCTTTGTGTGTCTTTTTATTGTTCTCCTGAAATGAAAATGCATTATAAACTGAATTCAGTAATCTCTGCAGACCCTGCACTCTTAGAAAAAAAGGTTCTTTTGAGCACCATTAAATGGTTCTCAGCACTGTCACAATAGCGACACCCTTTTAGGTGCTCGTGAGAACCTTTTTGAAATGGTGCTTGTCGGCACCTTTTTCAAAAGGTGCCCATTAGAACCTTTTTCCCGATGAAATGGTGCTCGTGAGTACCATTTAAAAGGTGCCCATGGGCACCTTTTTGACTAAAGATGGGCACCTTTTTGACTCTTTTCAAAAGGTGCTCACGGGAACCATTTCATTGGAAAAGGTTCTAATGGGCACCAATGTTAAAAGGTGCTGACAGGCACCATTTAAAAAGGTTCTTACAGGCTCAAAAAAAGGTGTCGCTATTGTGACAGTGCTGAGAACCATTTAATGGTGCTCAAAAGAACCTTTTTCTTTTTTTCTTAGAATGTAGTATGTGAATTGATGTCTGTGTATTTTTGGTGTGTTTCACATGCAGTGCTGGTAAGGTGCTTCACTGGCACCATTCTTAAAGGTACATTACCTATCTGCATTGAAAATGTGCATCACAAACTCATTTAAAATGAAATGAATTCATCTGAATTTCATCTCATCAATCAAACATACGTTCAAAACATGTATATTAGCAATACATTGCATGTCATACATTATCATTGACACTGGAAAAAAAAAAAGAGCAAGGATAACACACCCATGCACACACAGTTTCACAAGCATGAATACATGTACATGACATTCACCGATATTTTTTCATGAACATTACTCAATAATTGAAAACCATAGAAATTTGCTCTTTCACAAATTCGCAGAAATGTATTCATTCACCTTAACTTTTACAATCTAAAGGTGAGGTTTGTATTCGTCATGTTATAATCTGTCAAATATTCTTAACAAAATATTTTCATTTGTTCACTAATTCTTTTTCAACAATATTTGTCATTTGTGTACCGAGCAGTTCTTGAAACACCATCACACATCTCTGTACAGATGATATGAAATAGCAAGAGGTGCATCAGGCTTTTGAAATACATAACAAAATTTCTAATTCTCTGTGAAATAATTCCTGCATGGATGAGATACAGTAATTGTGTCAGTCTTAAGATAGGCAGAAGTCAAGTACATTACTTAAGTAGTATGAGGAACTTTTTCCACATGTTTGCTAGTTTGTTCGGTGTTGTTGTTGTTTTTTTCTTTTAAAGCATACTTGTCCTAAAAGCAACTAAAAAGGGCAGGAAAACAATTTCATTAAACAGGACCTTTGGTATTGTCACAGAAAACATACATTATATTGCTGGTAAAATACTTATAGGATAAGCTTTACACTTCTTCACTTCACATTCATAACGTCGAGTACTTGAATTAACTTATCTTTGTTTGTATACGCCCGAGTGACCTTTTTTGTTGTTGTTCTGCAATTTGAAAGCACCACAGACACATCTATACAACTGCAAATATAAGAAGAGTATCAATTCAGGTTAATCATGACTTCTGACAATTTACAGCATGTCCTACGAAAACACACACACACACACACACACACACCCAAAAAGAAGAAAAGAACACATTGTTTATAATGTGAAGGATAATAAGAATCCCAAGGGGAAAAGAGCTAGGATACCACACCCACACGGTTTCACAAGCATGAATGAACAAAATTCCTCAACCATGATCTAAAATATGTAACATTTGGAATCAATAAAGATTTACACTTTTTTTAAAAGCAGAGCAACAAATTCATTAGAGTAAACTATACATGATGCAGGCCTAAAGCTGAGGTTTGAATTTGCTGTCCTATAACCTGCCTATGACAATAATATGTTGTTAGCATTTGTCATTTTGTTCACCAAATTTGCCAACAGTCTTTTAAACACCACCACCACGTACATGTACATTTTGTATGTCTGCAAAAGCAATATATACTGGTGACAAGAGGTGCATCAGTGCTTTGAAATAAATTACATAATCTTCAATTCTCTACACAATACGTAATTCCTGCGTGGGTATAAATGCAATAAGTTTTACTAGTCTAGGTGCAAACTTTAAAAGTGTGCAGAAATCGCCCACACAATGACTGGAGAAGTATAAAGAGCATTTTCCGTTTGTGCTTTTAAAGTTTAGAACTATGAATGACTCCACTTCTCAGATTGGCATCTGGTCTGATCTCATTACGTCTACCCCCCCCCCCCCCAATACAGTTGATTCAAAGCTGTTAAATGCAAATAATAGTGAAACATTATCACTGGTACATTGTAAGTTGCAAATGAAGAGTTTGTTTGCAAAAACCGGTAAGTCCATAGTTGCCAAATGGAGATATTTGCGATTAAAGGTCAAGAAAAATAAAGAGAATAATAAAAAAAAAATCTTTGCTTCTTTTGACCATAACTTTAAAAATGTACCTTTATGTAGTGACCAATATATCATTTAAAATGTATTATTTTGTACTTTAGAACAGAGACCGTACTTCAAAATCTTCAAAAATGGACTTATCGGTTTTTGCGAACAAATTCTTCAAATACTGTATTGGGATCATAACAAAACATATGTGACCCTCCATCACACAAACCAACAAAAAGTCGCCTGACATGAATATTTGGTTGACGGCAGATTCTGAAAGAGCAGCTTTAAAATACACTATAAGTCAATGCAAACGGTCTTACCTACCCTATCTACATATTTCTCAAAGGTTTTCTCTGGCAGCATCAGTGTTTTTTCTTTGACTCAGCTCATTCTTGGCTAGCGTAGGTTTCTGGTCGATGCTGTCAACGGGTTATCGGGCTAAAATTGTCATTCTGATCGATGTATTCTTTTGGTCACACAGATCATTCTTGACTAGCCAAGGGTTCTGTTTGATGCTGTCAACGGGCTATCACGGGATGTCATTCTGATCGATGTATCGTCTTAGCCACACAGCTCATTCTCGACTAGCCCAGGCCCGGGTTCTGGCTGATGCTGTAAATGGGCTATCCCGGGCTCCTATTCTGATCGATGAATTCTTGTGGCCGCCCAGCTCATTCTTGGCTAGTGTTAAGCCTACGGTTCTGGCCGATGTTGTCAACGGTCTGTCACAGGCTGTCTCTCTGATCAATGTAGAGTCTACCTTTTTTCCCAAACACGTACGTTCTGCTTCATCGTCCCGGCCGGAGTTTCTTGTTCCCTGGTTTCTGTGCATGTTGGTGTGTCCACTTCCCTGACATATGAATTGAAAGAAACAATAGACCTACACCGCGTTAATAAAACAAAGTCATGCTATAGGCCTAACATGTCGATAAACAGAACACGGCATTACATGACGTGACTCCTTACTTATGCACTTGTCAATGTAATGACTCACCCCACTACCCCCGGACATGGGTGCGTCATTTCCTCGTTTGGTCCGTCAAATTTGTGACCCAGGTGTTCGTCATTTTACCAGCTTTGTCCGTCAAATTTTTGACCGAGGGGTGCGTCAAAATCCCATCATTGTCGGTCAAATTTTTGACCGAGGGGTGCGTCATGGTACGTCACTTGGCTATGGAAAATAACACGCATTATTCTGAACCGAGGGGTGCGTCACTTGCTATGGAAAACTGCACGCATTTTTGCATGCTACCAGTACCGTATACACGTACCGCGAGTGAAATTACAGTGAGCGTTTTCCCGCGGCAAGTGAAAGTCGGGAAGCGTTTTGTATAAGAGGGGAAAATGCTTGCCAGAATCTGGCAAGCAAATAATTTAAAAGCCACCCTTTCTCCTCACATTTTCTAAATGTTCTGTGGTGACAAAGGCGAATTTTTGACAGTAAAAAAAGCGGCAGCAGAAGAAACTGCCTGCCGCATGCCATTTCCTGCTCGCGGGATTAGCCCGACGAGACGCGCGACGCTGTTAGTACGCTGTGCGAATCTCTACGTACAGCGACTGGGCTGTGTGTGTTACTCGCGGGAATGCCGTGGTGTGGTGTGTACCTGCGCTGCAGTATGCATCCACCGGACTAGCAATGGCCGCGCACACACAGCGCATCTGCACACATGTGATTGTCATGTATGGATTGCATGCACAGAATACACACTATCGTACATGCAGCAGCGTGATGTAGGGCCTACGGTGAATGACGGTACGGTGCTTACAGGGCCAGGGTAAGGGAAACTTGCCGAAACTTTTACAAATTATGTTTACAAACCAAAAGAAAATGAAATTGCTTGAATAAAACGTATGCAAAAATCGTTTCAGTATTTTCGGGGGTGCGTCAAATGTACCAAGGATGTCCGTCAAAAAAGTGACCGAGGTGTGCGTCACTTTCAACGTGTTGTCCGTCAAAAAAGTGACTGTGGTGTTCGTCACTTGCAGCGTTTTGTCCGTCAAAAAAGTGACTGTGGTGTCCGTCAAAAACCCCGTGTGGTCAGTCAAAAAAATGACCATGACGCACCCATGTCCGGGGGTAGTGGGGTGCGTCATTACATTGACAAGTGCATTAGAACAAGCCTGAAAACATATTGAAGAGATTTTGACCTAAAAGTTAGGCCTACTGGGCGGTAGACAGACCTCTACTATTGGCTCTAACGTTAACAATGACAGTTATAACTTCTAGAACAAAAGTTATTGCATGTAGAACGGTTACCGGTAGTAGACCTTACCCTGGAGCGCTCCTTGTACACAGTTATCTTTGCGTTCGGCGTTCGGGCTGTGTTTCGGAGTTAGCAGACTCTATTTTTAATAGGCATAAACGGTACATATGCAGGCCTAGCCAAGTAACTTAGCCCGGCCCGGTCGCTGTAAAAACGTGACAGCCATGCTCCGGCCCCGCACGGCGTCTGTTCGGGCTAGCCCATACGTGGCCATGGGCCATTGCTATGCCAAATTTCTAATTGTAAAGTGTTAGGCCTAACATGTTATTGTTAGATCTGGATCTACTGCACCTGGTAAACATTACACAAGATAGCAGCTTCGATCAAATTAGATCTAAAACATTAACGTTTTTATAGGATCTAGCTAACCGTCAAAGGTTAATCACTGAGTGATGAAAAGTTCTCACTTGATTTTGTACCAACGACTGTCGATCATCTAAAAATGAGATAAAACCACATTAAAACTAAAAATCTTACCTATTCTCCTAAATTGTGATGACTGCCATGGCGAAAATGGAATTGACAGTGACACGTTTCCAGTCCACTTCAGACAAAATTAATGTCTGACGTTAAAGTTACCGGGTGCCGTTCGTTATGCCACTGGTGATGCATATAGACCTAAATGTGTAAGTGTGTCTACGCGTCTACGTGCCGTCTGCTGCTGCATGCATGGTATTGCCTTGGCACTCTCCTGCCGCTGTGGTGGTGGTAGGTTTGCATAGGCGCAGCGAGGCATGCAGCACAGGGCTAAATATAGCCGCGGCGCGTGCCGCGGCGGTTACATAGTCCTACAGTGCAGTACTAGTATGTGTACGTTTACGCGTACGCATATCTGATCGAGCGCTAAAATTGGATCGTGGCAGCTGTCAGTTGGCACCACCGAACTAAAACATAGTGGAATGCGTGTCCCTATTCCCAACATACACGAGACCGTGCAGCCAAATTTACCGAGTTGCGTCGCCATCTTCTTACGGCAATTTTTCCTTATATGGAGTGCACGCTTAGGCGCGGTCACACTGGGCCACTGGTACGCGCGCAAGCAAGAGTACGCCGTCCAGTGGCTAGTGATTATGACGTAACAATGCACGTTTGTACATGACAATGACACAGCCCGCAAGGCAAATCAAGAAGTTTGGCGGAAAGTTTCGTGGGAAGTTTGCTGTCACACATGCAAAACTTCGAGTTAAACTTCTCGATCTTTTGCCAGTTTGACAAAGTCGATAAAAAGGGTCAAGAGGTCAACGAAATCATGTTTGCACTGGCGCGGTGTGTGTGTACGCTGTATGGCGGCTCACCTCCCTGGGAGGACTCACATTAGTTCTTTTAACATGTTTACAGCTGTTTTTTTTTTTTTTTTTTTGTTGCTGTTGAATACTAGATTGCTTTATCAAATCTAGAATGACATATGCACCGTAAATAAATCAAGTTTGTTCATTAATAAGCACTTTAGGTTAGACATAATGCTCGCCACTAAAAGAAGTGCAATTCACTGCAACACAAGATGGCATTTTGCATGAGACGGTGCATCGAATTCACCCCGATAACTTCGAAACTTGTTCTTTCTACCGAAGTTCCTTCGCCGATACTCAATTCTTCCCCTGCATATGCGCTGTTTGAGCGTCTCCATCATACCAAGGAGGTATGAACATATACCTCCTTGATCAAGGAGAAGTGACCTCATAGTATCAGGTGATTTCAACATTCAGATGGATCTACCTTCGCCTAATACCAAGAAGTTCACAGATCTGATGGCTAGTCATAATCTTCAGCAGCATATACAAGAAGCCACCCATTCCCGAGGGCATATATTTGATTTGCTCATGACAAGGCAAGATGATGTGACAACTGTCCAAAATATCAGGGTATGTGAGGGCATCTCTGACCACGCTGCCATAATGTGTGAAATCAACACTCCTGTCAAAATCTCCTACAAGAAAATGATATCAACCCGGAAAGTGCGATCAATCAACGTTGGTATGCTGCGTGAAGATCCGATGATGGAATCTCTGCCTTTTATTTGCTCAAGTGCTGAAAATGTTGAAAAAGCTATTAGCAATTATAACTCTACTTTGTCGATGGTTCTGGACAAGTACGCCCCTATCCAGAAGCGCTGTATTACCCTTCGCCCAAACACTCAATGGTACAATGAAGAAATTGCAAGTGCGAAACTGCGTCGAAGGCAATTAGAAAGAAAATGGAGGAAATCGTTGTTAGAGATTGATAGGCAGTTGTGTTGTAAACAACGTCAGTATGTCCGTTCACTACTCAGGAAAGCGAAAACTGAATATCACTCTAAACAAGTTAATGACTGTGGTAAAGACACGAAGAAACTCTTTCAGGTTGTAAACAAGCTTCTTGGCAGAAAACAAAAATCCCCTCTACCTGAGCATGATTCTGACAAAGAGTTGGCTAACGAGTTTAATCGGTTTTTCGTTGATAAGATAGCGAATATACGTTTATCCTTACCATGTGTCAGTGTGGTTAAAAGTGAAGCTGAAGTTGCAACTACTTCAAAATTAGACTCACTAAATCCAACGTCTGTAACTGAGGTTAAGAATATGATTATGAAGTCTCCAAATAAGTCATGTGAATTAGACCCTTTTTGTACGGATCTGATAAAAAAAATGTGTATCAGTGACTGCCCCTGCCATTACGAGCATAATAAATGGCAGTTTTGCAGCAGGTGTTGTGCCAAATGAATTGAAAACAGCGGTGATATTTCCAACCCTTAAAAGACCTCATTTAGATAAGAAGATGTTAAACAATTATCGACCAATTTCAAACCTGCCATTTGTTAGCAAAGTTATGGAACGTGTTTCCTTTTCACGCCTACGAGACTACTTGCAGGAGAATGATTTTCTTGATAGCCACCAATCAGCGTATCGCCCTGATCATAGTGTAGAGACATTACTGATCAATGTTTGAGACAAATGGATGCTGGGAATATCACTGCTGTTGTTCTAATTGATATGTCGGCAGCTTTTGATACTGTTGACCATTCCATTCTCACCCAGACTCTCAGATCTGTTGGTGTCACAGGACTTGCATTAGAGTGGTTTCAATCTTACCTTGCCAGCCGTTCACAATATGTTAAGATCAATGACAGTAACTCTGATCCGGCTGCACTTACTTGCGGAGTCCCGCAAGGGTCTGTAGGTGGACCACTTCTATTCTCACTATATCTTTCAAGGATTAGACACATTTTTGAAAGACACGACATTCAGTATCACTGTTATGCAGATGATATACAAATATTTGTATCCTTTTCACCAACCAGGACTGAACTCACTGAAGCTGTAACACGATTGGAATTATGTATTGATGATGTTAAGGCATGGATGGAAAGAAATGGTCTCAAATTTAATGACAGTAAGTCAGAATTTATTCTGATAGGATCCAAACAGATGTTGTCTAAGGTGAATTCTGATACATGTTTTGTTAGAATCGGCAATAGTAATATCAAGCCTTCGAACAAAGTTCGTAATCTTGGTGTTGTTTATGATGCAAATCTGACATTCAAAGACCACATTTCATATGTATCCCAATCTGTAAGATTTCATTTGCGTAACCTGGGCTCAATTCGGTGATATTTAACTAGATCAGCAGCAGAAAAACTGATGCATGCTCTTATTTCGTCTCGTCTAGATTTCTGCAATTCTCTGTTTTGCAGTCTTCCACAAAAAGAACTCAGTAAACTGCAACGTCTTCAGAATTGTGCCGCTAGATTACTTACTTTCAAGAAGAAAACTGTGCATACTACCCCAATACTTCGGTCCCTACATTGGCCTCCTGTTGAAAAACGTATTAACTTCAAGATTCTTCTTTTTGTTTACCGTACATTGCGCAAATTTGCCCCTGTCTACCTTCAAAATACTCTTCATCTTCACCAACCACCACGTAATCCACGTTCATCAAACTCGCTAAAATTACAGGTACCTCGAATCAAGCATAATTGGGGGGATCGGGCTTTTTCATATATGGGCCCAAAACTATGGAATGGCCTACCAAAATCTCTTAGAGAAGCATCTTCCATTGATAGTTTCAAAAAGAATCTCAAGACGTATATTTTTAATTTGAATTGACAATATTGTATGCCTGTATGTAATGTATGTGTACGTATATATTGTTTGTTGGTTTATTGTCTTATTATTTTCTGTGATACTGTTGTAACGTGACACAATATGTACTCTGTTCTATAGCGCCTTGAGTATCTTTTTTAGGTAGAAATGTGCGCTCTACAAGAGTCTCACTATTATTATTATTATTATTATCATACCATATACTGTACCACCCGTGTTACCCGTGTGTGTGCGCGCGATTGATGAGGAAGTGGGGGTGGGGTGCGCGATATGACGCGTGCATGAACAATCGAATCGAACAAAATGAGAGAGTGGTTGGATCCACATAGCGTGCACTCCATATAAGGAAAAATTGCCGTAACAAAATGGCGGTGGCAGCAAGTTTAGGTGGCTGCGTATTTCCTGGGTGAACACGCATTCCACTATGTTTTAGTTCGGTGGTTGGCACGCAGCCAAGAGAAGTCATTAGTCTACGATAAAAACAATTTGTACTTTTTATTATCACAGCAGTAGAAACACATACAATATTTTTGTACCAATACCACAGTTTTGGTGATTCTTACATCTGGCATTCGAATATACAGCAAGAGGAAAAATGAAAGTGGACCTAAAGATATTGTTTGACCTGCAAGAGTACCACAAATAACACTCGGGGACTGGGTCGCATACTAGCAAATGGTGACGAACGGAACCATTTCGATTGGGAACCATTTATAGGTGCTCATCGGAACCATTTTGCGAGAACCATCTGATGAGAACCATTTTGGAGCCGACGAGAACCATTTGAGAACCTTTTTTTCTTAGAGTGTGCTGTACTGTATTATTTCTAACACAGAAAAGGCTTAAGTGTTGTTTATCTGGACAAGGACTTACTTTAAAATGTTTAGAATTGAGTTTGACCCGTTTTACGATCCAACACACACACACACGCACACTTATTATATTGTTTTATTCTTTGACTTTTCCGGTATTACAATGAAAAAATGTGAACCGCTGCAACAAAAGGATCCTAAGGTCGGGGGGGGGGGGGACCAATTTCCTGAAAATGACATGACATTATATCCTTACTCTTTCACTTTAATATGTGACCGTGCACCTCAAAATGAACATAAAGTCGCACACACTGATTTTGCGTGAGGACTGAAAATAAGTGAAATGGGTCAACCTAGACGAACTTGACTTTTTCATATTTTCTGAAAGAGCGGGTCTTCTGCTAAAATTTGGTATCATAAAACGGGCAGGAAAGTGTGTTCTTTTAGCAGTTTATCTCGAACATTTCTCGTAGAATAGTGTGATTAGGTGTGTCTTTAGAATCCCTTTTTCATTTCTGAAAAACCTTGTCCACACTCTTCACTTTCAACTCTAATAACTTTTGAAAGGACAATGCTACTGCTTTGAAAGTTGGCATCAATTATGGACAGAATGTGTTGATGAGGCACGCTAAATTTCAGTTTAATCTGATAATTCCTTCATTGTTGTTACTCTGGTAGTTTACTTCCTGTTTTTTGTCCCATTCATCGCACGGCCAGTACGGTTTGGAAAAGATTGAGCGCTTGAATAGACACTGTACTTCAGAGCCTCTTTTCTCAGTTCACACTTTTCCTGAGTTTGTGCTTTCTTTCCAATATTTAGGTAGGTTAGGAGAGTCCATTTGATTTGAGTGATAGTCTGCCCTTTCAGAATATGGTCTTAACCAAAAATTCATGTCTGGCGACTTTTTGTTTGTTTTGAGGTGCAGGGTCACATATCATACATAACATGACACCTAAAAGTACTCGGGTGCGGAGATATGGATGATTTTATTAGCGCATGTCGAGTGGTTTAGTAAATCAGCGTTTCGATAAAACCGCCTTTAAGGTTTTCCTTCCCACGTTATCATGATCAAGGGGAAGCAAGACAGTTTTCACCGTTGGACAATAGAAGGTACGCTCCTAGCAACCTCTGCGATGTTCATTCAAGTTTTAGCTCCAGCGGTCTACCTACGACCAATCAGTAACCAGCATACCACGCACTGACCAATAAGATCACTCCATTGTTGATAGGGGCGGAGTCTAGCTGCGGCGCTAAATCCAAATCTTCGGACCCCTTTATGTTCCGTTGAAAGTCGGAAAATCATGGCCCAGAAAAATGTGAAGAGTTAGTTCGCAAAAACCGATAAGTCCATTTTTGAAGATTTTAAATTACGGTCTCTGTCATAAAGTACAAAATAATACCTTTTAAATGATATATTGTTCACTACATATAAAGGTACATTTTTTAAGTTACGGCCAAAAGAAGTAAAAAATTTCTTATTATTCTCTTTATTTTTCTTCACCTTTAATCGAAAATATCTCAATTTGGCAAATATGGACTTATCGGTTTTTGCGAACAAACTCTTCATGTTATTTTCTTGCCTTTACTCTGATCATTCAGCTTCGAAATTTCGGCAGATGATAGAAGATACATTGGACTACAACGTTCTGTCAAAAACAGAAATCTGAATGTTTTGACGGATTATGATGATCTGACTTCAAACTCAATTTTCTCGGCTCACTCGTCAGCGATTTTAGGATCCTTTTGTTGTAGCGGGTCACAAATGCATGATATAAATTATTATGAATTATTATTAATAATTTATGACGTTATACACTTTTGTTCTCAGACAGTCCATAAGTAACGTCTGGCCAATTACAGGTTCTTTCAAGTTTATAGAGTCGTTTTCTCACTTTCAGCCATATACACGTTTAAGCAAAGACAAGACTACATGTAAATGAAATTCCGTTTTAGGTTTTTAGTATAAAAGAAACTCGCATACACAAAGGTTTGACAAGAGAAAACCAGATATCGTCTAATGACCAAGTAATTGCAATAAAATCTACTTTTACCGCTACCTTCTGTGGATATCCTGCATGTCTGTTGTTTCATTGTAGAAATTTGCCTTTCTCAATCTGACCTCAGTTGATTCCTTCCTTGAAAATGTGCCCAAATAACTTGTTATTGCGGTGATTTTAATCGCCAAATCCACAGCAACTGACTTATGTAGTCATGAATATAATTATTACCATAATTGAAAAATTCCCTTTCGTAAATCACTCTTGGGATTTAGGCCGCGTTTATACGATTTTGCGTGCCTAGAATCACTGTTTTGAAACACTGTTTTGAAACAAACACAGTTTCAAATCAAAATTTCGTCAGGAGAGCGTTTATAAGATTTTTTTCACCGAGCGTGTTGGGGCTCTCGCTCATACTGTGCCATTGCGCAACTCAAAAAGGTCAAACAGAGTGCGCGAAAGGCATTGTGACGTCATTTAAACTGTGTTTGAGATCGCGGTTGCGTTTATAAGATTTCTGAAACATTGTTTCTACAGAAACACTGTTTTGAAACGCACTATTTTGTGCGATTTGAAACAGTGTTTCAAAACACTGTTTCAAATCACGGCTAGCGTTTATAAGATTTTTTTCGAGCTAGAAACACTGTTTGACCAGAAACAATGTTTCAAAACACTGTTTTGGCCAGAAGAAAAATCTTATAAACGCACCCTTAGTTGCTCACGTCTTTCAGTTAAATTTGTCATGTATATACAGTGGCGTATCTAGGGGGGGGGGGGGGGGGCAAGGGGGGCACGTGCCCCGGGCGCCACTCCTTGGGGGCGCAAAAAAAAACGAAAAAAAAAAACGAAGAAGAAGAAGAAGAAGGAAAAAAACAGTTTCAAATCAAAATTTCGTCAGGAGAGCGTTTATAAGATTTTTTTCACCGAGCGTGTTGGGGCTCTCGCTCATACTGTGCCATTGCGCAACTCACGCTGCGCAGTTTTTCCTCAGCAAAAGGTCAAACAGAGTGCGCGAAAGGCATTGTGACGTCATTTAAACTGTGTTTGAGATCGCGGTTGCGTTTATAAGATTTCTGAAACATTTTTTCTACAGAAACACTGTTTTGAAACGCACTATTTTGTGCGATTTGAAACAGTGTTTCAAAACACTGTTTCAAATCACGGCTAGCGTTTATAAGTTTTTTTTCGAGCTAGAAACACTGTTTGACCAGAAACAGTGTTTCAAAACACTGTTTTGGCCAGAAGAAAAATCTTATAAACGCACCCTTAGTTGCTCACGTCTTTCAGTTAAATTTGTCATGTATATACAGTGGCGTATCTAGGGGGGGGGGGGAGGGGGGCAAGGGGGGCACGTGCCCCGGGCGCCACTCCTTTGGGGCGCAAAAACAAATGAAAAAAAAAACGAAGAAGAAGAAAAAAAAAAAGAAAAGAAGAAGAAGAAGAAGAAGGAAAAAAAAAAAACTCGCCCGGAAGGGGGGGGGGGGGGGGGGAGGGAGAATGGTGGGGGGGGGGCAGAAAACCAAATCAAACAGGATAAAAACAAAACATGATGATGACGCGGACAAAATGACAATGTTTATTGTGTTCACACAAAAATTCCATGTTCTGTGAGCTGAAATACAAAAATTTTTGGCTCACTCGCTGCGCTCGCTCGCCATGCGCTCGCTCGCCAAAATTTATATAAAAAAGAAGGTAAGAACAAAACGTGATGATGACAAAATGACAGTGTCTATTGTGTTCACACATGTCATTTTATATCTAGCAGGCAAAATGTTTCACGGAGCAGCGGATGCAATTTCTTTCGTTCTGAAGCGATCGCCAATTGGATCAAAAGAAGGCGCCAACAGGGGGGGGGGGGGGGCGCAAAAAACCCCAAATCAAACAAGATAATAACAAAACATAATGATGACGCGGAAATATACAAATTTCGGCTCACTCGCTCGTACTAATTTAGAGTCCTCAGTTTGTTGGTATAAATCGTTATCTATAAGGTCGTCACTATAATTGTGATATTTAATAAGCAAAAAATTACAAGAATTCCACGTTTTGTAAGCTGAAATACAAATATTTTCGGCTCGCTCGCTGCGCTTGCTCGCCAAAATTTATATAAAAAAAGATAAAAATAATACGTGATGATGACGAGGACAGAATTATACAAATTTCAGCTCACTCGCGCGAACTAATTTAGAGTATTTTTTCTCAGTTTTTTGGTCCTCAGTTTTTTGGTATAAATCGTTATCTATAAGGCCGTCAATATATCTGGATTAGAATTGTAAGATTTGGTAAGCAAAAAATGACAAGAATTCCATATTTGTAAGCTGAAATACAAAAATTTTCGGCTCGCTCGCTGCGCTCGCTCGCCAAAATCTATCAAAATTCATTACATTTAAATCACCCTCAAAAGATCCCTTTTAAGTGCTTGGAAAAGCATCATGTGGCCTTAAAGTCCCTACCGGGATGGGGATGGGGTTGAACACTTTTTCAGAAATTAGGGGCGCAATTTTCGTGCTTGCCCCGGGCGCCGTTTTCCCCAGATACGCCACTGTGTATATATGTTTCTCAATCACGCGTGAATTCATAGCCGTTGTCTTTTTGTGATAATTTGACACTCCCATACAATTCTATGTAGGCCCTACCTCTTTGTGATGAATACATTTCAAAGACTTTTTTAAAAAGTATATCTCTTCATTGTATAATAATCATGTTGGATGTATGTTTTCACATTGCCTAGATATCACCTGTAATCTGCCATTAAAAACAAGGTGAGAATGATAATATGAATAATTTCATTTTATTCATTTAATTTCATTTCCGACGAAAGTATAAAATATCACATTTGCATAAAACAATGTAAAGTACGTCATGAAAACAAAACCATGGAACTAAATTATGAATAAAAGTCTGAATAAAGACGATAAGCTTCTTGAAAGCAAGGTATATTTTCATCAGCTTATGACATTTATCTTGATAGAAAAGTGGGCCTACATTAACGGCCAATCCTAGTCTAACAATATTTGTCTAAGGAATGATGACTAAAATGACTATATTCAGTGTCATGTAGCAATGCTATAATCAGAGTATGATGACGTATCCTTAAATTTTCTTTTGAACAGACTAAATTTAATGACAGACAGACACACACACACAACAAATGAAAAAGGAATGCTTTGTAGATCCTTCCACGGCTTTTCGTCATAAAGGTAAAGACAAAATACAATAGACCATGAAATATTGTCCGTTCTTCTTCATCCAAATATGGTTTCCTTATTTGCCCACGCATTGTTTGCGTTTACACGTGACGTAGGACAGTCAGTTTGAAAAGACAAGTTACGCAAATCTTGGCCACAAAATCATTGAACAACTTTCCTTTATACCTTTTTTTTTTGCGCAGTTACATTTCCTTTGCAATTTTTTTTTTAAACTGTGTATTCAAATCTTAAGAATATGCATGCCAACCTTGGAACACACAGGAAATCTTGAACAAACAGAAGTTATATATAACACTTGAACAAATGTGACCCGCTACAACAAAAGACTCTGAAAGTTGGGGGAAAACAGTTTTCTGAAAATGGCACGATGTCATTCCCTTACTCTTCTACTTTAATTTCATATATAACACAACTCATAAAAGTACTCAGTTGCGGAGATTATCAATGATTTTATTATCGCATGTCACGTGGTTGAGAAAATCAGAGTCTCGAGAAAAACGCCTTCAAAGTTTTCCCTACGACGCTATCATGATCAAGGGGAGGCGAGACAGTTTCCACCGCTTCACAAGAGAAGGCATGCTCCTGGCGACCTCCGTGATGTTCATTCAAGCTTTGCGCCAGCGGTCTATGCATGACCAATCAGTAATCAGGATGCCACGAACTGATTAATAAGATCACTCCCTTCGGACACGTTTCTGTTACCTTGAAAGTCGGGAAACCATGGCCCAGAAAAACGCTCATTTCTTGCCTTTCCTTTGCTCATTTAGCTTCGAACCTTTTGGCAGATAATAGACAAAACATTGAACTACAAAATTATGTCAAAAACAGAAATCCGACTGTTTTGACCAATTTTGATGCCGTGACTTCAAACTTGATTTTCTTGGCTCGGCCTTTAGCCACTTTAGGATCCTTTTGTTGTAGCGGGTCACAAATAGGAATGTCGTATTTTGTGATTACTGGGACATTTCAGTCAATTTATGTAGTTCAACATCATGTAGGCCTTGTACATAAATGAGTAGTATCACGCATAAATTTGTGGAATTCATTGTGGTCCCTTAGACAAACTAATACTCTAAAAACTCAAAACATACTGTTGAACAAGGATGATGGCATAGTCGACTCACACATTCCAGTAATGTAGCAAAGTAAATCTGTTAGAAATAGTGCCCCTTGCTCAACAAATCGACCTGGGTAGAATCTATGCGGCCATTCTTCTCTTGTTCTTGGTCCTTAAAGGAACCCTCCGGATGATATTCAGACTCTAACATTTGAACATTTATGAATAAGTTATACAGATGAGTACAGCGTTTTATTGTGATTCTGGTGGGGAATAAGAATGCTTTCAAAATTTATAACAAATTGCAATGAACAAGAATGATGACATGGCAGCCTCACAATATAAAATGCATGCCCTGGGCAAAAGGAAGCAGAACAAAAGAAGAAGGCAGGCATGGATTTCAAACAGGGGAATTTGTTCATTATTAAAGCAAGCGGTGTTGTAATGGAATTACATGGAATTGAGGCTCTATGTCATCAACATTGTTCAGTGTAATTTGTTTAAGAATTTTCAGAGTATTGGTTTCTGTGCTTAAGGACCACAATAGGTTCCACATATATATATGGAACTGTCGATTATGTTCCAAATTACGTGAAATTATGAAAATTGTCTGTGTGAATTTGTGAAGTCATCATCCTCGTTCATTGTGATTTGTTATCAACTAGAAAACATCCTTATTCCTCATCCCAAACACTGTAAATTATGAATCTCGGTACACGAGGTATAAATTTCTCATTAGAGTTCGACTGCAAAAGTTTGAAAACCATTCGGAAGACTCCTTTAATAAAATGTTCGCATTCATCGGAACTCCTATTATTCCGAACAGCGGTGTGAGATTGATAGGGAGTGAATGTGTGCATGCATGCGTGGAAGCTTAGAGCGGCGACTGATTTATGTCTCTATCTCGGCTAATGTTTATCTCTCATGTATCAAAAGCAGTATACATTTGGGCCTGCCTGGTTTTTCTGCACTCTTTTGTCGTTGATATTGCAGTTATTTCCGCCTCTTGCATGAGTTTCCAGTCTCTGTAATGATACAATCTTTTTTTCTTTTTTTTTTTGATATCTGTTTCAAGTCGGTGTTTTTTTTTTCCTGTTTTAAGCCACGTTATTTCGGAAGGGATGGAAATCTTGGAGGAGCAACAACTTGTTATACATTCTGACAACAAACCAAATCACCCATACCAATGATATCAGACTTAAAGTAACAAGAAAACTTTATTCTTCCCTCGCCTCAAGCGGCATCTTTTTTTTTTTCCAACGTGGTCCGAACAGGCTACACCCACTTTGTACAAATGCATATTCATGACACACGTCAAGGTTTGAGCGGTTGCTGATATGGGGATTATTGTTATGATCTCCTCTTTAACTTTGTGAGAACCATGAGCAACTTGTCTACATACTTCAATGGCATTACGAGGTGGTAGCCTTGAGGCAATTAAAACGGATTTTGTATGGTGATACTGAGTAATGTACCATTGTGTAAGCTGTCTCCACTGACAGTTGAGACTGAGGGGCGTCAGACACGTCCTGTTTATCCCCGCGGTGTGTCGTTTTATTTCGCGCTTTTGCACATAATTTTTTTATCTTCTACGTGATCGTGTGGTGGATGCGTGGGCACAGGCTTAATTGGATATGGGAGGTCTGTGGCTACTGGAGGAGGGCCAAGAATTTCATTGTACATGATGAAAAGTTACTGCCTTTTGTCATGGTCGGACATCAGAGGTCACTCCACTAGACCGACACCCACGAGTCATAGAGCCCACGAGTTCGACATTGAAAACAGGTCCATGAATCACGAGTCATACAGCCCACGACTTCGACACTAGGCAAATAAAGCACATGAGTTCGACACAAGGTACCAGCCCACGAGTTCAACAGATACAACACGGGGCTTAATGGCCCGAATTCACGAAGGTGGTACAAATGAAATTATGGTTTAAACCATGGACCAAAACCATGGAGCGCCAAGTGTCACATGGAATATTTCGTCACGAAAGCAGTCCATTTCGTCGATGAAATGATTATTTTGTAACAAAATGACAACATTTTGTAACTAAATGAACATTTCGTTCACGAAATGATAATTTCGTCAACGAAACGGTCATTTTGTCGACGAAATGACCAATTTCGTAACGAAATATTCCGTGCAACACTCAGCGCTCCACGGTTTTTGACCATGGTTTAAGCCATGGTTTCATTTGTACCACCTTCGTGAATTCGGGCCAATGAGTCGATCTTGTTGGTCTTTAACTAATGCACTGTATGACCCGTGAGCTGTATGACTCGTGGGCTGTATGACCTGTGAGCTGTATGACTCGTGGGCTGTATGACCCGTGGTCTGTATGACTTGTGAGCTGTATGACTCGTGGGCTGTATGACTTGTGAGTTGTATGACACATGGGCTGTATGACTCGTGGGTGTTGGTCTCGATCATGACGTACAGCTGGACATCACGGATATTTACTGGCCGCTGGAGCGAAAACAATCCCATGATCAGTACTCGACGGGGTACTTTTGAGACGAAATTGTCTACATTTCTTGGGTTCCATGATTAGCTTTGAAATTCCATGAAACTCTTAAAGAAGGCCTCCGGATGATTTTCAGATTTTTACATTTGAGCAACTATAGATTAGTTATATGGAGTACAGAGTTTAAGAATTTATGATAATTGGCATGAAGTATAAACACATTTTCAAAATTTAGAACAAATTGCAATGAACAAGGATGATTACATGGCAAAGTCACTGGAGCCATGTTCAGACGTATTTCTAGTCGGAGTAAAAATTTATGGCACGGTAATTAATATTCAAATTAATGCATATCCTACCACGACCCTTGTGTCCACACGACAGTCGTGGGAAGAAACTCCGACCAATTTATGTGCGAGGGTCGGTGTAACTTCCGGAAGTGGCAGCGCCGCGCACGTCGACCATGCGATTGTTTTTTTTTTTTTACCAATGGCATTTTTCTTCTCTATTCTTGTAGATGGAAATTTCTGCATGAGCGCTAGCTTCTTTGTCGCGATCGACTAGGTTAAAATTGCACGTGTTTCCCAAAATGTCAACATTGCGATTTGACCAAGGAAGTTTTACCTAGGTTGTAAGGTATGTAAGTTCATAGATACTCCGAGGGCTTGTCCGCACGGGCAATTTACTCCGACCGGCTAGTCGTGGTAGCGAGATTCTCCTGAGAAAACTCAGGAGTATCTCGTTCGGAGGAAGAGGTTGTGGTAAGTTCCTCCGATCGGAGGAAGTTACCACGACCTTGTTCAGACGGGCACTACTCCGACCTATCCTCCGAAGTTACTCCGACCAAGCTTCCTCCGACCCTTCCTCCGAAGTTACTCCGACCAAAACTGCCTCCGTCTGAACACAGCTTATAAGAAGAAAGGGTTCAAGAAAGCAGAACAAAAGAAGAAGACATGCATAGATTATATTCAGGTTAACTCGCAAGCATTCGGTATTGTAATGGAATTACACTGGTACATTTCTAGAATATCTGAGCCTCCTATGTCATCGTCCTTGTTCAGTGTAATTTGTTTAAGTTTTTTCAAAGTATTGTTTCTCTGCTCAAGAACCACAATAAATTCCACAAATCTATACATGGAGTTGTCAATTCATGTACTACGTGAGGTGAAATTATGAAAATCGTCTGAAATGCCCCATTAAATATTATTCACAAGAAAAGTTATTTGTAATGTAAAAGAATGATAGATTGATGATTTTGAACGCCGACACGCTGCGTTGTGTCTATCAACATGTACAACATATTTCATATGGAATTCATTTTATTTCATTTTATTTCCACAACTTGCACAACTGGTAAAAAAAGAATGAAAAATACAGGACAGCATGTCAAATAATTAAAAAAAAAAATCCGGACAGATGACCAGAATGCGAATATGGTTTCGAGTTTGTTATAATTCTTATTGCACGCTTCTGAAGATTTTAAAGTCTATTCAAATGACATTTGCAATGTTCCCCAGATTATATTGCAGTAGGTAAGGTGTGACAAGATAAAGGTTTGATAAAGTCTAACGCGTATATTGAACCGTATTAATATGCTTTAGCCTATTCATAACACCAATTGCTCTCCTAAATTTCTCACACACCATATCTATAATGTTCCTTCCACGTTAATTTTTTCACCAATTGCTACATCCAAAAATGTCACTGACTTAATAAAAGAAACCTTACAATTGTTTATACAAAATTCAACTTCATTATAGTATATTTGTTTCTAGGCTTAAAAGCGTACAACATGTTTTATCCACATTTAGTTTAAGCCTATTTGCTTGAAGCCAATCATCAACTAAAGAAAGTCACGATTAAAAATTAGACAAAGAACATTCAGATCATTGCAGACAAAAATAAACTAGTGTCATCTGCAAAAGGAATAGCGTGAAGTAGTTTACTTGAAAATGCAATTCATTAACGTATAAAAGGAATAATAAAGGCCCTGAAATAGATCCCTGAGTAACACCAATATTTATACAACGATATGTAGACGATGTACCATTTATGGACACATATTGCACTCTACACGTATCACTGCATATGGATAACAAGAAACAACTGCTAGGCAGTTCCTCTAATGCCATATATTTTCATCGTTTTGATAAGAATACTATGATCGATACGGTCGAAGTCTTTAGACAAATTTAAAAGTAATCCAATCAAAAAATGTTTATTTTCAAAAAAATGTGCTATTATATTACTTAATTCATCAAAGCCATGTATGAAGAATAATCTTTTCTAAAACCAAATTGTTTCGATTATAAAATATGTCTGTCAAGTGAAAATTTCATCAACTGATTATATATCAACTTTCAAATATCTTCGAGAAAACAGATAAAAGAGAAAAAGGTCTACAATTATCACCTCCTTTTGTGGACAGGTATAAATTTAGCTATTTTAAACACTTTGGAAAAACACCGTCGGATTTACAGATGAAATAATACTCCTCTTTATAACATAACCCTATGCTGTACCTAAGTGCATGCAATCAAAGCATGCATTCACACCGATACACAATCGAACTTGTATAAGGTACAGGCGACCGGGTTGTTTTCTCTCCAGCCATACCGGAAGTGATCATATACCCGACCATGAGAATGAACTCAAAGTGTTTCACTGCCAGCTCCAAATCAAATGAGGGCGCATATGTAATGAGTGATGTGCTCGCTGTTTTGAGCAGGATTGAATAAGAATAACCTATGAACATTTCCAATAGTATGCAAGATTATTATTACCGTTGTCGTTCATAATGTGAACTTGGTGGTTCTCAAGGGTTTACACAATGTAGCAACGTACTGATGCATGCAAACAAGATTCCATTACTGAATTCCATGAAATGAAAACAATAATGAAGATCTCATCACTATTTTGCTCGTGGAGAAACATTGGAGATTTATCACGTTTATCACTCCCCCCCCCCCCCTCTCTCTCTCTCTCTCAAAAAAAAAAAACAACAACTCATCGTTCTGTTTTACATGGCGTTTCCTTCTCAAGGCAGATCAAACAGAATGAATTAGGTAACCTCTTTTTTTTAAATCTAAGGCGAAAACATGAGAAGGAAGGTAAATCATCTAAAAGGTCAGTCACACCTAAAATTCCTTAGCCATGAACAAAACAAAATATTAAAAAAAGCGTTTCACTTGATTTCTCAAGCTTTCCAACTTTATTTCAAAATATCAGAATGATATAGGCCTATGACAAGCATTTTCTGAACTGAAACGTTTTCGAGACACATATACTTATTACAGGAAATGGAGCCAAAATAATAATAAAAAAAATGATTGGGTATTCAATATCATTTCATTTCATTTCATTTCATTCAATCTGATTTAAGTTCATTTTACTCATTTGAGTTCTAACAATGATACGATTGCAACAAGACATTTGAAAACATATAACCACATGAAATCAGTACAGCATTGCAATAAGGAACATGCTGTGAACGTCTTCTACAAAAGATGTCGTGACTTTTGTGACAGAGACCGACTCAAAAATTGTTGGAAATGGACAGGTGGGGACTGCCAAAATGCAGGGTCTGTATAGTTTGAAGTCTCCGCATAGACAATAACTAATTGCTACACTTACAAAACTATAGGCTAATTGCCTCAAAAAGGAAGACAAAAGGATAGTCATACACACCCACAAACAAACACGAGGCAGCTCTCTTGATAAAACAGGAGGGTAAGCGATACCAATACCATGGGCTCACCGATGTTTTCATAGACAGGAAATTGCGTTTCTTTTTTTAGAAGATATGCATTTATGATGATGAAATAAAAGGACTTGAAATATTGGCTTGATATACAAGTCTATGCAAAATAATTAATTTTTGTACAATGGGAATTTCTAATATATATAACTTTTTTTCCTCAATTCAATTCAATTCAATTTATTCGGCACAAAATCAATCAAAAGTACATTATGTACACAATAAAAACAAAAACAATGTGTATAAACATACATGCACATATTTGGAAATTAATGCCGGGACCCCTTTGAAGCATCTGGTGCTTGTTGTTGGGGCCCAAAATAAAATTATACAAAATACAGTTGCTAAATAGCATATAGTGCAAAAATGAAAATGGAAAAAAAAAATATATGTATACACAAAAAAAATACTTATCAGCCCTATACTATGCACACACACACACACACACACACACACACACCACATTCTTATCACTCGCACCCATGCAGCGCACACCCAACACACTCATTCAGTAGCAAGGTCAGGATCAAAGAAGTGAACAGTAGAAGAAATTGGGTAGCAAGCAGTCTACTAAGACATGGATAACAGTTTCTTAAAAGTATTTTGTTTGAATAATGTTCTGAAGCGAGAAAGTGTAGTGCTGGATTTGAGATCTGGACTGATTGAATTCCATTCATTTACACCGGTAAAACGAATTGAATGGGTTCTAACTGTTAAACGGGGTAATCGCATTCTCAGGCTATATCTTTCACGAGTAGAATAATCATGAAAACACAAATTAGATTTAAACATATCATGAAACAAAACTGGGAGAATACCTTTATGATACTTAAACATAAACACTAATTAATTAAGTCGAACAAGTTCATAAATGGGTAGAATTTTTAACTTGACAAAAATTGGTAAACTTGAACTGCGAGAATTGCTCTTAGAAATCAATCTGATCGCACGCTTTTGTAACATATATAATTTCTCAACATGAGTTTTATATGTCTTACCCCATATTTCATTACAATAATTAAAATGCGGTAATATCATTGCATTGTATATTATATAAAATAAAAATTTTCTCGGTACAAAACTTACCAATTTAGGTAACACTCCAACACATTTTGATATTCTCGAAGATATGTTTTCTAAGTGGTGCTTCCTCTCAAGAGATTGATGAATAGAAATACCAAGAAAATCTATGATTTGAATTCTTTCAATAATTAAATTTTTAATCTTAATCAAATCAGAATTTACTGAAATTTTCTTTCCCTTAGAATAAAATAAAACATATTTTATTTTTGTAAAATTCAAAAATAAAACCATTACATTTAAACCATTCATTCAACATTTGTAATTCATTATTCAGGGTATTCCTTTGATAAAAGGATATGGTGGTTGATGGTGTCAAAAGCTTTTGAAAGATCCATGAACACTCCACAACAAATATTGCCTTTATCAATTTCTTGTAAAATATAATCAGAAAAATATATTAAATTCAATGAGGTGGAATGATTTTTCCGAAAACCAAACTGTTCAGGAATTAAAATATTCTCCTTGGTAAGATAATCATAAAGCCTATCATACATAAGTCTTTCAAGTAGCTTAGCAAAGATAGAAAGGAGAGCAACGGGTCTATAATTCTCAATATTCTGCGGATTATCTTTTTTAAACAAAGGAACTATTTTAGCAAGTTTGAATTCATTTGGCACAATACCAGTGCTCAATGACATATTAAAAATATCACATAATGGATCAGCAATATACTGAATACGATCTTTAATGACTCGAGGAGATATATCATCTGGCCCACTGGCTTTTGATGTCTGAATTAAAGAAGATATTTTTATAATTTCATAAGGAGATGATGGTTTTACAAAAAAAAGATTTAGTGTTTTGACATGACATAAACTCTTGAAATGAATGATACGGGGTAGAAATCGACTTTGACAGTCTTTCGCCAATATTAATAAAATAAGAATTAAATTGATTTGCTATCTCCTGTTTTGAAGTAAACCTTGAATTTTCGAAGCACATACTTTTGGGCATAACATTGAGTTTTTACCTACCTAAGATTTCATTAATTTGTCTCCATGTGGTTTTTTTTTTTGAGATCACCCTGTGTTGACAAAAACATTTCATTGTAATGCTTATATTTTGAACAACGAATAATATTTGTGAGTTTATTTTTATACTTTTATAACTAGATATATGTTTAGCATCAGGGTATTTGAGACTTGCCTTACATAATCTATTCTTAAGTTTTATGGATTTAAGTATGCCTTGAGTAATCCAAGGTTTCCTGCATTTGTTTTTCTTTTCACGAATAATCTTTAAATTAAAACATTCACAATATATCATTATTTTTTCAATAAACTTACTATAACTATCATTTACATCTGAACACTCATTAACAAAACACCAATCAATACACTTTAATCTATTTTTAAACAACAACAAATTTCCTTCATTAATAATTCTTTTCTTCACACATTTTTTCTTTACTGATTCATACTTGCATTGTCCACCTTTCAATATGACATATATTGGAAAGTGATCAGAAAAATCATCACATATAATTCCATTAGAAATATTCTTATTAATAGTGTTAGTATAAATGTTATCAATTAAAGAAGCTCTGGATGATGAAATACGAGTCGGTTTTGATATCAAAGGAAACACATTGAAAGAAAACAACATATCCAAAAAGTTGTTTGTTTTGCTATGACTTCCATAATTCAATAAATCAATATTAAAATCGCCCATCAAATAAAATTCCTTCTTTTCACTTTCCAATTTTTCTACAATATCATTCAATTTAGAAGTGAAATCCACAATATCGGTACTTGGAGGACGATAAATACATGCTACAATAAAGGAGTTATTATGTTGAGTAAGTTCAATAAAAAGCATTTTATAATTGTCTGCAATACATGACAAATCATTTCGTATAACATATTGATATTCATCTTTTACATACAAGGCAACTCCAACTTTACCTGGAGGTCTACACATAGAAACAAGAGAATAATTATCAATAACATACATATTATAGTTTCTTTTTGAAGAAAACCAGGTTTCAGATACTGCCATAATGCTAAAACTGAAGTCTAGTGTAGCAAGAAGGGTATTAAATTGATCAAAGTTTTTATGCAGACTTCTTGCAGTGACATGAAAAAAGGACAGGTCAGTGTTAATATGTGCATGCTTGGCATGGAAGTCCTCACTGAACATATACTTACAATCAACATCAGGAAAATCGGAAATAATTTCTTGACTGTCATCAATATTGAGTGATTGGTGATTAACTGAATTCATATCGAAGGGATTGATCTTTAATAATTCAATTTTATTTATATTGATTTCTTTTGTTAAATTGAAATAACTATAAATTGTCAGCAGAAATTCAGTATCATCTGAAATGTGATTAAATGGCAGTGCATCTGAAGCACAGTTTACACAAAGCCCTGACTGAGTAGAAGAAGAAACATTGCTACTTTCACACTCACACATTCACACAGAAGCAGACACAGTTACTATTCAAAAGTCACAAAAAAAAAATGATAATTTAAGTCTACTAGAACGTTAATATCGTAACAAAACAATGAATGGAAGTAAAAGAACACTACCTGGATACCGTTATTCGTTGCAAAGAACAAGATAATGAAGTACAAAAGGTGACAATATCAATATTTAAGCAAAGGTACATAGTATTAACCAATGTTCAGTGGAGTTTCAAGAGATCTTCCGTTGTGTGTATCTGTCTCTTCACAGTTTTGTTGTTTCCAGACTTCACAGAGACGATGATTCTACCATCTGTAGACCAGGCCGACTGCACTCTGCTTTCGTCTTTTTTGCTCTCTTCCATAGCTTCCCAGAGGAGATTTCTGTTGGTGGATGTCAAGTCCTCGTAGCTGCTGATTCCAGTTTCCTTTTCTTTCAGTTTCCTTCTGTTTACCAACAGGTTCTGGCGCTGTCTGTATGAGGTGAGTTTCACAATGATGGGTCGTGGTTTGTGCGAAGATGGGGTAGATCCTGCTGGAGGTTCTGGACGATGGCCGATGCGGTGGCTCCTGTCTATGTCCTCCATCTTGAGGTTGGTGCCGAGGTGGTTGTTGGCGATGTCACATACAAGTTTGTTGGTGTCCTCTCTTTCTCTTTCAGGCACACCGAAGATCCGGACGCAGTTTCTTCTGGAATACTGTTCCTGATGATTGAGTGCTGCTTCCAGCTTCTTGGTTTTTTTTTTCCTGGAGAATTTCATGTTTTTCCTGTAGTTTCACGTATGCTTTTTCCATTCTCTCCACTTTGCTTTCCAGATACAAGATAGCTCCATCTTGTTTCTCAAGACGGACAAACAGCTGATCCAGTTTCATGTCAAAGGCTTCAAAGAGGAGCGATCTCAGAGCACAGATTACCTCATCATCCATGAGGGCTTCTTTCAGCATGTTCTTTGTGGCTCTTGTTCCCACAACCATCGTGTACACAAAAACAAGTAGAACACAGAGAACTTTCAATGAATAGAGACTCCAACAGGCTAATAAGCTCAGTAATCCTGCCTTTCAGAAGGAATTACAGGGAACAATACTGAGGGACTGAGAAGAGTGCAAGGCAATGTCAGAGACCAAAGTTGTAGTTGACGAACACCAGCATGAGGATGATAGTATGGGACTGTGAGTAGATTACCTAGTCAACAGAGTGATTTCCAGCAGATCATGAAAGTCAGTTTATCTTTGAAGATTGTCACCAGAAATATTCCAGGTAGTTGCAGGATGAGCTAGAGATATCTACATGTCTCTCCACATCATGGATTTATGACAAAATATTCCAATGCAGAAAATAAGGTCATGTAAACTGGAGAGAGTTGACAAGAGTGTCACACACCAGGTGCCACGTATCGAAACTTACGGGTAATTCTTTTATAATGTTATCAAGAGAATTCCAAAAATTAGGGACCGGAAAGGAGTATACAGATTTGGCAATAATTGTCCTAGTCAATGGAAAGTGAAATTAACTGGATTGCCATGTAGGATACTAGTAAACATTCTTTTTTTTTTTTTAACGGAGCATCGAATCGAATCTACAAGAGGGAGAGAATGAATGGTTATAATTTTCTGCATGAATTATCGTAAGTGCAAACGGTACAAATCGTTGATTTTTTTTTCATTTTATTTTCATGACACAGACCATCAGTATGTCATTGATTCGTTATAGATAGCACAAACAGTTTTTTCATGTGATAATAATTTTCTCTTAATGAGATACTATCTCCCCACGGGAGTTTGCAAATTTAAGATTGTCTTCATCATTTAGACCGACATTTACTTCTTTAATCAAAGTTTTGTGACATGGATCTTAATAATGCATTTTAACTCTATTAACAAGTATATAGTGCAAATAACCAGTTTCACGAATCTCAGTTTGTTCCAAAGGCAGTGGTGTTACAGCAAATCATTCTTGAAAAGTATATGATTAACATTCGAAAATTCAAAATTTACATTATAATGAAATATAATATGACAGGTTCTCTTACTGTTAATGGAAAGTATTGTGGGTCTATTTTTCAAAGCTGCCTTTGCTGAACTAGAGAACGATTTATCAGATCATGGCAGGAAGGTGGATTTCATTCCTGTAAAAGGAATAGAATCCCGAGAGATACTAATAGGAGAAGTTGAATATGAATCTACACTTCTTCCCCCTTTGGTTCTTTCTTTTCACGTTTACAGCTAAGATAAAAAAGTGATATGTATACATATTGTGAACGCGGCTATCTGCCAAGTGATTGTAGATGTCTTGTAGAAGAAAGATTCAGAAATTTGTCATAAGTTGGTGTTTCTTCACTACACATTATTCCATGTTATATACAGTTAAACACTAAGCTTAGTTTTATCTACTCATTGCACATGTACATGAATATTTCTGTAATTTGTAAGGCTCTGTGCATTTCATTGACAGGGAGTTCCAGGTCATACCACCAAAGTGACATAATGGCATAGTAAATAAACGTTTGTTTAAACAATTTACCACCACCCTGTGAAATCATTTTGGCGTGAACCCATAAATTTGTGTTTGCCAATTCGACGCAACGAACGAGACACGTGTCCAGGATACACGCACCTATACGCACACGCCAAACCTCTTTCTCCGATTGAGCCGCTGAATATTGAGCCGGATATATGATCATATCGTCGCACATTGTGATGTAGGAACACTGAACTACGTTTTGCGGGAAGTTTCGTGGTAAAAAGCAAGCTAAGGTTGACGAAAAACTAGCTGAAAATGCCACCGACAAAACCAGCTGATAGAAGTAAGCCAACCAACGCAGCTTGGTCAAACCGCCTCCGGTCAACTTCGCCGACCACTCCACGGGGAGAAGCACAGGAAGGCCCGGCTGGTCAGTCAAGCAGCACAATGCCATTGACCATGGATTACGTGGAGGAGGCTCTACAAGCACATATTAAAGAAGCATTGTGCTCGGATGAAGTCATTGACTGGCTGAAAGAGGTCATCGGGCAAGCCATTGTAGAGAAGGTGTCACAGAATGTCTACCAAGCACTTTCACTTGACATAGCCCGATTTCAAGCTGAACAAGAACACTTTACGGAAAAGATAAACACCATGGACAAACAGATCAGGGCACTCGAAGAAACAATGGAGGAGCAGGAACAATATTCTCGCCGGGAATGCCTGAGGTTCTACGGTATACCCGAGGAGCACAACGAGGACACGGACGCTGTCGTGATCAAAGCTGTTAAAGATCGACTTGGCATTTCTCTTCAGCCCAGGGATGTTGCCCGGAGCCACAGGATTCCCACCGAAGAAAAACAGGAACAACGACGACAACAAATCACATCCAAACCCATCATCGTGAAGTTCAACTCCTGCAACATCCGTCAGTCAGTCTACGGGGCCAAATCGCTCTTCAAAGGGAGCTCCATTTTCGTTCAGGAAGATCTGACGGCAAAAAGGAGAGATCTTTTGAAAAAAGCACTGGAGAAATCAAGCGTCAAGCGAGTATGGACCCGAGACGGCAGGATCACAGCCCTCGTGAAGGTCCATGGATCTAAAGAACAGTAATGATATCGAACGACTGGAATAAAAAGCTCTTAATTAGTAAGTACATTAACAATGAAATGTAAATACCCGTGTATTATTTGTGAGAGAGCAGTAGGGTATAAACAGGATGCAATAATGTGTGTTAGTTGTTGTAACTGGAGCCACCTTAAATGTTCCCGACTAGACAGGGCATTTTTCCTTTCCAGCAATGACTGGATATTATGTGCAAAATGTTGTTTGAAAGAGCTTCCATTTTATAACTGTGTGAATGACAATCATAATAAAGAATGTGAAAACAATTATAACTCACCTGATATTTATGTTGAACCTAGTATAGACGCAGAAAATAGTCGAAATCGTCGCGAAAATAATTTACCCATTAATATCGAGTATGGCTTACAAAGTATAGGAGAATCGTGTAACATTGCTTCTAACTTAC
The DNA here is from genome assembly GCA_033980235.1 of Diadema setosum. Lineage (NCBI taxonomy): Eukaryota > Metazoa > Echinodermata > Echinoidea > Diadematoida > Diadematidae > Diadema > Diadema setosum. The sequence goes on from CM067074.1 coordinate 34,713,041, forward strand.
CTGATAATTCTCAGGAGATTGATCTGTATGGTATAACAGGGGAAATCAACTGTATAAGAACAACTCATGACATTTGACAAATGTAACGGTTTTAAATTAGCTCATTTGAACTGTGCTTCTCTGATAAAAATATCGAAGAAATTCGTATTTTGTGAAAACGAACACAAATTGATGTATTAACATTAAGTGAAACCCACCTGTCTGAATGCATCGGCGATTCTGAAATATCATGCAATGGCTATTGTGTTGAACGTAAAGACAGGAATAGAGCAGGTGGTGGTGTTGGTATCTATGTGAGAGATAACATAACTTATACTGTAAGAAGTGATTTATTCAAATTCATGAAATTCTTCCGTCGAGATGTTTTCATTGCAACTGATTGACAAATTGCCCCACATCGACGTAAGTAAGCACTGAATTAATCAGTGTTTTAGTAGTAGCCATGATAAAGAAATCATGGGCGTACATACTCGAGCAGGATTCGAACCTACGACTTCCTGATCACCGGACAGGCGTCATCTCCACTAGACTACCGCGCTTTTGCCCGACAGCAAGTGTTGGTTCTAATCCTTATAGCATGCAGCGGGTACTGCTTTGTTATTCAAATTCATGAAATTCTTCCGTCGAGATGTTTTCATTGCAACTGATTGACAAATTGCCCCACATCGACGTAAGTAAGCACTGAATTAATCAGTGTTTTAGTAGTAGCCATGATAAAAAAAATCATGGGCGTACATACTCGAGCAGGATTCGAACCTACGACCTCCTGATCACCGGACAGGCGTCATCTCCACTAGACTACCGCGCTTTCGCCCGACAGCAAGTGTTGGTTCTAATCCTTATAGCATGCAGTGGGTACTGCTTTGTTATTCAAATTCATGAAATTCTTCCGTCGAGATGTTTTCATTGCAACTGATTGACAAATTGCCCCACATCGACGTAAGTAAGCACTGAATTAATCAGTGTTTTAGTAGTAGCCATGATAAAAAAATCATGGGCGTACATACTCGAGCAGGATTCGAACCTACGACCTCCTGATCACCGGACAGGCGTCATCTCCACTAGACTACCGCGCTTTCGCCCGACAGCAAGTGTTGGTTCTAATCCTTATAGCATGCAGCGGGTACTGCTTTGTTATTCAAATTCATGAAATTCTTCCGTCGAGATGTTTTCATTGCAACTGATTGACAAATTGCCCCACATCGACGTAAGTAAGCACTGAATTAATCAGTGTTTTAGTAGTAGCCATGATAAAAAAATCATGGGCGTACATACTCGAGTAGGATTCGAACCTACGACCTCCTGATCACCGGACAGGCGTCATCTCCACTAGACTACCGCGCTTTCGCCCGACAGCAAGTGTTGGTTCTAATCCTTATAGCATGCAGCGGGTACTGCTTTGTTATTCAAATTCATGAAATTCTTCCGTCGAGATGTTTTCATTGCAACTGATTGACAAATTGCCCCACATCGACGTAAGTAAGCACTGAATTAATCAGTGTTTTAGTAGTAGCCATGATAAAAAATCATGGGCGTACATACTCGAGCAGGATTCGAACCTACGACCTCCTGATCACCTAAAACACTGATTAATTCAGGCGTCTAGTAGAGATGACGCCTGTCCGGTGATCAGGAGGTCGTAGGTTCGAATCCTGCTCGAGTATGTACGCCCATGATTTTTTTATCATGGCTACTACTAAAACACTGATTAATTCAGTGCTTACTTACGTCGATGTGGGGCAATTTGTCAATCAGTTGCAATGAAAACATCTCGACGGAAGAATTTCATGAATTTGAATAACAAAGCAGTACCCGCTGCATGCTATAAGGATTAGAACCAACACTTGCTGTCGGGCGAAAGCGCGGTAGTCTAGTGGAGATGACGCCTGTCCGGTGATCAGGAGGTCGTAGGTTCGAATCCTGCTCGAGTATGTACGCCCATGATTTTTTTATCATGGCTACTACTAAAACACTGATTAATTCAGTGCTTACTTACGTCGATGTGGGGCAATTTGTCAATCAGTTGCAAGAAGTGATTTATGTGATGATAATTTGGAAAGCATTGTTATTGCGGTCAAACGCCCGTATTCACGTCCAGTGATTATTGTTAACTGGCATAGACCGCCAAATTCTAATGTTGCTATTTTCAGACTTTGGAAATCATGTTAGACAAAATTGATGTATCAAATGTGACCGTGCACCTCAAAACGAACATAAAGTCGCACATACTGATTTTGCGTGAGGACTGAAAATAAGTGATACGAGTCAACCTAGCCGAACTTGACTTTTTTATATGTGACCCTGCACCTCAAAACAAACAAAAATTCGCCAGACAGGATAGTTTAGTTAAGACCATTTTCTGAAAGAGCAGACTTTAAGCTTTAAAATGATGTATAACTCAAATCAAATGGACTCTCCTAACCTATCTAAATATTGGAAAGAGAGCACAAACTCAGGAAAAGTGTGAACTGAGAAAAGAGGCTCTGAAGTACAGTGTCTATTCAAGCGCTTAATCTTTACCAAACCGTGCTGGCTGTGCGACAAAAAACAGGAGGTAAACCACCAGAGTAACAACAATGAAGGGATTATCAGATTAAATTGGAATTAAGCATGCCTCATTAACACATTCTGTCCATAATTAATGCCAACTTTCAAAGCAGTAGTACTATCTCTTCAAAAGTTATATAGAGATGAAAGTGAAGAGTGTGTGGACAAGGTTTTTCAGAAATGAAAAAAAGGATTCTAAAGGCGCACCTAATCACACTATTCTACCAAAAATGTTCGAGATAAACAGCAAAAAAAAAAAACACACACTTTCCGGCCCATTTCATGATACCAAAATTTGGCATAATGTAAAAGAAGATCCGCTCTTTCAGAAAATATGAAAAAGTAAAGTTCGGCTAGGTTTGCCCATTTCACTTATTTTCAGTCCTCACGCAAAATCAGTGTGTGTGACTTTATGTTCGTTTTGAGGTGCACGGTCACATATTTTCTGAAAGAGCGGGTCTTCTTTTACATTATGTTAAATTTTGGTATCATAAAACGGGCAGGAAAGTGTGTTTTTTTAGCAGTTTATCTCGAACATTTTTGGTAGAATAGGGTGATTAGGTGTGTCTGTAGAATCCCTTTGTCATTTCTGAAAATCCTTGTCCACACTCTTCACTTTCAACTCTAATAACTTTTGAAAGGATAGTGCTACTGCTTTGAAAGTTGGCATTAATTATGGCCAGAATGTGTTAATGAAACACTTTTGATATCAGTTTAATCTGATAATCCCTTCATTGTTGTTACTCTGGTGGTTTACTTCCTGATTTTTGTCCCACTCATCGCACAGCCAGCACGGTTTGGCAAAGATTAAGCGCTTGAATAGAAACTGTACTTCAGAGCCTCTTTTCTCAGTTCACACTTTTCCTGAGTTTGTGCTTTCTTTCAAATATTTAGATAGGTTAGGAGAGTCCATTTGATTTGAGTTATACATCGTTTTAAAGCTTAAAGTCTGCTCTTTCAGAATAATGGTCTTAACTAAAAATTCATGTCTGGCGACTTTTTGTTTGTTTTGAGGTGCAGGGTCACAAATAGTGAATGTATATCTTGGTGATATGAATTGTGATATTTTAAAAACACATAGAGCCTCTCATACGAAGTATTTGTGTGAATTAATGGGAAGATTTAATTTTCATCAACTTATTACGTCCCCTACCACAGTTACTATAGATACTTCGTCATCAATAGATTTAATCTGGACAAATAAGCAAGAGAAAATAGGACAGGCAAATGTTATTGAAATATCGTTTAGTGATCATTATCTTGTCTACTGTACCACAGGTAAACGACAGATATATAAAGAGAATGAACATAGACACAAGGTTGGAAGAAATATGAAAAAAGGAAATGTTGAGAAACTTATGGAAGATGTTGCTGCTATATCGTGGGAAGAATTACACAACAAGAGTAATGTAAACAATGCCTATGATTTTTTGGAAAATACACTGGTACGTATACTTGATAGACATACACCCATAAAGAAAATTCGTATTAAGAAAAAAGAATCTCCATGGATTAACAATGATATTCTGTTACGGATTAGACAAAGGAATGAACAAAAGAAAAAAGCAAGACGATACAGTGACGCTAATGAATGGAAACGTTATAGAGAATTAAGAAACAAGGTTACTGCATGTATTCGTCAAGCAAAGAAAAATTACATTACTCGAAGTATAAACGAAAGCAGTTGTCAGTCTGGTGATATATGGAAATCACTGAAGAGTTTAAAGGGGAAGGCTAGTAACTGATCAGTGGGAATCAGTGGAAATGCTGGGAGATGATTGTTCCAATTCTTATGGGATTCATTCAAGAGTTCATTGTATATCTATGGTTGTGTGAAAATGATTTGCTTCAGAATGGTCTCATACTCAAGTAATGTGCAGTTTAATGCTTCCAGGTTAGCGTCCCTGGTCAGTGACGGAGCATTAATCTGCACATTACTTGAATATGAGACCGTTCTGAAGCAAATCATTTTCACACAACAATAGATATACAATGAACTCTTGAATGAATCCCATAAGAATTGGAACAATCATCTCCCAGCATTTCAACTGATTCCCACTGATCAGATACTAGCCTTCCCCTTTAAAGCCAGAAATATATGATTCTATGAAAATACTGAAAATAGAACGTGATAATGATAACGTGTTTGATAAAAAAAAAGAAATTGTTGATTGTATTAATTCTCATTTTATAGAGATCGGACGTGAAGTTCGAAGTAGTAAGTATTGCGCCCTCTATTGGGCGAAATGAAAAGTTAGAAAACACTCACTCTTTAAATTGTGAATTACATTTTTGTTTTGATCAAGTTAATGAACATCAAGTTCTCAAAATTATAAATGATTTGGAAGAAAAGAAAGCTTGTGGGCCAGATAACATACCTGTTACGTTTTGGAAAATAATAGTAAATCAAATTGTACAACCTCTTACAAATGTCATAAATCTATCTTTGGAACAGGGAATTGTACCTACGCAATGGAAAAAAGTCTCGTGTTAGTCCCGTGTATAAATCAGGCAAGAAATGTGATATGAACAATCATAGACCAATATGTGTTTTGTCCGTAATAGCAAAAATTGTTGAAAAAATAGTATTTGATCAGCTTTACACTTATTTGGACCAGAATGAAATTATAAGCTGTCATCAATCCGCTTTCAGACCAAAACATTACACCTTGACATCACTATTGAATGTCACGGAAGACTGGCTGGATAGCTTAGACAAAGGTGAACTAGTTGGAGTGGTGACACTCGACCTAAAGAAAGCCTTCGACACAGTCGATCATTCCATTCTTTTGAATATAGGCTACGGCTTCCTGGACAGGACGGCTCGGTCCTACAATGGTTCCGAAGCTACTTAGATAATAGGATGCAATATACTTGTGTAAATGGGGTACGGTCCAGTTCGCAGATCATGCAATGCGGAATACCACAGGGGTCTAACCTCGGTCCACTGTTATTTGTGTTATACGTAAATGATCTACCTCAGTGTGTGAATACAAGTAAAATGTCATTATATGCAGATGACACAATCCCGACATGTCTTTATCATGCCAGCTGAAGAACAGCCATTGGCTGAAGCAGGTTCTGTGCGAAAATAAAATGAACTGAACTAAACTGAACTGAACTGTTCATTATGGAGAGATAAGAAAGATAATATTGTTTTGTATTTGTTCTACTTAATGATTTTATGATGTTCAATAATGAAAAAAAAATACCTCAAGTGTCCGTTACATATATGGTATGATTTCCAAACGATATCAATGATTCTCTTTTGTTGTTCTGCAATGATAATATTCCCGCTTTATTAATCATCTGTGAACAGGATAAACGAATCATATTACTATAGTGTTTGTATGGGTATAGTGATATCCAACGCGTATATGGTTTAATATTATGTGCTGTTGAAATTATTTGATATTCGCTGTCCTTTATGTTGTACTTTTCTAACGAACATTTTAGCGTAGCCTAGAGGAGGCTTCAGGCAACCGTGGCAAGAGTGACGCTGCCACGGTTGACGCATTTACGCACGCCTTGATTATGACAACATCATTCTCTAAATAAGACAGCGACACCGTTCACAGTTGGTAAGTTCACATGTAGTTCACATTGGGAGATAAAGACATGTACTGAGAACTTGAACCAAAGTTAAAAAATCAAATACCAAAAATCAACTTTCTAATTTTTAACAATATTCTCAACTAAAAACCCACATAAGCAACGAAATCAAAGTCGTGCAATGAGCTAAAGAAAGAAGACGTTCGGAAATGCCTTCTTTTCAAAAGCCAATAACGAAAACATTTTATTTGATTACGAATTCTGGAGTTCGTAGAGATTCATAAATGGAACACAGATTGTTACGACCTTCTTACGAATTTCGTACGAACGCTGTTTAATTCGCAAGAACAACTTAAGACCTTCAAGAGAAACGAAATGATTTTCAGTCAAACAATGGCCCTAGAATTCGTACGTTTTTCGTAAGAATGCCTTGAGTTATTCTTGCGAATTTTCGTCGTAAGATGGTCGTACGTGTAACTCACGGCACTCTCAAGTCATTCGTAAGAAATTTTACTTTTTTTTATTTTGTCGGGTTGTTGAAAAGACGCTGCCGTGTCCTGTCGAAAATTCTGTAACAATTGAAAGCTTTATACTTCAAGATGGCAGTTGTGCCAAGGAGACCAAAACTGCATCTGCATCTGCAAGTAGCGTTTCCTCCATCACTCCTTCCTCCTCATCTCTCTCCTTTCTTTTCTTCCCCTCCCCCCCCCCCCCCCTTCCCCTTTTGATTGCCTTCCATTTTGGTCCCATATTTAACAGAGATGCTTTCTGGTCGAACACCTAGAACAAAGTCACTATTTCAACTTCGCGCGTTTGGCTTTATATCCCCTAAAACTCAACAGTTGCAAAATTGTGTACCTGTACCCATACGCCTTATGAGTCCCTTACGAACGCCTTACAAACTCGAAGAGCTGTTCGTAAGAACGCTGTACGAATCTCCATTCGTAAGGCATTCTTGCGAAAGACTTTAGAGCCCTCTATGTAAGGCTTCTAGAATTGTCTCTCGACCCTACAAATCTTGCGTAGTTCTTACGATGTTCGTACGACGTTCATACGGCCGACTTACGAAGAGAGGGTTTTACGAAATTGTCTAAAAATCGTTGGTACGGCGTTCGTAGCAGTTCTTCATGGTATTTGTGACCGAGCCATAAGAGCACCCTTTTCCCCTATATATATGAAGGGTTTGTTTGCAAAAACCGATAAGTCCATTTTTGAAGATTTTGAAGTACGATCTCTGTCATAAACTACAAACTAATACTTTTTAAATGATATATTGGTTACTACATATAAAGCTATATTTTTGAAGATATGGTCAAAAGAAGCAAAAATTTTCTTATCATTCTCTTTCTTTTTCTTGACCTTTAATCGCAAATATCTCCATTTGGCAAGTATGGACTTATCGGTTTTGGCAAACAAACTCTTCATATATATATATCCTACATGTACATAGCATAATTTTGTATTTGTATTGCTATAGTACTTATTTTGAATTGGTTTATCAAACACAATCATCCGACTCGAGGCTCAAGAAAAAAGCTAATCGCTCGGATTGTGTGTGTATGTGTGTGTTGAAATAAACTGTTGGTAATGACAGCATAAACGTGGTTTTATATACTTGTATAAGCATGTTGTATTCGAAAACCGTTAATTTCATTTTCAGTTGCAATTATCTATTTCTAATCATTTTTTTTTAAATGTAATATCGTATTTTGGAGTAGAAATGTATTTGTAGTAAATGATACTTAGTTATTGCATGGTTTTGTTATGTGTTTACATCAATGGCACGCATTTCAGCTTCTGGGTTGCCATGATATGTACCATTCTTGTTTTGATGAATTACAGATTAGTTCATACTGCTTCCTTCAACTATTTCTATGCCGTTTTCCAACCAAGCTAAAGGTTGTGACGACTTGTATTCTTTATTCACCCGTCAGCTTATACGGTACAGAACTATACCCCTATTGTTCCGTTGTAGTGTCGTAATGGTTGTATATGAAGTATACAATTGTATCACCCTTATATATTGTTTTCTGCCAATTATTTATCACTGATTTTCATTCATTTGAAGGAAACTTGTATTTCTTCATATCATGCAGACAATTAATTAATTCAATTGTATTGCTATAGTACTTATTTTGAATTGGTTTATCAAACACAATCATCCGACTCGAGGCTCAAGAAAAAAGCTAATCGCTCGGATTGTGTGTGTGTGTGTGTGTGTGTGTATGTGTGTGTTGAAATAAACTGTTGGTAATGACAGCATAAACGTGGTTTTATATACTTGTATAAGCATGTTGTATTCGAAAACCGTTGATTTCATTTTCAGTTGCAGTTATCTATTTCTAATCATTTTTTTTAATGTAATATCGTATTTTGGAGTAGAAATGTATTTGTAGTAAATGATACTTAGTTATTGCATGGTTTTGTTATGTGTTTACATCAATGGCACGCATTTCAGCTTCTGGGTTGCCATAATATGTACCATTCTTGTTTTGATGAATTACAGATTAGTTCATACTGCTTCCTTCAACTATTTCTATGCCGTTTTCCAACCAAGCTAAAGGTTGTGACGACTTGTATTCTTTATTCACCCGTCAGCTCATACGGTACAGAACTATACCCCTATTGTTCCGTTGTAGTGTCGTTATGGTTGTATATGAAGTATGCAATTGTATCACCCTTATATATTGTTTTCTGCCAATTATTTATCACTGATTTTCATTCATTTGAAGGAAACTTGTATTTCTTCATATCATGCAGACAATTAATTAATTCAATTGTATTGCTATAGTACTTATTTTGAATTGGTTTATCAAACACAATCATCCGACTCGAGGCTCAAGAAAAAAGCTAATCGCTCGGATTGTGTGTGTGTGTGTGTGTGTGTGTATGTGTGTGTTGAAATAAACTGTTGGTAATGACAGCATAAACGTGGTTTTATATACTTGTATAAGCATGTTGTATTCGAAAACCGTTGATTTCATTTTCAGTTGCAATTATCTATTTCTAATCATTTTTTTTTTAATGTAATATCGTATTTTGGAGTAGAAATGTATTTGTAGTAAATGATACTTAGTTATTGCATGGTTTTGTTATGTGTTTACATCAATGGCACGCATTTCAGCTTCTGGGTTGCCATAATATGTACCATTCTTGTTTTGATGAATTACAGATTAGTTCATACTGCTTCCTTCAACTATTTCTATGCCGTTTTCCAACCAAGCTAAAGGTTGTGACGACTTGTATTCTTTATTCACCCGTCAGCTTATACGGTACAGAACTATACCCCTATTGTTCCGTTGTAGTGTCGTAATGGTTGTATATGAAGTATACAATTGTATCACCCTTATATATTGTTTTCTGCCATTTATTTATCACTGATTTTCATTCATTTGAAGGAAACTTGTATTTCTTCATATCATGCAGACAATTAATTAAATCAATATAAGTGTAGTATAAGTCACTCATATTAAATTCATTAAGTATTTAATATGAATGAGGTATAATCTTCACAGCTGCTCATTAAAAGCCGGATGAACTCTCATTGTATAAACATCAACGTTTTCTCATCCTTCTCGTTCCAGTTTTGACATTTTGTCTTCATAGTTTGCAAACACACCACTCTAGACAATAAGCTTTGAACACTCAATCAATGGATTCTCAAGTTTTTTTCTTACTGCCTTACATATATACAGATACCTTTTTAACTCGAATTTATGCTGTCTAAATAATCTTCCATTTGTGGAACGGTGAAAAAAGAGAAACGCATATTCTATACTTGTGACCACGCACAAATAGCGGCGGGGGGGGGGGGATGGAACTGTTACTCTCCCCCCCCCCCCAAATTTGGAGAGGGAAAATAAGAAAATAAAAACAAAAATTGGGTGTCACCTTTTAACCAGTTTCAAAGTAAGATCAGATAAATTCGTGTTTTACGAGATTAGAAAAAATATCCTCCTAATTGAAGATAAGCACCTAGCATCCTTTACTCCTTTTACTTCTGTTAGCATTTTTTTTTCTTTATCTTTTTAGGAAAAAGAAAAACAAAGTCAGGGGTGTTCAACAAATCCACTGCTAAAAAATTTAGGCAGACTCTGCGTTTGCAACCTGTTTGTACAGTGCCCTAGTGAGCGTTTGTACACACTCGTACTCGTTAATTTTTGGCTGAATTTAATTATGTATGTATTACCACTGTAATATCTGAAGGAAAATTAATTGGACCGTACACATTGCGTGTTCTGAAAAAACAAACAAACAATGTGGCCTCGGAGGAAATATCATGGACGAATAGGAGCGTGTAAGTTCGTGCATGAATACATGTATTTTCCTTTCGCTCTTTCTATTTCAAACTATTCCTTCCTGCCTTAAAATCGGCAAAAAGAAGAAGAAGAAAAAGAAGAACTTTATCAAATATGGGATACTATCATGGGATATAAAATCACTGCCTGAAAATCCATAGAATCTTGTGAAACAGAAATTTAGGTTTTTCTTCTTCTTTTCCTTCTATTTGCTTCTTTTTGGAGAGTAGAAACAGATTTGAAGGGGAAACATTAGCTTTGATAAGGAATACCTTAGATAGGATTTTTAAGTGACGACAAAATATGATATTTCCCACGATGCTAATTGTGTTTGACTGTAAAGGAGAACCTCAGTTGGTGTTTTATTTATTTTTCTTTTAGTCTTTCTTCTAGAATCTTCCCTAGAAATTTATACATGTGCTAGCTGAAAAAAAAAATACAACCAATCATATACCAACACACTGATCCATATTGCTCGTAAGATATTACACATATTTCATGTCTTGTTTTTTTATCCGTTCGCACATGAATAACTTACAACAAAGCCCCTGATGAAGGCTAAGAATCTTGCTTTGCTTATGAAAATCTCTTGCAATCTTTGAAACTGACGTGGCATAAAACTTAAATCTACACTTGAATTCTCCATAGTAGGTCGTTTCCAAGTCGTAGGACAAAATATCATGTTAATAATATTCACCCACAGAAAACATTCTCACACACTAAACTCCGTAGAAAAGTATCAATTGTCTCATGTGAAATAAGATAATTTGCGAATCTAAACTATATTGCAATACGATGAACAAATCGAAAGAAAAACCTTATAAATAAAATTATTGGAAGTATAAATCTAATCTCTATATTACGCGAAATATATCATATATAGTAAAGAAACACAGACATGCGAGAGTGTAGCTATGGAAACTTTAATATAAAAATTAAAACTCTTAGTTCACTAGGGATGCATAAAAAAAATAGTACAGTGAATAATTTTGCTGGTTTTCACTTTAAAGTCGACTCTTACAGAATTTTACTAACACGAGAACCAAAACCACACTAAACGAATAACGTAAAGCTTTACACTACATAACGGTTTGATCAATTAATCAATAAACACACACTGATCACGTATATAGCGTATACTTTTAATGCCAGCAATAGACATCCTAGATTGCACAGAATCAATAAAATAACCAATAGGAAATGCTCTGGAAGAAAAAAAAAGATAAGGATGAAAACAATATTCTTACACATGAGGCAACGAAAAGAAAAAAAGAAGCTTGTGAGTTAGGTCTACTGATTGATATAATTTCGTTGATAAGACAGATCTTCAGAATCAATTAAATGACATGTACGTAATTGCCATGAAAGCGTATTATTTTTTATGCATGATGTCAAATAATCACTAGAGCGAATAATGTGCTACATTTCAAATGGATCAAAATACCACTGTACCATTAGAGTACCTTCATAGTTATGAGTCGCATAATTCCTCTTCCCCTTGCCCTTTGCCTAGGGTAGCCATGAATAAATATATCATATAGATGATGACTGGCGGGGGAGGTAACATACCGAATGTTCCACCCAAAGGGTTTGAAATGCTATTGAGGGAGGTTATAATTTTCGAGACGAAGTCGAGGGACTTATAGCCTCCCGAAATAGCATTTCAAATCCTGAGGGTGGAACGTTTGGTACATGTTCCCGACAACAAAAATCATCATTTGTTGTGTATTATACGGGTTAGTCAAATCACACTGTGTGCGGGTCCTTCAAATCACACTCTCGTACGCATTACAAAAATCGGTCATCCTGTAACAAAATCCTACAATCAATATGAATGCAAAGTCAAGTTACGCGTTTATACGTATACAGAGGCAACTTTACCTGGATATCAATACATGTATGTTGAATATAAAATTTCTGCTATGCATGTCTTATAATCAAATACAAGAGAATAACACGTGTTTTATTACTGCAATTTTAAAATGAAATCAAGTAAGCAAATCGAAATAAAACATGAATGATTAGATACGCATACTCTCATCCACATAATGATAAATATAACTTTGGTAAATTAGCGATGTTATAGAATGAATGAATATTATACACAACCTTTAATTTGAATAGAAATATGGCTTTGGTATAGAGACAATGTTATGCCTTCAACAGTCGATTCGAAATTACTAAGTATCATAACAAGCATATAGTTATAAAGATGTATAAATATAGTCGTATAAATATAGAAACACTGCCACCACACAACTATCAACACACAGAAATAAAATATGTTCATTTTTCATAATTGAGGGGGTCGGTGCAATATAGTGCTAACCCACACAATAGGAATTTTGAGATCATCCCTGTTGAATGTTTGGAAAGTCCATACATGGTACATTAATAAAACATGAATGCATGCATTTTTTACCATCTTATTGGTTGAATTCAAATATGATATTTTCACGGAGGTTAGAGTGAAGGATAAGGATTATAAATATGCATGTAACTCAATTTTGACAAAAGTGTGGGTTAGCACTGTAGCACCGACCCCTCATTATTATTCGAACACGTCGACACAAAAGGGACCTTTTTTTGTTGTTTTTTTTTTCATTTCAAATCTATTTTCAATGTATCGTGGCCTCGAAAAATAGTCTAAGATATTACGTTTTACTAGACAATAAGAGCTCTCACGTGGTTTCATATGGTACAATGAATCTATTTCACCATTAGGTACCATTACACCTTTTCAGAATACTCAAACTTTACTGATCCATTTTGGGATTGAGAGATGGTATTAAACGATTTGTCAGTCTGAAAATGTTAAATTCTACTGGTCTCGACGTGAATCACTGAGAAATTACCATGATAGTTACACAACCTTGAGACTTGCAATGAACTCATTAGATTTCTGATTAATTTCTTCTGTAATGCATTTTAGAAGTGGGACGTCCGCCTTTTCCCGTTCACGCTCTTTTTTTTTTTTTTTTTTTTGGAGGTCCCTGAATTTCATCCATGTATGATTGACGATGTGTCAAATTTGTTTGTTTGTTTTTATTTGCTTTGCGTTTCTTCAGTTTGGTTCCGTTCAATCGAATTCAAATTAATTCTTATTGTTCAATGAATCATATGTACTTCACTCTTTTTGTAACCAAGGAATAATGTTAACGATACATTGTAAATTTACAAGAGTATTATCTAGCAATATATAGCGAAACCTTTTAACGGCAAGACATTGTGAAAATGAATGAAAAACAATTTGTAAAGTAGGTAGCCTGTATGATTATTACCACCCTTGAGTGTACAAATATTTAACGTAACGTCGAAAAACGTTTTAATAAATAACCGATAAAACAAAGACTAAAAGTATGTGTACACAATGCTTTTCATGGTTTATTGTTAAAAAAATGCATGTCATTGAAAAAAAAAAACATCTAGGATTAAATTTATAGAAGCTCGGTTGTTTTTGTAACCTACTCGGTTGCTGTTTCCAGATCATGCTGATTTGTTTAGATGGTTTCTGAATTTAAATCAATGCACAAATGACACTGTGTCTAATTCATTTTCTTTACACTGCATTCATTATTCAGTCTAAATCCCTTTTTCATTTCTTCGACAAATAAACATAAAATACAGACCGTTATAAAATTGTGAAACGTATATTATACACGTTATTTTTTTTTAAAGAAAAAGGTTGATTTAGAAGACACATCATGAGAATATTAGCAAAGAAAGACGAGTAAAGACTCGGCCATTTTGAGACCTTTATAGAAGTTAAAGTCTCACGTCTCAGACAAGAGACTCACACTCATACATTCCTGTTAAGTTTTTCTCTCACGCCACACCACATAAAAGACACACACACATTCGCACACACATCAATCATGGATTTCAAACCACTACAAGAGTTACATTTTTAGACCATGTACATTTTTCCGAGAATCAGCCAAAATGTTACAAACAAAACAAAAATAAATACATAAATAAATAGACAGATAACATAGATATATAATTCTTACATAAATGAGTTTACCGTGTATCAGAACCCAAGAGATACATCTTAAAGGGAATGGCTAGTAACTGATCAGTGGGAATCAGTGGGAATGCTGGGGGATGATTGTTCCAATCAAGTTCAAGTTCAATCATAGTTTATTTCCAATCAAAGAAAATCAAAACGTAATGCAAAGTATACATATCATAAAATGATATTGTCTACACTTTTACAAATGGTTCATGTAATATACGAAATAAATTATATACATCAACATATGTACAATAATCAGAAGGAACGATGCGTATACATGTATACTTCGCGAGCTTTCAGAAAATAACTTCAATTTTGGAAAATAGCGATCCACAAAAAAGCTAAGCTTGTAGGACGTGGATCCCTAGATAATTGATGAGTAAGCAATATATTATTCAAGATTGTTTTATTATTTTCTTACAGCATTTATATTAAATATAGATTACTTAAGTCGTTTGTAAAAATATAGCTATACGCTGGCTTCGACAATAATAGGAAATAAGTATCAATGCTAATGCCCAGACGGTGTTCATTGAACTGGTGTACCGGGAAAATATAAGAAGGACGACACACTCGTACAGACATTCAGTTACCCACACACATATACGACGCGAGACAGTACCGAGAAGAGAGAAGACGGTGACAATACAAGTCTACGAGGAACAAAGACAGGAAGGACGAGGAAAGAAGAATAAAGAGAGAAGAGAGGTCTGCATACAGAACACGCCAAGTGCTGCGACATCAGGACAGGTGAAACCTCAAGCATAAATTAAAACACTTAATTCAGATTATCTACAATTATAAGTAGATAACAAATGTTTTCTGAATTTGTATTTAAATGTGAGGAATGAGGGTGAGTCTTTTAAGCTATTATCTAGATTATTCCAAAGTCTGGGTCCGGTATACAGAAATGTATTTTGGGCATGTACGGTTCTCATGAATGGAAGATGGAATTCGTTGGATCGTCGCGTAGGATAGTTATGTACATGACTGTTTCGATGAAAAGAGTCGTGAAATATTTTGGGTAAAAAGTTGCTGTTATAATTAAACATGAACTGACCAAGTTGAAACACATACAAATCTGTTATTTTTAGTATTTTATGGTAAAAAAACAAAGGATCTGTATGTTCTCGTGTAGTTAGGTTAAAAACAGTTCTGAGTGCTTTCTTTTGCAATAAAAAAGTTTATCAAGTAATATCTGATATGTATTACCCCAAGCAAGAATCCCGTAGTTTAGATACGGTAGTATCAAACTAGAGTAAAGAGTTAATAATGCACATGAAGGAAGATAATATTTTAATCTGTTCATTACGCCAATGTTTCGTGAAATAGTTTTACATATGCTATCAATATGATTCCTCCATGAAAGCTTGTTATCAACGCAAACACCAAGAAATTTAAAAGTAGAAACTTCTTCTAGGGGAGTAGTATACAAATATTCAATGTTTATGAGTGTGATGGTTCCGAATATTACATGAGCGTGCAAGTTTAACCGTTCTATTCAACGACGCGAAGCGGAGTTGAATAGAACGGTTAAACTTGCACCGAATGTAATATTCGGTACCGTCGCACGAATGATAAACATTGAATGTTTGTTTTATACAACACATGATATCGAAATATTTACTTACTGACTTACTGAAGGGCCGCATCCGTCTTGGTAGTGTACCAATGTAGTGCGGCTAGGGTGAGGAGGGCTATTCGCCCTTAGTACGGTCTTAGTATTTAGGCATGGTCTAGAGTCTAGACCAAGATAGATATGCTTTAACCCTAAATAAGTAGGTCGAGAACTATGCGAAAGCCTACTCCTATTAAACGTTTTGGAATATGCCTACTATAGCTATACGTAGCGTACTGCCACTGGATGGCTCGATCTGTTGTAGGTCTTGAAAAAAGGTCTAACTAAACCCTATATATATAGGGCTAGAGAGTTTGCTTACCACTATTTAAAGCATACTGTATTTGACCACTTTCTTAGTATTTGCTGCTGCACTTCACTCATGATTAGGTTTACGTAGCCATGATAACGTAGTGGCATGGCCGTGCGTGTATAACGGTGGACTGGTGGTATGGTACGGTGGTGGTGAACCGGTTGCGTGCTGGCGCAGCGCAAACCCTACGGGTGCAAACCCTACGGGTGCGCGTATGCCATCAATGCCAGCTACCTAGTGTACGATACACAAGTTCAGTGTGTCCTAGGGTCTATTGCACTGCCGGCTCGCTTGTACCGTTCAATAGTCGACTATTGCACTGCCATTGAATGTGAGCGTTGGATAGCCGATTCCTCTGAATGTCATGTGACCCGCATTCATCCAATCAGATGGCAAGATTCCATACATGTGTTGTATAATATCAAATGATATATTGCCCGGGAGGCTATCTAAAGAGTTACTAAAAAGCATAAATTTTGTTTTTTGAATATTAAGTGACAATTTATTTGCGTATATCCATTGTATAACCTTTTTCAGTTCTTCGTTTACTGTTCTTACTAAGATATTTGGGTCGGGATGGGAAAAGAAAAGGTTAGAGTCATCCGCGAATAATATGAATGATAGTTTCTCCGAGGATCTATGAAAATCATTGATATAAATAATGAATAACAACGGGCCTAGTAAGCTCCCTTGTGGGACACCACATGTTATCGTTTTATTTTGAGAATCAAAACCATTGACATGTACAAATTGGGATCTATTTGATAGGTAACTCGTGAACCACTCCAAGGCCTTTCCACGTATGCCATAATGGGATAATTCTATAATAATCCTTTATAATCCTTTATAATAATAATTTAATAATAATCCTTGTGGGATTCGTTAAGAGTACATTATATACATCTATTGTTTTGTGAAAATTATTTGCTTCAGAATTTTCTCATATTCGAGTAATGTGCAGTTTAATGTTTCGAGGTTAGCATGCCTGTGAAATGACGGGGCGATCGTTAACAGATAAGCTTATATCATAATTTTAAACTCCAGGCAAACTCATTTAATGGCAGCATCGTTACGTGAAAAGTAGTAATTATTGCCTGCTGCATAATGAAGCCATGTGTATATTTGGCTTTATTTTCTTCTTTTATGGCTTTACACAAGACTCAGCGACGCCAAATAGAGCTGAACGGAAGGCAAGATATCACTTACAGCATTGCAAATAGGCCTATATTTGTATCATTCCAATCAATAAGGTTTATTCTGACTTGAAAAAAAAAATCACATCGTTATAACTCCTACGCCAGGGCATAATCTTCTTGTAATTTGATTTATCATTATTGCCTTAATAATTGCCTTCGTATCCAACCAAATACGATAGTATCAGATCAAGATGTCACAAAGTAAGTGAGCTTGTCAGACCAAAATGAACAAGACCATCGATTTGGCGACAAACCAGAAAGAAACATAAAATTACTGCCAAGTAATTGTTTTTTAAAGTTGCAAAACCATGACTAGATGTTATAGGCGCCTACTAAAGTTTTCATCACTCTCAGGATGGTTGGGATGTAATAATCATAGAGTAACGGCAAATAGAATGTCAGAAGCTTTATGAGATTAAAGGCATAATTAGGTGATCCGAGTATCCTCTCGGATCACTTTCTTTATCTGTACGGATTCTTTGTTCTTCTTTATTTCTCCTCAAATGTTGTGCAGAGGTTAACTCGAAAGTTCTTCGACTATCAATTTAGAACTTATACGATATATTATGTATCGTGTCCCAAAGACGACAGATCTAATGTAATCATAATGATCAGTCGACCGTGACGTCACTATGACATTATCTGAAATCACATTCTTATTCATATCTCATTAATGGAATGGAATTTCTCAATGAAATTCACGTCTCATATAGCTCACGTTAAGCGCTTTCTACTCATATTCTCGAAATTCATCTCTACACTTAAAACGCACTCGTACGCGCGCGTTGAAATATCCACATTCTCCAAACGAGCACATATGAATCAAAAGTTATATTTTGAACATTATTTAAATCACTGCCTCCAAAGGTAAACAGGACCTTTAGCAGTGACTACACTCTGTTTTCAAAAACCTTTAAATCTCAATAATATTACTTCTTGTCCATTTTTTAAACAAATTATCATTGTTTTTGGCTTGACGTTACTATAGAACCTTTTTAGTGGAACAATTGCTTAAAAGCAGGCTTTTAACATTTTAGTGAATATGTGCAAAAGTCCCCAATAACAAAGTAAAAAACCGATTTATCAGACATATTAGTAGTTCTGTAGACACTATCGCCAGTTGGTACGAATATGGTTGGATTAATTGATCGATCGATCGATCGATTGATTGATCGATCGATTGATAGATTGATTTCATTTCATTTATGCAAGACAAAAACATGTACATTGCCTCAAATCTTAACAATACGAATACAACTTGCATTATTTATAGTGAATGAATGGCCATACTCATGATATCGGAGTTATAAGACCATTTGCATTTACTTAGGTACTTTGTCATGGAAAAACCTGCCATGATAGAATGAAGTATTGCGAGATCCATCGATGTGGTTCAGGTGATACGGTAAGGAGCCTTTCTGTTTATGGAGAAAACACGAAAGAAAGTAGAAAGAAACGAACGACAGAAAAATAGTTAAATAAACAGACCTGGAAGAAAAACATCACATTAAATTTGTTAAAAGAAGACTGTAATCTCATATGAACATTTTATATGATTGTTTTCGATATCAGTAGAATATTGTGTGTGCAGAAAAAGAAAATTCACATGACAAAAGTATATTTTTTTAAATGAAATGCGAAATACTTGGAGGTCGATTAATTCTATATAAGCATGAGAAAAGAAGAATCTAAAATTAAGTACTTTCGATCTTACAGGAAATATTTCAGTATAATGACAGAAATATTTGACTTTTTTTCTACTTTTGGTCGATCTCGTTCCTTCATCTATTCAATGATTTTGTGATTACTTAGGTAAACAGAATCAATAGTTATTTATCTCCCCAGTGATACTTTATGAAATTAATATCTATATAATTTATGTAGTTTCCGAAAGGTTTTGTTGAAGATTTTCTCAGTTTCTCTCCGGCAGTTTTATTTTCTTCTTCTTCTTCTTCTTCTTCTTCTTCTTCTTCTTCTTCTTCCTCTTCTGGGTCACAGGTGTGTGGGGTGCCAAATCTCCTCCCCATCCCCCACTACCACCCTAATCCCGGTTCAGCGGCCCCTGCACCGTTGTCTCCGGTAGGCGGCCGTTATGGACAGGTGTATGATAATAATTATCATTGTAAATGTTGGGTGGCGCAGGTAGTGCAGAGATGATTATGTAGCGAGAGAAAACACGTGTAGATTCGGAATAATGACTCTTATAACAACAACAGCAACAACAAGGGCAGCAGAATAGTGTATATTTACCGAATTTTTGTTTTGAGTACCAGACTGGAGCTCGAAGTTATTTTTCACCGGTATGTGCTGCCTAGAATTCTTATGCACAAAGAGTTCGTTCCATTCTGTGCTAGATCCATTGGCAAACGAAGAAGAGTGAAGGGACTGCTGACTGTAAAGTGAGGCGTGCTTTTTGGCTCTTGTCTGCAGTATCCCCGCATGGATGATTAGGACCACGGCGACAACAACAACGAATGCAACAGGTATACCAACGAATAGCGCAACCGATGGAGTCTCAGCTTGATAAGAAAAAAACAACCGAAATGAAAGAAATTGCAGTCCACCTCACTGTCATGGCAGAAGACTACATCACGTGACATATAAAATATAAAGCATTGAAACTCCTGAGCAGATATCACGCCATAATAGGCCCTACATCACTTGTGCAAACGGTGGCAAAGATAATACTATTCATATCAGATATCTGTGAGGTGATTCAGCAAACCTTGCCTTTGCTGCATAGAACATTGCGTTATGTTTATCGCGTAATTATCACCAGTCATTGCCAGTGTGAGCAAAATAATTGAATAATTTCAAATTCATTTTAGGCCACTATATGTTAACGGTCCAAAAAAACCAACATGTCAATTGGAACAGAGATGTGTGATAGACGTATAGCATTATGGTATTATAGCTTGATGCGAAATGAATAGAATCGGTAAGGTTTAATCTATAGTTTTTGAAGGAAATAACACCCCTCCCCCCCAAAAAAAAAAACAAAAAACAAAACAAACAATAAACAAACAAACAAACAAAACGAAAAAAAAAACACACAAATGTTCATGGATGGAGTAAATGTGGCATAACCTGTAGAACACATCAGTGTGTGTTTGATGAAAAGTGGACAATCCGTTCGAAATAACATTACAGGTTGGGTGCGCCCATTGCTGGATAAGAAGACTATCACAGTTCGTGACGTCAGGTATAGACAGTGACATAAAGGAAAGATTAAGAAATGTAACAATTTTTTTTAATGAAAGGAAAACAGTTCCTCTCTTCCATAATTGTGATATAATTTCCTTTGTTTTCTAGCTGAAAGAGCTCAGTCAAAATTTTCTTCATTGCAGAAGAAAAAAGAAAGAAATAAACGTTGAACTCTTTTTGTATTTTTTTATATCGTATGTTTAAGAAATATGGCAGCCTTCAAATTCTTCAATGGCGGCATCGAGACATTAAATACTCATTACATTTGAACGGATTATCCGATTTTCTTCCGATCTAATGACTCTGCTAATACTGCTGCATTCACTCAATCCACATTAAATTTTGTTTTCATTACCTAGTAAGGAGAGTGAGGAGATGATTATGGATCATTTGAGTACATCACTATGTTTGATCCAGTTTAGAAGCGTATTTATTGGTAGTGAACCCTCACTAGATATAAAAGTCATAAAAAGGAGGACAAAAGGGGGCGCGACTGTACCAATTCGTTCCTTGCAATGGTTTCCGGTCCAGTCCGAAGTACAACTGTAGACGAAAATGCGCAAACAATTAACACCTTTAGGCTAATTA
This sequence comes from Diadema setosum, assembly GCA_033980235.1. Taxonomy (NCBI): domain Eukaryota; kingdom Metazoa; phylum Echinodermata; class Echinoidea; order Diadematoida; family Diadematidae; genus Diadema; species Diadema setosum. The sequence continues at coordinate 34,734,372 of CM067074.1, forward strand.
AATTTAGCACACAAATATACAAGAAAATAAGGTATTAAATTGGGGAAAATCACATCTAAAAACAAGTTGAATCGCAGATTAAATAGTTCATTTTAGACAAAAGTTGCAAGTAGCCTAATGTTCCTTATTTCTTCTTGTGTCTTTTTTTTTTCTTTTTGAAAGTGCAAACATTAATGCCGAGATTTATTTCAATAGCTACACCGATTCGTAAGTTACGTCGTCCACAAATCAATTTCAGTAAGAAGGACGGACGGACGGACGGCGGACAACCGGAAAACATAATGTCTCATCACGGTGACACTCCGTGTTTTAGGCTAAACATCTCTCTACTGACGGAGTAAGAAAAGCGGAGGAAAAAAAAAGAATAGGAAACGCCGCTATATTTATATTTTTTATATTTTTTATGTGTGTGTGCGTGTGTATGTTTGTGTGTGGTTATAAAGTTATGGTTACAAAATAAACGGAAGAGAAAAGAATGTCTTCTACATTAAGAATCTTAATACTGGTAGGTAATTGGTTCATAAAAAAAAAAACCGTAAAGGCCAGAATCCACATAGGTATTATACATCAAATCCAGCTTGATTTAAGTCGATGAACTTATTACAGTCTACAATTTATCTTGCACATGACCAAGTGTACCAGCGGATACGTAATCAGGTGTTCGTTGGAGTACGCGATGTGTCACGCACATTTACGTGACCTGTATTTTGCAGAATTCAATTCAAAATCATTCCAGTTCAAAGACATATAATATATAGATTGAAACTATGATGTGAATTTCGACTGGGGAGAATAGGTACCGGCATTCATATGTAGCATTCACTTCATATCCAGAAGGAACACACGTTGCTCCATTGGCGCATAAGTTGCTCTCACATGGATCTATATTGGAAAAGAAAGCACGGGAGTCAATAATGTTACATACATTGTTTTAATCTCAAATTATTTTGAGGTTGTTTCGGCGTTCGTTTGTTCATTTGTTTGTTGTTTTTTGTGAATCAGCATTTACGCCGTGTGCCAGGTAGAACGAAGCGAACGCATGGTTGGCCCGTATGGCAGTACATTGTACAACAATAAGTCAGTTCAGGATTAGCTCATGTGCAGACAACACACAAATGGGTACAAATGACCTTTCTTCTTTCTCAGTTGATTAGACCAAGGAGGTTTGATCCCATGCTCGAAGCCGCCACTAAAAAATATTTGAAGTGTGTGTCAAACTGGATCTGCCCCCCCCCCCCGATAGGAAGAAAATGAATTCATGTCTCATTGCATAATGACAAGCCACTGTCTAAGGAAGATAAGATATGTCTTTATGATGGTAATTACTTTTCGCTATCCCTACTACAAACGATGGGCGGTAGACAATGGTAAAGGCAGGGGGGTGCGCGAATAGAAATTGTCCAAATATTGCTGAAATAGATTACTCGAGTAATAATAAATTACTCGAGTGTACGTGTCTGTAGCTAATCTGACATATTGATCTATAAAGAACTATACTTGAAGATGATACCATATTAGTTTCATTTGGCGGAAATAACCGGAAAAGTGATAAAACCGGCTTTCCATGAGGGTAAAATTTCAAACACTTTCACAAAATACAGCTCAGAATTACACTTTTGCACATATTTTCGAACGGAATCGACTTTTGCTTTATATGCTTTATCATTAGGTGAAATTTCATTGCATTTGATATATAAACGAGCAGCATATACCCGATATTATGTTAGCGTTAAAAACGAATCTTCAGATTGCTCAGACAGATGGCGGCTTCAAGCATCGAACATCAAAGGCACAAATGCACCTGTGGAATTCTTTTGTCCATCCATAGAAAACTGACAGCTGATTGAATAATTATAGTCAATTGTAACTCCACCTCTTGAACCTCCTTGAACTAATACTTGAATAATCATTACATCACAGATGCTTATCTCAGTGAATTTAAAAACCAGCATGCTCTGCTGAGACAAATGATCTTTTTCTGCTAATGCTCAAAGTAGAACCCCGAACTGGCTTATTTCCTTCCTTGCTGGAAGAATACATCGTCTCAGTGTGTGTTTGCACGGTCACTGTTCATCTAGCAGACTTATGTGAATACGCTCGAATTTATTTCACACTGTGGTGCTTTTTTTTCCCCAATGTATCCACAAAGTAATGTTCTGTTTTACACTGTGAAGTGATGATTCACAGCGTGTTCACACTACCTTGTAAAACACTTGATTTTAACAGTGTGAAGAGATTTCCCAATGTGTTCACAATGTGTTTCACATTGCGTTTCACATTGTGGGACACGCTACTGTGTTCTTTCCTGCAGGGCTAAATCTCGTGGGTTCTCGTCGCTCTTCCGGGCAGATGACGTTCTATTGCTTTGCTTTGATTTGATTTGATTTGATTTGATTTGATTTGATTTGATTTGATTTGATTTGATTTGATTTGATTTGATTTGATTTGATTAGATTTGATTTACGTGAACATGTCAAGTCCTCGTCTTTTCTGTTCATTTGCTCAATGAACGATCGCCTTTACCGTGCTCTGATTTTAAAACCGAAAAAATGGTCTGTCAATGTTCTTGCTGTGATTTGGGGATAGTGAATGTCTGAATGGATGTTTTCTGGATGACAATTTAATCTGAATGTACCGTTAATTTTGTTGGAAATGATACGTATTTCGTTTCAGTTTGTGCAGGATTTTTTTTTCCAGAGTTTTGAATCTCTATTTTCCCCGTAAATTGATTAGATTGACCCCCCAAAAAAAAATCACGGTGAGATCGCGTCCAGATGATACAGAAATCCAGATAGGAGAGGTCGGACTGTATCAAAAGCGTGACGGGGACGTCCATGGAGTTTGCACAATAAATATAACTTATGCACCTTTGCACATAAAATTGAAATGAGAAATTGATCATGCACTTCCAGTTTCCTTTCAGAGATAAGGATATGGTAGAAGGGGAGGGGAAGAAAGAGAAATTGAGACGAAAATTGAAAGTATTTCAAGGACAATCGATTACACTTGCTAATAATGTGTTTTACAAGGTATGGAAATTGTCATTGTAAATGTATATTTTCCAGTGAGGGGTAAAGAAACAGAGAGGAGAGATTTTCTGTCTGAATTTGAAAAGATTCTGCATCCTTTTGTTGATAAAGGAAATTTAATTATTATTGGTGGAGATTTTAATTTGATACGAAATTTTGAATTAGATTATAATGGGAGAGCAATGGTAAAGAAGTACACAAATTTTGATCAGTGTTTTGATAATTTTCTCGAGGAATGTAATTTGATAGATATATGGAGGGTCACCCATAATTTAGATAGACAATATACTTATCGACAGGTATTTCCGTTTATGCAAAGTAGACTTGATTATTGGTTCATTTCGAGTGGGTTGCATGATATTGTAAAGGAATGCAAGATATTAACTTCTATTGCGCCAGATCATTCAGCTATTTTTTTGCAATTTTTGAATAAACCTAATGATGATAAGGGAAATAATAGGTGTTTTAAGGCGTCATATTGGAAATTTAATAACAGTTTGTGTAAAGATGGTGAATATGTCAGTAAAATGAAAGATGAAATAATTAAAATATTGGGAGAATTTCGGAATGAAATAGAAGATAAAAGGGTTTTGTGGGATTTTTTGAAAATGAAAATTTGTAATTTTACTAGAAAATATTCTATAAATTTGGCTAAACAACGTAAGGAAAAAATTCAGAGAATTGAGGAAGAAATTGAGATTTTAGAAAATGATGTATTTTTGAGGTTAGATAGTGATAGAATTAGATTGTTGGAAGAAAAAAAGAAAGAGTTGAAAAAATGTTATGATTATGTGAATGAAGGGATAAAAATTCGTTCAAGGGCTTCGTGGTATGAAGGTGGAGAAGGTGACTCATCATATTTTAAACAGTTAATGGAATTGAATAAGAGGAAAATGATTGTTAAAAGTGTATGGGTTAATGATGAGGTAGTTTGTGATTCTAAGGAAATAATTAGAGAAATAAAAAGGTTTTATAGTAACCTTTATTCTGAGAATTTTGATTTTTATACATCTGGCGATAGTAGATATTTTTTTCAAGATTTGCCAACATTGAGTGGGGATTCTATTCAATCCTGTGAGGGGTATATTTCTAAAAGAGAATGTGAAATTATTTTGAATCAGATGAAGTTAAATAAATCTCCAGGAAATGATGGATTAAGTGTAGAATTTTATATTACATTCTGGTCAGTGATAGGGGATGTGGTGTTGGACAGTTTTAATGAGGCATATAACAGAAGAGAATTGTCTGCTTCTCAAAAACAAGGTGTAATTACTTTGATTCATAAGGAAGGAAAAGATCCTTTATATATAAAGAATTACAGACCCATTTCATTATTGAATGTAGATTATAAGATACTTGCGAAAGTTTTGTCAAACCGTATTAAGCATGTTTTGCATGAAATAATTAATGTCGATCAAGTTGGATATATAGAAGGAAGAAATATTGGAGAGGCTATTCGATTGATTGATGATATGATCTTTTATACATCGAGTTGTGGTTTACCTGGTTATATGTTTGCTATTGATTTTGAGAAAGCCTTCGATTCGATCCGTCATACATTTTTGCAGAAAGTTTTAAATATATTTGGTTTTGGATCAATGTTATGTAATTGGGTTGAACTACTGTACTTGAATAGCTGTAGTTGCGTTATAAATGGTAAGGAGTCTACTGGTTATTTCCCAATACAGAAGGGGGTAAGGCAAGGAGATCCTTTATCCCCGTATTTATTCATTATGTGTATTGAAATTTTGGCACAGGCAATAAGGAAGAATTCTAATATTCATGGGTTAATGGTTGATAATGTTGAAATTAAACAAATTCTTTATGCTGATGATGTTACTATATTTCTTCAGGATCGATATTCTGTTGAGGAGGTTAAAAGATTATTTGATGTATTTTATCAAATTTCTGGTTTAAAAGTTAATAATGAGAAAACGTATGTGCTGTTATTAGGTATTCCGAGGGAGGAATGTGTGTTGCCTTTTGGTAGAGTAGAACACGTGGTAAAAATATTAGGAATATATTTTTCTCTGAACCCTGATGTTAAAGAAGTTATGAATTATAAGGAGATTTTGAGTAAGATAAAGAGATTATTATCATGGTGGAAACAGAGGGATTTAACGCTGATGGGGAAAGTTCAATTAGTAAAGATTTTTGTTTTACCAAAGCTGATTTATATCTCTTCACTCATGGTAACACCTGATTGGGTATTTGAGGAGTTAGACAAGGTAGTGTTTGATTTTATTTGGAGGGGTAGAGATAAAATAAAAAGGAATATTTTGTATTTAGATTATGATAGGGGAGGATTAAAGTTCATTAATTTTCGAGTGTTTGTTAAAGCACAAAGAATTATGTGGATTAAGCGTTTGATTTTAGGGGATTATAGTATGAAGTGGAAGTTATGTTTTAAGTTTTTCACTAAATCGGTGGGAGGTATTCTGATTTTTTATAGTAAGGCGATTTTAGGGTTGTTGAGGTTAACTTTACCAGAATTTTACAATGATATGTTGCAGGTTTGGATGGGAAGTAGAAGTTTGATCCTGAAAGAGGATTCAAAAAGGAATGAGGTAATCTTTAATAATAAATTTATTTTGATTGATGGACATACAATATTTGATAAAGAGTTATTTCTTAGGAATGTATATAAAGTTCATCATTTGGTAGATGTAAATGGGGAATTTAAAGGGAGAAGGGAGTTTTTAAGATTAGGATTTAGTGAAGAAATGATTGGAAAAATGTTTGAAATATTTTTAGCTTTACCGTCATCATGGAAGGGTACATTAAAACAAGGAATGAATATGGAGGATACTCAATTGAAAATTGAATTTTATTTGCAGAATAAAATATATCATATACAGGATATAACGTCAAAACTTATTTATAAAGCATTGATGAGGGATGGAATTGGAACATCATCAGCATATAATAATTTAGTTGGTTTATATAATTTTGAGGAAATAGATATTAGATTGATTTTTTTAAGGCCTCGGAAGTCTACTCTTGATTGTAAGCTGCGTGAATTTCAATATAAAATGTTGTATGGTTTAATATATACAAAAGCTAAGTTATTTTCTTTTGGTTTTGTAGGAGATAACCAATGTACATTCTGTTATTCTGAGGTTGAGACTTATGAACATTTGTTTTTTTATTGTAGGGAAGTCAATCAGATTTGGAAATTGTGTAGTGAGGTTTTTGTTTTACCCCAGATGCAAAAGTTAGATTGGCAATCTGTTCATGTCGGTATTAAAACGCAGGATATTGGAAAAGGGCAACTCATAAACCATTTGATATTATTGATAAAATGGATGATATTTGTATTTTCGAAGGAAAAGAGCAGGCCCCCATTGATAAGAGAAATTAGAGAAAGATTGTTAGAAAGTCGAGAAGAAGAAAGGAAATTAGCAATGAAACGAGGGACGCTGGCCTTGCACAGCAGGAAATGGAATCAACTAATGACACGGTGATTCGTACTCCGCATCTATTGCTACCTCTTTGTGCTTTTTGTTGTTGATTGTTTGGTGAACAGGTTCGGTGTTTGTGGGCGTGTGTGTGTGTATGTGTGTGTGTGTGTGTGTGTGTGTGTGTGTGTGCATCTGTGCTGGAGTGAGGTTTACCTGGAGTATGCCTATCTAGAGGAGGAAGTGTTGATGAGGTTATACGGGTGAGCGATGAAGGGGTAATGTTTTATAGGTATGGATTATGTACAGACACTGATTATGTAGATTTGTAAAGCTTTTGTATGCATGTGTGTGCATAGGTATGTAGGCTTTTTGTTGACCCCTGATACATAGGTATGCAGGCCTTTTGTTTGACCCCTCAACAATATTTGATTTCATTATCTAATAATTACTGCTGTGATGAGTATACAGGACGCAGTCAATGGATTATTTTGTAATGTGTATTGTACATCCATATTGCATAGTAGAATAATCAGAAATTGACACAATGACAGTCCTAAGAATTATTTTGTAATATTTTGATATATGTTTGAAATGTCACGCAGCAAGCAACACAACTAATTGTTGAATTGTAATCAACGATGGATGATGGAATCGAAATAAAATATTGTTGAAAAAAAAAAAAAAAATAACATTCTCTTATTTGGCTGTATAGGAATTGTTCATAATCGCAAACAATGACATGATATCATGAATGAGAAAGTTGAAAAGAAGGTAAAATACTTGCACATTACTGGTTTTTTTTCAAAAACTACGACAATAACAATTTTGATGACAATATAAACGAAAATGATATATCAAAAGTACTGAAAAGAAGTCAAAAAAAAAATAAACGAGATGAATTTTTTGCTTTTTGTTTTTGTTTTGTTTTGTTTTGAATTTTATGAAACTGCTGTACGTACACGATATTTTAAATGCCGTGGTGCTAGAAAGATAAAGTCCGGAATTTTCGTTCAGCTCGCTGTCTGTGGAGATCGCATCACGGAGGATATCCATAACCATCGCTGTTGTGATGTTACTGGTGGCGTCGAATCTGATAACATGATTGACGACTATGCTTCCCTCGTCAAAAGATTCGACAATACAGCAGCAGAACCCAGGGAGGTCACCGTAAATTCTGTTACACTGGGGGAAAATGAAACCAAAATTCAAAGTAGGGAACATGCTTATCAGCATTTACATGCATCCTTATCATTGCCTATGAGTCAAATTATTATACTTGTATCATTCTCTCAATCGCATACGCTAATGGTATATTTAGTCATGTATTGTCAATATCAGTAATTGGAGATCAATACTTTAAGTTATAACCTATGTCTCTTTCCTCTTATTCTCCATCAGTCATGTCGGGAATGACGGAGTGATCGGGGAATGCTTATTGTCATAAATAATGATCAATATCTTTTCAATCGAAAAGTCTTATCTTTTTTTTGCATCCTCGACATCCGCCCTGACATTCATAGTCATAATGTAATTAGAGGCGAACTTGAATCACAAGAAATGTGGTATTGCTACTTTTCAGAGAGTTCCAGATTGAGGGAAATATCTACTTAGAAATGACTGAACATGCTGAAAAAAAATTTAACAATACTAACATATATATATATATATATATATATAATATACATGTATATATATATATATATATATACATTATACTGCATATTATCATAAACGGTCATTGAGTACTTGTTAATACTTAACGGAAACATAATAGACACCTTCGAAGCAATACAAAAAACAACAACCATAATTGTAATCTTTCCTATCAGATATCCCAATTAGACGCATGTGTCTTTGAGAATATGTTTTTAGTGCATGAGTAGACTTCGATTATATTACAAGGAATGGAGGTTTTTTCTGAATTATTGCATCTATTGTATATTATCATTTCTAATTGCACCGGAAAAGTAATTGCACATTGCGTGACCCCCTACATGAGAACATTGTGGTATAATATTCAAACTTTGATTTCAGAAGAACAACGATGCCTTAGAGAATGGATTTAAATTTGAATAAATTGCGAAATGTACGGTTAGCTGACGGTGAGACTTCCCTGACCATTTTCCAATGGGGTTGTTGTTGTTGTTTTTTTTTTTTCTTTCTACGTCCTGTTGCTTGAAAATCCGCATGTAGCGCTTATGTTTTGCTGGTTTAATATGGACAAACAAGAATAAATGTGACATGCTGTTTTTAAATTTTGCAAAACTAGATGCTATTATACGAATGTAATACCTTGCTAAAAATAGTAATAATAATTCGCTATATAATCACAGATCGTTACACAGGTTAGCTCAAATGTTACTCACTTCTCTTTCGAAATGCGTTTTCAAGGACCTATATTCTTCTGACGCGCTGTTGCTGAGAGCAGCTACATAAATAGCTGGGGTGCCATTGATTTCAGCCAAGCTAACTTCCAAGTTCATTTGATTAGTTTCTGCAACAGGAAGTAATCCAGGAACGGTGCAACAGAAAAGGACAGAAATATGAAGGTCCACTTCATGGGAAATTGAACAGGAGGGGATGTACCAGTACATTGCAGCATGTGGGTTTCTATTGTATTTAGCCTCTGCGCAATAAATAACAATATAAAACAATATAATACACTCATTACTTCACTCTTTTCGTAAAAAGTTCATCTTAAAAAGTATTTGAATGAACACATGATGAATATAGATATGTACCGAGCTAGCAAACTTGTCGTTGTTATATGCGTGTAAATACATGCATATACAGCTGTATATAATTATGTACACACACACAGTATTATACACAATTGTTCTATTTCCATGCCCCATACGTTTTGCCAGATATTTTCCTGTTCCTCCTTTTAAAGGGGAAGGCTAGTAACTGATCAGTGGGAATCAGTGAAAATGCTGGGAGATGATTGTTCCAATCCTTATGGGATTCATTCAAGAGTTCATTGTATATCTATTGTTGCGTGAAAATGATTTGCTTCAGAATGGTCTCATATTCAAGTAATGTGCAGTTTAATGCTTCCAGGTTAGCGTCCCTGGTCAGTGATGGAGCATTAACCTGCACATTACTTGAATATGAGACCGTTCTTGAAGAAAATTATTTTCACACAACAATAGATATACAATGAACTCTAGAATGAATCCCATAAGGATTGGAACAATTATCTCCCAGCATTTCCACTGATTCCCACTGATCAGTTACTAGCCTTCCCCTTTAAAACTCACATCTTTGTATATAATTTTGAATGCGATTCTATATCTTTTTATTTTTGTAAATTGATAAGTTAGACTAAATTAAAATTGAACGAAAAATATGATGCTGCTTTAATCACTATATAATTTTCTGGACCTATTGGTTCTTTCATCGTCATTATTTTATCAGCCCATCGAATCTTATCTTAGATTTAGTTCTGCGAATCTGATGGAAAAATAAGGGTCAGAACGAGGAGTGAACAAAACTCACGTGCGGAGTTGATTTCGTATTCAAAGGAGTTATTTAATACGCCATCGGTGACCGTAACACGCAGGGTTTGAGTATCAGCGGAAAGGTCGTAAGGTGGTCCTGGAAGATTTTCACCGTTGGCCTCATAGTATGTGAAGGAGAGTGGACCATAAAACTCGAACTCATTCTTTGTCAGGTTGTCTTGTAGACGGACAGGGGAAAGAATGATGTCGTACTCTCCGTCCACGATAAAGACGGTCGCAATGGCTGAATCTGGCTCCACTGGCAGCATTGTCACTGGTCACGTTTGAGAAAAATTATGCTAAGTAAATAGTACAGATTAATTAATAACACGACTTGACGAAATTAGTCTGGGCTCCATGTATGTGAATTATTTTTTGAGCGTATAACATTTACAGAATAAAGCTGAAACGAAAAGAAAAAACAAAACAAAACAAAAACATGTTACATGACAACACTATATTTCTATTATTATCGTTCACTTTCAACTCTGATAACTTCTGAAAGGATAATTCTACTGCTCTGAAATGTATTATTTATCATAGTCAAAATGTGTTAATAGAGCATGCTCAATTTTAGCTTAATCTAATAATCCCTTCGTTGTTGTTGCTATGTGCTTTATATCCCTTCTTTGTCCCATTCATCGCACAGGTAGCGCGGCTTGGTAAGGATTAGTTGCCTGAATAGACCTTGCACTTCAGAGCGTCTTTTCTCAGTTCGCACTTTTCCAAAATGTGTACTTTCTTCCAGTATTTAGATTACGAGAGTCCATTTTCATTGAACTATACATTATTCATTATAAAACTTAGAGTCTTCTTTTTCAGAATCTACCCTTATCTAAGAATCCGTGTTTGGCGAATTTTTGTTGGTTTTTTGATGCAGGGTCACATAATGACGCTATAATATCATTGTACAATATCGCCTCCTGTATGGCATCCATGATAAAGCATATATGATGGCTTCTATTCATTTTCATTGTTTTTCTTTGGCTTTTCAATTTGAAAAAAAAAAAACAGTTTGTAAGTAGCTTATGTTCATATTGATACAAATGACCTTGGTTTCTTCCTGTAGACAGATACTTCCAAAACGTCATAATGCATAAGCATTTAATGAATCTGTGTTGACTATGTGACCGGACGTCGTGACGTCTAGTCACAATGGTCAACGCAGATGCATTCAACGCGTCGGTAGGTGAATAACACTTGGGTTCATAATTATCAACTTCATCGTTTCTTATAGAAAGCATGAAGGAACTTATTTTTCCTTGAAAACCAACAGTGATTGGCTTCGCTTGTAAATTCAATGACCTCTTTCTGCTTACACAAAAAGTGGAACTCCAAACTGGCCTTAATTTACACGAGAAATATGAGCTACAAAAGTTTTAGATGATGACATCGGGCGTATCACAATGAAATGGAATTTCACACTTACTCTGGATGTCAACGAGAAAATAGCAAGTAGCAGTGTTGCCAGCCGAGTCTGAGGCAATGACTGTCACGTTCGTGATTCCAAGCGGGAATCTGCTTCCGTTTTGAACGGAGTAGGAGGGTTCAAGTATGCCATCGACGCTGTCGTTAGCGAGAGCCATGTTGAACCACACTATATTTCCAAGTGCCAAGGCAACGTCAGCAGGGCAATCAAGATCTGGTGAATGACCATCTGTACGAGTAGAATAACAAACGTTAGCCTACATCACAACTTTGCTATCATCTCATGATTAACATCTATACTTAGATTATTATTCATTTACCATTTACGATAGAAGCTATTTCAAATTCACGCTGAGCCCTAAAAATAATAGTGATGATGATAACGATGATCAAATGATAATGAAAGTGATAACGTTAATCGAATGCAACTAATAAAAATGATAGTAATATAAGTAATTATAATCAGAATGATAGCATCAGTAATGGCAATTATTCTCATTAAAATAAGGCAGTACTAAATACCTTTGCTGCTACTGGGACCGGTACTTAAAAGGGTGATGATAACTTTCATATCGAATGTTATCAGAATACATATGTACGTCAAAGCTATTCCCGCTGATTTGCCTCATGACCAAATGACTTTGAAAACAAATTTGACTTTCAGCTAAAATGTCAAATAATGTCATACGTTAGAATTTATACACCATACGCCTTTCGAAAAGTTGTGTAAACAAAGTAACAAGTGCACATAGACTGTTCTTTATATCATGATATCAATATCATCTATGTATACATATATGAAGAGCTTGCTTCCAAAAGGCGCTAAATCCATTGAAAATGATGGATTTGGCACCTTCTGAAAGCAAGCTCTTTATATACAGTATATATGTATATACAATTGCTTATTTACATATATATTATAATAAATACGAATATATGTACTGTATGTACATAACTAATATAACCCCCCAAATATGGAAAAGCTACACTTCAAACCTACATTACAATAGACTTAGAATAAAGTCAGAACAGACTGAAAATGTTTTCAAGGAAACTTGTGTGGCATCTTTCTTCTTTGGGAGCATGAGGTTAGGTACAGAAAGTTTTAGAATCTAATGCAACTTTTCTCTTGTGTTTTTTTTTTATAAATTCCATTTACATGTAAGACAGTGGAAATTAGAAATAAATATTATTTTTTCTTTTGCCTTCATCGTGAGAAACAATGCTACATAAAAAAATTACGGAAATTTCAGCTATTGATAGAAATTGTAATGTCTTTAGGCGTATGGCAGGTCTTACTGGCTTTATTCTTATTATTATATCTCAAAAGGAAATATAATTACCTTGCACATGAATAAGCGATCTGCACTCTTTTTGAAGTCTTGTGTCATTTACATCGATAATAAGTGTGTGAATCCCCACAGGTATCACAGCATTAGAGGACACGTTTGTAGAAACACGGATGGAAACATTGCCGTAGAACTGGTAGGAACTAGGGTTCCTAATAAGATCCGATGACGTCATTGCAGGATATGTGTATGTGGACTCCCCTTCTCTTACTTCTTTCACTTGGTCGTCAGGGCATTCAATTGGAAGCTCAGATACTGTCAGTCAGAAGTGTGAACATACAAAAAGTAAGTCACGTATTGACAAATGCACAAATATGATTAATATACCCTCCATATCTGTTCTCTAATACAGGTCTTTAAAGTCAGATTCACATCAGGCCTTTGCACGTACTCAATATTTTCCATGTATGAGTCAGTGTTGGAATAACGTAAACATTGTTCATCGAAATATTGGTTACTTTATGAGATCATAGTTCACCGTAATCTGACATCATGGTGGAATCAGTCATTGGATATAGGGCAAATCTGAACAAGACAATATATGAAACAAACACTCAGCAGTATTCTTGAACTAAGAAGATTATACTCCGCCTGGGAAGAATGGTGAGAAAGTGTGCCAACCACATGTCACCTGAAAGTGCTAAGGTATAAGAAGAAAAATGAAAAAAAAATGGCCAATAGGTAAATTATCATAGGCTTACCTAATAGAAACATTAACCCTATAAAGCCCAAGCTATTTTGACCCCTGCCAGGCCCAAGGGGGGGGGGGGGCACATTGTGCCCCCCCCCCATATTACTTCTTTATTATATGATGTATGACCGTCATATTTGGCACATTGGTAGAGCAACTCGTACTCTACACGACCCAACATTTGAAATTTCTCAAGGTCATCCACTGAGGGCGCTATTTACCAAAATTTAAAGAAATACATAGGAAATACGCTAAAATCATGTTTTTTCTGTTTATTTCTTTATCCCCGGTATATATCTTTTTTTATATCAATCATTTTCATATTTACCACAAAGGAAAAGCATGTCAGCCTTCACTGTTTGTTATGGTTGAAATTTCTCAAGGTCAACACATGGGGGCGATATTCATTACAATATAAAGAAATATATAAAACCTATGATGTATTGCTTCGAATGAATACATATATTGGTATTGCATTTCATATTTCCAAAATATTGTAATTTTGAGTTTGCAGATTGATAATATGATAAACAAATGATATTACAGGCACAGCTTGTGTGAAAATAACACAAAATAAAAGGGTAATCTTTGGAAAATGCTGTATTTTCAATTATTTTTTATATCTATTGTTTGATGCCTATGTCGTATAGAAAATAAAGGAAATAATAAGAAAACCATTTCAGGGTAACTCACAACCATAATTCCTTCACCCTTTGGTTCTTCAGCGAATTACAGCCAAGAAAACCCCCATTTCATCCATTATTATACTGTTAACTGAAATTGGAACAGAAAATCATGCAAAATCTGACGAACATGTTTGTCAGTTTATGGTTGCCATGGCAACCAGCAATATCGGACATAGCTAAATTATACATCAAAATGTGCGCAATAAGATTTTAGGAAAAGTCACCAAATTTGGTTGAAATCGGATAAAGGGCATAGGAGCGGCAAACAAAAATATGATAGGGGGGCACAATGTGCCCCCCCCCCCCCCTTGGGCTTTATAGGGTTAATCGAAATGTAAAATGTCTTGTTTAAAGTTCAACTTGCGTGGAATTTTGACGGAGAAATGACAGCTGGCAATTTCCTGCCATATCAAAGACTGACGCCGAAACGTCAGTGACAACTGGATATAACAGGCAGCACTGACACTTTGAAAATACATGTGATATATATTGTGTTTGACTAGGTAAGTAAGTTAAGGCGCGGTCAGACTGGCAAAAGGTCGAGAAGTTTAAGATCGCGATCTTTAAGATCTCGAAGTTCTGCCAGTGTGACCGCAAACTTCCTGCGAAACTTCCCGCGAAACTTCTCGATCTGTTTGTGGGCGGTGCCTCCGAAGCGCGAGGTCATTGTCATGTGCAGATGCACATTGTTACGTCACAATCACTAGCCATCGGACGGCGCACTCTTGCTTGCGCGCGTACCAATGGCCCAAACTTCGCGATCTTAAACTTCTCGATCTTTTGCCAGTCTGACAGCGCCTTGTATGTGTGCATGTTTCTCGATAACGATGAATAATCATAACATTTCAGAAATTTTGTGTACAATAATTGATAACATTAATACAAAATATTCACATGGCATTTCAGAAATAGAGTGCAAGCACTCTAAACATTGTCATAGTCTATGTCAATGAAGCAAAAAAAAAATGATAATACAGCATTGAAGAGTATTTTACATTTATCTTTGTTTTCCTTCACGATACCACATAAAATGTTTCTTACTGATATATCAAATCCGAAAAAGGATGCTCGATTTCAATATTTCAAACGGATCGTTTGATTAAGGCAGGGAGATGTGTGAGAAAGATATACCAGCCTGGTTCAGGTATATCTTACAGTCGTGACATATGAATAGTATAGAAATATATAATGAATGTTTACGAGCGCTCGGCAGTGGACAGAATATTTCATGAGGTGAAAGGTGAAATGGTCCATTCAACGAGGGGCAGCCAAGATGAATGGATCAAACATCTGTCACCGAATGAAATGTTCTGTCCATTGCACGAATGAAAAACATTTATTATTTGTTTGATATAACGCCTAAACACGTCCTTTTCACTTGATGTTTATCAGTTTACAAACAAGGCAATTTGTCTCGCCCATTCGCGTACAAGAAATTGTACGCGAATGGGATATAACAGATTAAAAAAAGACATATAAGAGATAAAAAGAGATATAAAAGGGTAAACATTTATGGCAAAAAAGAAACGTGCCATAAAAACTTAACATTGGGCCCTTAAATTTCGTTGACCCCTGCTTGTGACCTTTGACCTTGTGGTGACCATCCACTCCCCAAGGGACATCTACCATCCAAGGTTAGTCACAAATGGAGTTATGGACCAAAAGTTATGACCCATAATAGAAACACGCCATAAAAACTTAACATTCGGCTCTAAAAGTTTGTTGACCCCTGCTTGTGACCTTTGACCTTGTGGTGACCATCCACTCCCCAAGGGACATCTACCATCCAAGTTTAGTCACAAATGGAGTTATGGATCAAAAGTTATGACCCATAATAGAAACGCGCCATAAAAACTTAACATTGGGCTCTAAAAGTTCGTTGAACCCTGCCTGTGAGCTTTGACCTTGAGGTGACCTTCATAGATGGTAAAATGTGAAACTTTGTATGAACCCTCTTCCCTCGAAGTTTGATTGCAATTGAAGCCTAGAGTAAAGAGTTATTGAAGTTTTTGTAGCGTTACGGACGGACGACGGACGGACAGACGCCGCAGGCGACCCCTCACCTCGACATCGAGAAAGAGAGAGAGTCTGAGATCGCGAGAGTGCTCACTGATCGATTTATGATAGTGGCTGTCGCATACACACACTGCAAACGCAAGCGTTTCACACGCGTAGTGTGCCGTGCTCTCGGCGAGAGTGCAATGAAGCAAATCGTATGGATCTAAAACTGTAAATGGAGCCACAATTGCACGGATGATGACGTCATAGTGAAATGGGCCGAATGATCAATGTCACACAGCCAATCAAATGACAAGGATATCTTCAGGCGTTATAATTACAAGTAGTGAATGGTCACGAGTGCGGTGGTGTCAAGATTTCGTACGAGGTGAAAGATAGACCCCGTTAACAGTGAGTGAAAGCCGGGCTGCGAATATTTTTCCGTACATGGAAACGCTATGGGACATGAATTATTCATAAATTGAGCTGAAAGACTGAAGTGCGCGTGTGGACTTCGCTAAAACTGTATAGCTTGGCCAACTTGTACACAATGAACGGACTCGACTCGCACAGGCCTACTCCCGTCTGTGTACACATGGAACGTATTTATGCGATCGAGAACAGTCAGTTGTCATCATGATTTCTAAATGCGGGCTGTGTGAACCCAATGTTGACTGTTTCGGTTCTTTAGAGGTAAGTTGCAATGTAGTAGACTTTGAGAAACATTGAGATGACTTGTCACTTAGATCTATGAATGACTTATTTGTTAATCCTATACCTGTTACTTTAGGCTAGATCTAGAATACTCCACATTCATTGTGACAAGTTAGATGTAACGTTAGGGGTCTAGACCTAGGCTACAGTCTGACTTTATGTCCTTTTAAAGCAGAAATTTATAGGGGGAAATAACCCATAAAATGATACTATTATCTCATTTGATAATATTTTAAGCCTCTTTAACCTAAAAATATGCAGTTAAAAAGTGTCTGCTTCGAATTTATGAGTATCAAATTTTACCATATTTTGGTTCCCAAATCGCCAACCCGAAAGTGCGTTTAAGTGTGACGTCACGGGTTGGAAATCGATGGCTCACACGAGACGTGTGCGTGCATGCGAGGTGAGAGAGAAATGCATGTCCATGCCATAACATAGTATACAACTCTGTCTAAATTCATGTACATTCGATAGTAATTCGTATGAACAAAATCTTGCATAGAAATATGCTAGATCGCTAATAATGTGCGCAATAAATGTAATTCCTCAGCGAACATTATTTTACATGTATTATCCGCGATGATGGGTAATTTGGTCATCACTAACCGCGGATGGATCACAGTGATAACGTTGCATTGATCCCATGCCCAGCTAGCTAGCAAGCCGCAAGGCCCATAATAACATGCCGGCGCGCGCCCGACCCCGGCGGCCCGCCCCGTCCGAGTGAAAGTGGGAATGTCACACTACAGTAGTACAGCTCTAACGTTACAGATAACATCTATTCAGGAAACTTTACGGATATTGTGAAAACCGGGTGAAAGGCACTCTATATGTATGTGATCTTTTTAATGTTGATATTTATGCTCAAAATTATTTTTAATTGTTTGTTTGGAGTACAAAGACAATTTCGTTAGCTTTGCCCTTCCACACCTAATTTTCATTCCCCAACCCCGTTCTACCGTTTGGTATCCAGTTCCGTTATAACCCCGGCAGAATCCTCCTTTTTCTTCTTTTTTACTTTAAAAATTCCTCTTATTTTTCAATCACAATATAACTGCAAAAGCTAAACTGAAAACGGACTTAGTTAGTTTGACACGTTAATGTGCTTATGTGGGGTCAGAAGATGATTGTTCTGTTTCTTAACCGTAAATGAGAATGTCATTTTATACGTTTATACACTGCATACATGCATGCATGGCCGGCAGTGCTCGAGACGGAAGTCAGAGCCGGCCATTTCCAACCCTTGACGTCACGCGAAAAGGCAGTTTTTTTTTTTTTTTTTTTTTTTTTTTTTTTTAGCGATCGTGTGAGTCATGGCCTGTGAATTAGATGATTTTTCATCTTCAATATTTATTTTAAATTAGTTGGACATCATTTGAAATGCATCTTATCTTTGTATATAGCCTCTAAGATGTCCATAGATACAAATAAAGCCGTATTTCGGTCTCTCTCAAAAAAAAATCTGCTTTAACACTTACAGACCTAACTTAGATGTACCGTTGTATGTAGTAGTAGGTCTATTGGTTCATTTTCATGGGTCTAATGCCAATTCGTCCAATTACCAACTCGTCTACTATAATCTGGTCTAACATCAGTTCGTCTAGTTTTTTTTCTACTAATTTTGTCCATTCACCATTTCGTCTCAAAGAATTTACCAATTGGTCCAATGCGATAGCAATTTTTACAGATCTAGAATCTAGATATGATGTGGTCTAGATCTAATTGAACTAGATCTAAGTGTTGATTAGGCGACCTATGAATGAAAAGAAACTGGGTTTACTACTCTTGGACCAACTGGTAATGAGATGAAATGGTCATAGAGTAGTCTAACTGCCGACTGGTGAATAGACGAAATGGATATTTGACCGAATGGTCATTGGACCGAATGGTTGTTTTGACGTACGTAATGTTGATGGACGAAATGGCATTATACTAAATGAAGGTAGACCATGTAATGAGTGACAAGTTGGCAGCAGATGAATTGGGATTTCACCGTAGTAGGCCTAACATTAGTCACTAGATCTAGATCTAGAATTAAATCTACGCGATCTAGATCTAACGTTAGGCCCTAGAGGTCTATTTCTTTCAAAACGTCCATTTATCTAGACTATCATTATCTACTACAAACTACTGTCAATTAACTATTATATGCTGATCTTTGTCATGGAAATTACATTGATGCAAGCCTAAACATATTTACATATTTAGCCAAACGTGCGATGATATTGATGGAAATGGGCAAGTTTGCTACGGGCTTTGGGCTAGATAGTTCTCTATTCGGAGCCGATCCGAAGTAAAGTGAAATATCGATCGCATAAATACGTTCCATCTGTACACAGAGAGTAGGCCTGTTGGAGTCAAGTCCGTTCATTGTGTACAAGTTGGCCAAGCTACTAGTATACAGTTTTAGCAAAGTCCACGCACTTGCGCACTTCAGAGGAGATCAATTTAATGATCACTTTGTTGGTCTGCTTGTTTGTTTGTTTGCAGGAAGAGCGCAGGAAAAAACTGGAGTGGCAGGCTGTCCTAGTTTTGGTGTCTTGCTCAAAGCTTCGGATATTGACACGAGATGGAATACAAAGATGCGTTGTCCCTGTGTGCTACAATCTGCACCATCGGTCTCTTCCTCACCGGAATGTAAGCACAGTTCCACCTTGATTAACTGGCCACGTTGGGAACGGCGGGCATCCGAATATAATATAAACGATAAAGGTGTCTCAAATACTCGCTGTAAAGTGTAGATCGCTATAATCTCTGTTTCAAAAGCGAAGTGTTGATTTATGCCCATTTCCGTGGGTCTATTTCACTCTCTGGTAAGTCTATAAACAAATGATCATCATGCTAATTTTTCAGCTATAGCATTGTAGCGGGATGAAGTTACTGTCCCGTGCAATGATCGGAATATGTCCCGCCGTGTATTTGCACGATAATGGTTTAACATGTGGTTGTTTTAAGTGAGATTTGGCACAAAAAATAGATGAAAACATTAAAAAGAAAATGTCAGCAAGATGATGTCTGGATAACAGAGAGATCCGGTGAATTGATGGCACATCAATTAATTATGAGATTATGTTAGACACAATTTTGGGATTAATAGACTACTCCTAATCCAATCCTAACCTAACCTGCTCTGTCCTACCATCTATACCTTCTACATCCTATTCCTAGCTGACGTATACTCTATCACATTCTGTATATAAGGAGCTTGCTTCCAAAAGGCGCTAAATCCAACACGTTTCAATGGATTTAGCGCCTTTTGGTTGCAAGCTCTTCAACCCCCAAATGTTGTAATGCGTGAGGACATGGTTACTAAAGTTAGGTCACACATTTTCTCATTTGAATATTCATGAATATGCATGAATTTTACTGTTTTTACTTAAGGTTGCAACGTTATAAAATTAAAGCCATTCGAGTCCTAACCCATATTACCCCTTATCACCCTGCTGTAACTCGGTAAAATGTTGGTTTCATCGGGGTGGTATTTTTTGGCTTGAAAATTTCGCTGGGATTGCTGTAAGATTACTGTTATTACTCAAGTTCGCAGGGTTATAACCAAACGAAGCCTTTCAACATTATCCATATTACCCCTCATCACCCTGTTTTAACTCTGTAAAATGCAGTTTCATCAGGGTGATAGTAACAGGTAGTATCATTTGGGTAATAACATGGCAATAACGGTAATATTTTGTCTTAGTCAAATTTCGGGGCGTTATTACCGGTAATATCCGGTAATATTGGTAATCGGAAACAAATTGCTCAGTTGGATGTTAAGCGTTTCCATGTACGGAAAAAATGAAGAGTTTGTTTGCAGAAACCGATAAGTCCATATTTGCCAAATGGAGATATTTGCGATAAAAGGTCAAGAAAAATAAAGAGAATAATAAGAAAATTTTTGCTTCTTTTGACCATAACTTCAAAAATATACCTTTATATTGACGAGCTTGCAACCAAAAGGCGCTAAATCCATTCCGGCTACTTTCGAGTAAATGGATGTTTTTTAATTACACATATTACAGCTTGTTTATTCATTAGGTCTATGCTCCTAGTGGAAGAGCCATCACAGTAGGTAATAAAAATGCACATTAAAAAAATCCTGCACACACCATTTATTTTTTATGAATTTTTATATTTCAGATTTTTTCGGATTTAGCGCCTTTTGGAAGAAATTATGGATTTAGCGCCTTTTGGAAGAAATCATGGATTTAGCGCCTTTTGGAAGAAATACTGTTGAGTTGTTCAATAACATTGGTATTAGGGAATGTCATTAATGTGCAATCCAGGTAAATACTAGAGAACTGCATAAATTTACATCACAGTAGCCACACATACCCACACACACACACACCCACACACACACACACCCACCCAAACACACACCCACATACACATACACACACAAATGCACCAAAACACACACACATCAAAATGTGAAATATTTCCCAACATGCTGCTTTTAATTTTACTCATAATAGCAGCATACTGTACACCTATTCATTATACATTCCACACATGCAAAATACAACTGCAGCAGCAACAACAACAACAAATAAAATACTTTGATCTCCTAATGACACTTTGCACTGAATATCATTAAGTCTATACAGAAGGTACAGTGACTCAAGGAAAGTGAGGACTTGCAGAGATTGTGAAATCATGTTGACTGATAGTATTTACTTCAGGTGAAAATAAAATACAGGTTGTCATGCAGAAATCTGACTGCAACAGACATGAAAACAAATCACTATGATAAGCCCTCACATTGTATGCTTTACCTATTAATACTATTGAAAGCATCGCAAGGCTTTGCTGGAGGCTTTTTGATTTGGACTAACCAAACATCTGTTAAAAAAAAAAAATCAATTTGCTAAAACTGTAGTACTTATTTAGAAGGCAACAGATGCACATGAAAGCACATCTGTGGACAAAACTCTTTGTTTATAGGTATTAAAGTCAACAGCAATAAGGCCTACATCTATGCATCTGTACTGTGAATCACAATGTCTTTTTTTGTCTTTTTACCATGTTCATTTCTAAAAAGTAAAAATTGAGTCATTTACAGCCAAAACAGGAGGTTTACCGCATGAAATGCATACCATCAAGTCCATGGCAGAATATCTCAACTAGTTAAAGTGCCTGCCCTAGGAATCATAATGTCTTGCCATAAGCTCGAGTCAGAGTTCCCTTCATCATTGGTGGCCACTGCTGTTGCTTTATCCTAATTGCCTGAGATGTCCACTGTATTCAATATCAAGGAAGTCATTCAAAGCACGGGCCACTAGGTCAGCCCCTCACCCAATTCCTGTCCACCGCCTCAATGCACACAATATCACCTTGATGTTGTTTTCCAGGGATGTTTTCTCCTCCTCTCAGCTTACGTTCAATGATGTCAAAAACACACAGCCACTCGTAGTACGACGTATTGCACCTACCGGCGTACTCAAGAAAGCTTGATTCAGCATTCAATGAGATTAAGACCACTGTGATGGTTCCGTTGTCTGGTTCAGTACGCATGAGCTCAGAAATGAACGATAAGCTCTGTGATTTCTCGCAATCCTCTGATTCACTTAAGAAATCTTGGCCTTTCATGTACTGCTATGAATGCATCCTGTCACCCTCCTGGTATAAGGCATGGTAAATGTCATCGATGTGCGCTTCTTCTTCTTCTTGCGTATGAGGCAGCGGCAGCTAAATAACGTCCCTCAGATGTTGTAGCCAAGTTACAGTCTCAGGATTAGGGTGTGTCAGGTCCATGTTGTCAGGAGGGCGGAGATCAGGGCACTCACTCAAGATGTGTTGAGCAGTCTGTTCTGGTGCACCACACTGGCAGGCTGCTGACGGGCGTAGCTCCCACCGATGCACGGCTGCGTTGAAACGCCCAACTCGGGTTCGAATCCGATTTAATGACACCCACTCCCTCCTTGGGAGGTTTGCTCCTGGGGGGACATATGTATTGGGCGTGACGAGGAGTTGGGCAGGTCGTTGGGTGTCTTGCCAGCTCAGTGACACTTGCTGCTTGCAGATATGCTGTAGGTTGTATGACTTCCAAGGATGATTTGCCATTAACCTGAATTGAGAGAAGAATAAGAGAATTCAATCAAAAGTAATTAATACCTATGGCTTAAAATATCTGTCCACGAGTAGCAAACACAACCTCAAACTTCCAATTTTGATACATTTCTCAATAGCTTCTAGACAGCCATAGTGATTTGGAGCAACACTTACTCTACTAAAAGACCAAAAAGAAAGAGACTAGTTTGATTTACAGATTTTTTAACATAATTTTTTAATGTTTAATACAGCCATAAAAAAACCACTAATGCAATCATATCAGGATTATAAGATCCATCAGTGAATATTAGACAGGCTCTATCTAATTCCATCATTACCAGGGCAATGCACCCGTGCTGCATAGACCAATTCGAACAGTTAGAAAAGTAGGTAACCAGGTCATTACCATTGCAACACAGCATAAGCAGTACTGTATACTGACCTGAATAGTTACACGCTGTAGATCTACAGAAAACTTAACTGAGAAAATGAGTCAAGGTAACTTCATTTATTGATTACAGTTCCTTCAACAGATAATTAGTGACATACTTGTGAAATGGACCCCACCATTGTCTCTCTATCATCAGTACTAAATAATATGGCAGCTTACGTACCTACACATCCCCACCATGTGGTGTTCAATATGGTGCTTTCTTGCACAATACAGGGCTAATACTGAGGTATGTGGCCCCACCAAACGACACTTTAATATGCATGATTGATACAGCAACAGGACCAGTTTCCACTGCATACAATGTAGCAATACACTTCATTTGGCATACTCGTGAAGTAGGCCCCACCACTGCCTGTCGGTACTAATACTACAGCGGCTCGCCTGTTTATACTCGTGAATTCAGCCCCACCGTGTGGCGTTCATCGGTACATAAGCACGGCGTTGGGGCTTTCTTCCACAGTATAATACTTGTGAATGCGGCCCCACCAAACGGTGTTTACGAGCAATTGATACAGATGCGGGGCCGATTTCCACAGCATAGTCCTCCCTTTCTCCCGTTTTTTTTTTTTTCCTCTGGTCTTAAGTAATATTTTATTCTTGGAAAGACTCCCTAATGTCCCTCGACTAATTCCACAGCCAATTCAACTGTAAGTACAACCCTAACCTAACCTTAAACCCTAACCTAATTTTGCTTAACACTAATTTTGCTAAATGCACGAGTGCAAGCACACTGCTGTGGGGCCGATTTCACGATTTTGCCCTTCATTCTATCCTTGGAAAGACTTCCTCATGACCCTTGATTATTCTTACCATAGGTATACAACCCTACGCTAAACTAACGGCATACTTGTTAAATAGGCCCCACCACTGCATGTCAGAATTGGTTCACAGCGGATCGCCTGTTTATACACACGCAGCCCTGTTGCTGTAAGTCCACCCTATGTTAGTAATGTTAGTAGTAATTTACCTTGCTTGGCATTGCATCACCGAAAAGTACCCTGTTTATACACACACAGCGCTGTTGCTGTAAGTCCACCCTATACGTTAGTAGTAGGCCTACTGGTAATTTACCTTGCTTGGTATTGCATCGCCAAAAAGTACCGGTAAATTTACCCTGTGAATAATACACACGCAGCCCTGTTGTAAGTCCACCCTATAATATCTGGTAGTAGCTACTAGTATGGTTGGGTGTCCATAATATCGGACACCTAACGTTTTTCTATCAACAGAAACGTGAAAAATCACACAATTTGCCTGAAATTTTACTCACGTGTGGAGAAAATACTCCGGATTCACAAGCGCGCACTGAAAATGCGATCTGAGGTACGCGCTCTAGATGGCGGCTTCGAACGCGTGGGGTGTCATTTTTTCCGCACTCAGTTGCCGGGCTCATATCGACCGACCACCCCGCCCTCTATTGACAATACGTATAAAGCGTACTTAAATGTGTTTTTTCGACAAGCTGCTGTTTTTTTCTAGTCGTAATTTTTTCCCCAATAATATTTGAATATATTTTGAATCCTTCGATATTACTTTTGAAGGACTGTTTGATGAATTTGACTTGATTTTCATTAGGAAACTTTTCATCGTAATTGAAATAAATTAGATGAGTCGGTTTGTTTTTTCACATTCATTTCTCGTTTCTGCATCAACTCGTACGGTCGTAGCGGGCAACAAAATGTTTATGTCATGTGTATGTGTAACGTGTGTGCACGATCGTACAAGCGGCGGTGACAATTTTGCGGTCAAAATCGTCAAATTTATTACGGAAGGATACTCTACATCTAACAACGAGTCAGCAAAGGTAGGCCTAGTTATATAGTAGTTATGGTTGAGGGGTCTAGATATCGCGCACGAAAATTTGTGATGCTCTTATAATAAAAATTATTCCACAATCGTACCTGAATTTTTCAATAAATATCACGAAAATGTAGAAAAATCACCTCCCAGAATCTCCTGATGATACGATGACGGAGTAGTGCGCTGTCGCCGTTTGTATGTCGGACTTAATTTCATGCGTTCAATTTCTCGGGGTATGTAAAGGTCGCGCAGCTGCCCTATGTAGTTTCATGCGTGAAAGTGTCTGCCCCTCTCTGCGGCTGAACGTGCTTCGGCTTTCGTAGAATATTACAAACGATCGATCGAACAAAATACGAATTCTATCGGCTACGATCATACGAACGAGACAAGCGAGACGACACGTCTTGGCTACAACATCCTTAAAAAAGATTTTAAGCTAAGGTAGGTAAATTATAACGTAAAAAATTGGAAATTTAGTGAAAAATTTGTTCCAAAAAATTGGAAATTTAGTGAAAAATTTGTTTGAAATCTAAATTTCTTACCTGCTTCCTTCTCATTTTTAGCGGTTGTCAGGTATGTTTATTCCATGGGCGTATCGGCAAATTTTGCGCTTAGTCTTACGCGTATTAATGCTTGCTATACGCAGTTACGCTATGCGCGATCATTACGTCCCTGCGCGAGACCTAGTACCCTTACTATACACGATAAACCTTATTCGATTTTGCTAAATTTCGGTAATTTAGAGGGAATACTTAGTTGTTTTCGCCACATTTTACTCGGTAGCGTAGCCCAGTGAAGAATCGAACACCGTTGCGCGTAGTCCCATGCGTACATTTTCTTTCTGTACGCGCAATGCCATTATAATGCGCGGCCGGTCGTTATGGACCCGGTCGGTGGGTTGGACCCCTACCATATAGGCCTAGACTCTAGTCATTGCTAGTAGTAGTAAATTTACCTTGCTTGGTATTGCATCGTCAAGCAGAACCCGTAGATCAAAAGGTTTAATTTACTAAAACATATTATATAGTACTAACATTTAATAGAGCTCTAACGTTAGAGCTCTACACTACAGCCTTGTAAATTTACAGGTAAACATTTAGCTGGTCAAACTGGTGGGTAGCCAACACGTTAACCGCAGCAGCGACCCCATACGGACAAATACGTACCGTTACTGTGTTACAGCGCCCTGCGACGGGGTTACCAACACGTTTGTGTTTGTGGTGCCGGTGCATGGTGGGGCCCATTTCACAATTTTCCCCAGCAGATTATTGATCCCATTGAATGATTAATTATAAAATTTTGTAATAAAACCCAAATTTGACATTCTACGTTGCTCATAAATCAGCTCAACATGTTCAAAGTAGAGTATGATGCCCATCTCGGTCCCAACACCAAGATGCACATATGGGACTGACTTAATCTGGGCGTCGTACAGATAAGTAAACTCACCTTTCACAGCTGTATTTCCACTGCTTAGCCTTGCATTTCTTCAATACTGTTTCATTTTTCCACTTTTCGTACCACTTTTTAGATAACCGGCAGTCTTGGGTCTTTCATCCATTATGAAACTGTCATGTACTTTCGACTGATAGCCATGGTTCTGTACAGCACTACAGACAACAGTGGTAGTGATCACCGAACTAAAACATAGTGGAATGCGTGTCCCTATTCCCAACATACACGAGACCGTGCAGCCAAATTTACCGTGTTGCGTCGCCATCTTGTTACGGCAATTTTTCCTTATATGGAGTGCACGCTTAGGAGCGGTCATACTGGGCCACTGGTACGCGCGCAAGCAAGAGTACGCCGTCCAGTGGCTAGTGATTATGACGTAACAATGCACGTTTGTACATGACAATGGCCTTGCGCTTCGGAGACACAGATCAAGAAAATTGGCGGAAAGTTTCGTGGGAAGTTTGCGGTCACACTGGCAAAACTTCGAGTTAAACTTCTCGATCTTTTGCCAGTCTGACAAAGTCGATAAAAGGGTCAAGAGGTCAACGAAATCATGTTTGAACGGGCGCTGTGTGTACGCTGTATGGCGGCTATTCGGAGGACTCACATTAGTTCTTCTAACATGTTTACGGCGTTTTTTTTTTTTTTTTTTTTTTTTTTTTTTTTTTTTTGCTGTTGAATACTAGATTGCTTTATTAAATCTAGAATGACATATGCACCGTAAATAAATCAAGTTTTTTCATTTATAAGCACTTTAATTTAGTCATAATGCTCGCCACTAAAAGAAGTTAGGCCAAGAGTTTCAGTTGCTCATCAAAAGCAGGCAAGATCCTGCGTCTGTCTTATTGCTTCATAATCATCAGTGCTTCCACTTTCCAAAGTCAGCCCTCCTGAAATCAACACTAAAAACTCCTGGAATTTACAAGAATATCCTGGTATTTTTCAAACAGGCTACACAAACATGATTAATTGTGAGCTGGGGGAGGGGGTCAATGCATAATACTCAGTGATATGTGAGTGATACATTACAGTCCTATTAATTTTCAAGATTGAAGGGGGGGGGGGGGCAATCCCCCAGAAAAAAAGATTGAGGGGCATGCCTCTCCCCCACTTTTTACAGCATATCCCATTTGTACTCCCCCCCCCCTCCCCCTCAGAAGTACATTTACCAATTTTCTGTGGCAAAGTCGAATTGGTGTAACATACGTGTAAATTCTATTCATTCTGTCTGTGCCACATTCTCTCTCCCTCTCTTCCATCTTTTTCCTCTCTTTCTAAGTCTCTCTCTTTTAGACACATTTATATCTTAGTGCATTTTTTTCTTAGTCTCAGCATAACACACAATCTCTACGAATGTATATGCTGTTATTTTTGCGTAGATAATTTCGCTGACAAGGTTATAGACACTTTTGCGAGACGTTTTTGCGAATTGACACCGATGCTTATGTTAATGCACTATTCACACGGCGCATGGAGACATTTTCGCATGTTGTTAAATTAGCAATTCAACCGAGACTCGCGAAATTCGCGAAAATTTAACCCTTGCAAAAATAACAGCTTATATACAGTATCTCTCTCACACATAAGTTTAATTTTCCGTAAAAAATCTCAATGTCAACTTCACATTGTGGGTTGAGCAAGGAGGCTATAGGCTACAGTATGACTGTTCTATACACCTTTCAAGTAATGAATATCTGACGCTCGACCCTCAAATCGATCTGCTTGAATGAATGAACACAGGAAGAATCATTTTGAATTCATGTTGACAATGGAAAAAAATCACGTTTAATTTGAGAAGACAAAAAGTAATTATGCTGATTTCAGGAGTGACATTGCAAGACGAGATGGCATTTTGCATGAGACGGTGCATCGAATTCACCCCGATAACTTCGAAACTCGTTCTTTCTACCGAAGTTCCTTCGCCGATACTCAATTCTTCCCCTGCATATATGCGCTGTTTGAGCGTCTCCATCATACCAAGGAGGTATGAACATACCTCCTTGATCATACCATATACCACCCGTGTTACCCGTGTGTGCGCGATTGATGAGGAAGTGGGGGTGGGGTGCGCGATATGACGCTTTCATGAACAATCGCAAAATGAGAGAGTGGTTGGATCCACATAGCGTGCACTCCATATAAGGAAAAATTGCCCTATCAAAATGGCGGTGGTAGCAAGTTTTGGTGGCTGCGTATTTCCTGGGTGAACACGCATTCCACTATGTTTTAGTTCGGTGGTAGTGATCCAGGGCCGTGAAGAATTGCCATTGAACTATGTAGTGCAGTATCGCTGCATGTAATAGTACGTGTTGCATGTTCTCATTGGTCAGAGCACCCCTAGCTGGCGTGCTCTGACCAATCAGAGACCGGAATAGAGAAATTGGATATAGCGCCTTTTGGTTGAAAGCAAAAATGGATTTAGCGCCTTTTGGTTGAAAGCGTGAATTTCATGTTTGATTTTTTCATAATTCCTCAAACAATTTTGATTAAATTTTTAGTGCCTTATATGCACATGACAAAGATCTGTTCGAATTATGCGAAAGATGGAGTTCGATAGAAATTGGATTTAGCGCCTTTTGGAAGCAAGCTCTTCATATGTAGTGACCAATATATCATTTAAAAGGTATTATTTTGTACTTTATGGCAGAGATCGTACTTCAAAATCTTCAAAAATGGACTTATCGGTTTTTGCAAACAAACCCTTCAAATATTCGCGGCCGAGCCCGGCCTTCATTTCTCTGTAAACACGCAAAAGGCCAAATGCGGTACCAAAATCGGCCGCGCACTTGGCCAAACTCTTGAGGTAGTCCGGCCTTTTCTCGCTGTAAACGCAAACCGGGCCAAATGCGGTTCCAAATTTAATCTGGCTTCCAGACCGTCTCGCCGTACGCGAAATTATTTTTCCCACATAAGTTCCGGACCCCAAGTCTACATTATATGAATATTGATATGACTTGTGTCTTCAAAATAACAGTACGCATGCGCGTGGACTATAGCAACCATCAAAAATATTACTCCGATCTGCGATACGGTCCGTGATTCGGCTGACGATTGCATTTGTTTAAGAATGTGTTCTTTGGTCTGTGCGGTGAGAGTGTCGTATTCCTACGTGGTTTTCGGGGGTTTCGGGGAGCTGCGTGTTTTTTTGTTTGTTTTTTTTTTTGTTTTTAGACGGCGCAGATTGGGGACCCTAAAAATCTAAAGGGGACCCTATCTCTAAACCTAACCCTAATCCTAATCCTTACCTTAACCATCAAACCCTAACCCTAACCCTAACCCTGACCCCAACCCCAACCCTAACCCCAACCCTAACCCTAACCCCAACCCTAACCCTAACCCTAACCCAAAAACCCTTACCCAACGTTTTTCCCATAGGTTTAACACGCGCCATGCCCCAATCTGTGCCGTCTTAAAAAAAAAAAAAAAAAAAAAAACGCGCCCGGGGGGTGTCCCCCAATAGCGATAAAAATGTAGTTCTAGATCATGACGATGCTCGTCTAGACTAGCCGTTAAAATTTACCCGAATTTAGGATGTATTATCCGGACTATCCGTTTCGAGGATAGTCCGTATCCTAAACATCGATAGAAATTTAGGTGAGATTAGAAAACAATCACTTATCCAATTGCTGGTGCTAGCTTACAGTAGCGCTTACGCACAGTGTGTGGGTGCGCTTGACAGCCCACCACGTTGACTCTATGCAGTCAATACATACAACAGTACACATAACAGCCTATATATGCGTACGTGTGGCAGTGGTAGCGCGTATTGAGTCTGCAGAACGTGCGCATGTTTGCTAGTATGATTGAGGGTACCACCTATCATCACCCTAAAGATCTGCAGCTTTTTTATTCCAAAAGTGTGAAACAAATTCGCCTAATTTTTACCTCAAATATGCCATAAATACTGCAGTTTCGAATGTCGTGACCGTCTTCTAGATTCTGAATCTCCGTAGTGAAATAACGCAATTTCAGTGTCTGCGATGCATATTCTTCGCGTGGCTTGAAAGGGTACCTCACGATCGGCACTCCTACCCTCCATAGGTAATACACGTGAATTTCCCAGTCATGCGTCGTTACTGAAAGGATGTGTCATTGAAACGTGTTTAGTTTGGTTTGTTAGTTTGTTTATGAGTTTGATTTTAGTTTCTTCGTTTTTGTTTTCATAGCTGGTGTCACTTCATCCCACGCGTACCTTTTCATTCTATACGCAAACAGCCATGATACGCAGGATGCCGATGTCAAGGTACCCTGCCGATAGGTGGTATGGTTGGGTGTTCATAATATCGGACACCTAACGTTTTTCTATCAATAGAAACGTGGAAAATCTCACAATTTGCCTGAAATTTTACTCACCTGTGGAGAAAATACTCCGGATTCACAAGCGCGCACTGAAAATGCGATCTGAGGTACGCGCTCTAGATGGCGGCTTCGAATGCGTGGGGTGTCATTTTTTCCGCACTCAGTTGCCGGGCTCATATCGACCGACCACCCCGCCCTCTATTGACAATACGTATAAAGCGTACTTAAACGCGTTTTTTCGACAAGCTGCTGTTTTTTTTCTAGTCGTATTTTTTTCCCCAATAATATTTGAATATATTTTGAATCCTTCGATATTACTTTTGAAGGACTGTTTGATGAATTTGACTTGATTTTCATTAGGAAACTTTTCATCGTAATTGAAATAAATTAGATGAGTCGGTTTGTTTTTTCACATTCATTTCTCGTTTCTGCATCAACTCGTAGTGTCGTACGGTCGTAGCGGGCGACAAAATGTTTATGTCATGTGTACGTGTAACGTGTGTGCACGATCGTACAAGCGGCGGTGACAATTTTGCGGTCAAAATCGTCAAATTTATTACGGAAGGATACTCTACATCTAACAACGAGTCAGCAAAGGTAGGCCTAGTTATATGTAGTTACACGATAAACCTTATTTGATTTTGCTAAATTTCGGTAATTTAGAGGGAATACTTAGTTGTTTTCGCCACATTTTACTCGGTAGCGTAGCCCAGTGAAGAATCGAACACCGTTGCGCGTAGTCCCATGCGTACATTTTCTTTCTGTACGCGCAATGCCATTATAATGCGCGGCCGGTCGTTATGGACCCGGTCGGTGGGTTGGACCCCTACCATACCCTTAAGTGTACAGTAAGTATAGCAGTTGAGTCGATAAGTATGGTAGGTGTATCGAATAAGGTTTATCGTGTAACTACATATAACTAGGCCTACCTTTGCTGACTCGTTGTTAGATGTAGAGTATCCTTCCGTAATAAATTTGACGATTTTGACCGCAAAATTGTCACCGCCGCTTGTACGATCGCGCACAGCGTTACACATACACATGACATAAACATTTTGTCGCCCGCTACGACCGTACGAGTTGATGCAGAAACGAGAAATGAATGTGAAAAAACAAACCGACTCATCTAATTTATTTCAATTACGATGAAAAGTTTCCTAATGAAAATCAAGTCAAATTCATCAAACAGTCCTTCAAAAGTAATATCGAAGGATTCAAAATATATTCAAATATTATTGGGGAAAAAATTACGACTAGAAAAAAACAGCAGCTTGTCGAAAAAAAAAAACGCATTTAAGTACGCTTTATACGTATTGTCAATAGAGGGCGGGGTGGTCGGTCGATATGAGCCCGGCAACTGAGTGCGGAAAAAATGACACCCCACGCGTTCGAAGCCGCCATCTAGAGCGCGTACCTCAGATCGCATTTTCAGTGCGCGCTTGTGAATCCGGAGTATTTTCTCCACACGTGAGTAAAATTTCAGGCAAATTGTGAGATTTTTCACATTTCTATTGATAGAAAAACATTAGGTGTCCGATATTATGAACACCCAACCATATATAGCAAAGAGTATGTGTGTTGGTTTGGATAAGTAACCGCTGTGGAAACTGCTTTACTGTGCTAAAGAGTGAAATACTAGTTGACTTTTGGAGGTTCCTCATTGTTTCAATCGTCCTCATGAGAGGATAACTTGTATACAATGAACGTCTTTGTTTCTCAAATGTGTCAAATGTAGCCTACATTAAATGCAAGGATGCACACTGTCAGTCAGCTGATTACTGTTTGCAAATGCTAAATTGCATACATTGTACAATAATATATGCTTATTTTCTTTTTCATGATGATGACGGTGGTGATGGTAGTGGTGATGATAATGCTGATGTTGATGATTGTTCTAGTGGTGAGGAATCATGATTACTATGATGATCGTGATGATGTTCTATGTTAATGTTGATTTTCTGTGTTAATATTGATGTTCTATGTTAATGTTGATTTTTATGGTTTTTATGTCGATGGTCGTAATGATGATGATGCTAATTATGATGCTGGTGCTTCTATATGACTATGATGAATGATGTGGATTATAATGATGATGACTATGATACATGATTTTAATGATCTTTATGATGATATTGTTTGGCATCTTGTCTGATGAATTATCAGTCATCATCTTCGTAATCACAATCTATTACCACCTATAACAATCGTCCAAATCAACTTAAAGCCACTGGTTAACATTGTGGATGATCGATTTAAAAAATTCTAAAACTGAGCTGCCTGACCTATCTAATTATGTTCAGATGGATCAAAAAACAACCAAGAATGCAAAAATAATGTAAGTAACTCATTAACTATCAAAATATTTATGAAAATTGTATTTATTATTGCCTACTGTTACTATAATAATTCCAGCACAGTAGTCTATGGAGGTTATGTTTCATGTTTTCGCTTTTTTGAAGCACTAAATGATAACTTTGAAGCATAATATTTTTTCAGCTCAATTTTAGCACCCTACCCAATATTCTGATAGCATTGAGGACCATGCAGCGCAGATTTTTTTTTTTAAATGAGCACAATATTAACCAATGCCTTTAATATCAATGTCATGCACATCATCACAGCTACCACCATCACCAAAACGTCAATGTCTTATGAATTGTCAATACTAAAAATGCCAGTGGCATACTGATTAAACCTAACAAGCTTTAAAAACTTAGTAAAAATCACTCCTGAATTAAATAAATCTTTATATTAAA
Source organism: Diadema setosum (assembly GCA_033980235.1). Taxonomy (NCBI): domain Eukaryota; kingdom Metazoa; phylum Echinodermata; class Echinoidea; order Diadematoida; family Diadematidae; genus Diadema; species Diadema setosum. The sequence goes on from CM067074.1 coordinate 34,767,980, forward strand.
AATAACTCTTTTTATGTCAGTAGTGTCTCAATACAATTTTAATTACCCTTTACTAAAATTAGTTTGACAGCGAGCGACAAGATGAGCTCTGATTGATCGTATGCATCTTTGCTTGTACTCACGTCCACGCGCATGCGCACTCTTATTCCGAAGACGTAAGTCATGAATATTCATATACAGGGGAAACTCGGTATAACGAACACTGCTATAACGAGATATCGGTTATAACGAGGAAATTTTCTCGGTCCCAAATTTCCTTCCACACAAGTCTATGTAAAATGCTACTCTTATAGCGAGATCGGCTATAACGAAATAACTGCTATAACGAGATAAATTTTGTGACTTCCAAACAAAGAAAAACATAGTAAATCAAACCTGCTATAGCGAGGTAAAGCAAAATGCCTTCGGTAAAGCTTTACTGTACTTCGCCTGTGCTATCATCTTCCGAGATTGTAAAGCTTGATGCGCCAAAAACTGTCTTGTACACACATAATCATTTTCTTCAGTGCACTCCATACACAGCTAGCACTGCATGTTGTACGTGTGAAGTGTGTGTGTGCACGCACACTGATACATGCAGAAATGTGGTGGGACGGCCACATGACATCATCATGACGTTTAGTGGGTGTGAGGCAATCGGATGCTGTGATTGGCCTTCTACTTAGGGAATTCCCCGTCTTCACACACACGCAGTCATATACAAAATGTGTCACATACACACACAGCATTGTGCAGACCATATTCAAGCTTTCCACACAACACACACCCATACGATAACCACATACCAATCCACAGACGATCTTGATACGATCGCAAGCTATATAAATGTACAACTTCAAACATCTACAATTAATAAGAAACACATTCTTGATATTGGATTTCCTTGGCGAAAAACATCTTCTTACCCATAAAGGTGAGTAATTCCCTCGCACACAATATCAAGTTATCAGTATTGATTGAAATATGATGGGTAGTCCCACGTGTGCAAATTAATGTCTTTATTTTATGCTTTCTTTTATGCCTACTGATATAACGAGATATCGGCTATAACGAGGAAAATGACTCGGTCCCGACCATCTCGTTATATCGAGTTTCCCATGCCGTCAATCTCTCGTTTGAGGCGAGACCCCAGCCGAATTTTTCCAAAGTGGGGTGCTTTTATTTGTCGTTTGAGAGTTGGGAGTCGAAGTACTCGTCCATTGCAAATAAACTTTCTGCTCGGCGTGACAAACCTGGAGGCCAAGCCAGGGTTTGATGACTCCAGCAGCTGTCGTATTACGTAAGAGCATGATAAGGATATCTGCCTGTGGCAGACCATTCAAAGTGAACTCAATTTTCTCTATCCTTTTTAAAGTTTTCAATTTTATATTCTATTGAGAAATTCTATGGTCATCCATTTTACATTTCGAACGAAAGAAATTGACCCGTAAATAACGAAAATACAGGAATAAGAAGGAGAGCATTACCAGTTTGCCGGTGCTGACAATGTGCTATTTGGCAGTGAGTTACAAAGGGGAGGTGAGACTACCTCCCTGGTTACAACAGCCTGCTGACTGGATCATTGAGAAAGCAGCTGTCGTATTACGTAAGAGCATGATAAGGATATCTGCCTGTGGCAGACCATTCAAAGTGAACTCAATTTTCTCTATCCTTTCTAACGTTTTCAATTTTATATTCTATTGAGAAATTCTATGGCCATCCATTTTACATTTCGAACGAAAAAAATTGACCCGTAAATGACGAAAATACATGAATAAGAAGGAGAGCATTGCCAGTTTGCCGGTGCTGACAATGTGCTATTTGGCAGTGAGTTACAACGGGGAGGTGATACTACTACCTCCCTGGTTACAATCAGCCTGCTGAGAAAGAGAGAGAGAGAGAGAGAGAGAGAGAGAGAGAGAGAGGGGGGGGAGAGATGGGGGAGGGAGAAGGGGAGAGACAAAATGGAATGACAATAGTTCCAGTCACTGCAGTACAGGCATGCTCTGTCTGCATACGCTGAATGTCTACACTCACACACACACACGTACACACACACACACGCACCATGGAGCTATACATAGCCCATGCCAAAACCAAAACAATCTCCTCCTCTCGCGGTGCCCCCCCCCCCCCCCCCCCTCCTGTGGTGCTGTGGCGATGACTGATGCTTAGATTAGGCCAGGGTCAAGAAACAGGTGTTTTATATCTTTGATTTTAAGTCATTGATTGCCAAGATATGCACTGGCATTATTTACTGGGGTGTAGCCTCTTCAAACGAGAGATTTGCGTCATGCACTGTAATGTAGACTTGGGGTCCGGAACTTATGTGAGAAAAATAATTTCGCGGCCCGTCTCTGCACTGTAAAAGGGGGTCCTGGAGGCGCTCTATTCAACGAGGCCAAGCCGAGTTGAGTAATGCGCCTCGTAGTTAGGGCATTTTAGAAAATCTCTGGACCAGCTGTGAAAAAAAAAAAAAATGCTTGCCAATATTTTTCTTCACCAGTGTGTTCATTAAGGTGTCTACTAGCACCTCTCAATTAGTTCCAACCCAAATCCTTGTGGAAAATTCTGGGGAGTCATTCAAAGTTGGGTACCCGGGGGGGGGGGGGGCAAAAATGGGAAAAAAAATTCCCAATATAAGCATGTGAGATGTCTAACTAGGGGTTTCTGGGGGTGCTGAATCGATTCCAACCATTAGTTTTGAGTAAAAAATTACTATCTATTCGTAAATAGGCCACGCCTCCTTTTTGCCCCCGCCGAAATACGTAAATATTGGTATTTTTATACGTATATCATTGGGTTTATATAGTGGGTTTTTAGGGTGCACTGAAAACATTTGTGTGCGATGGGAAGTAGTCGTTCCCATTTGTCTTATATTTATTACACCAAATATAAAGCTATTACTGCTGTACATACTTATTAAATGTTTGATTCTAAAGTAGTTCGAACCAACATCCTTGTGGGAATAAAAAAAAAACAAAACAAAACCGGGACCCAGTTAAACCTAGGCTGCAACATAAGTGTGCAATTGGAAGTAGTCGTTCCCACTTCTCTTACTTCCATTATGCCCCATTATAAGCCAACAGAAATGTATCTCAATATTAAAACCTTGGTACTTTACCCTACTCCCCGACATCTCCCTCACTGCTCCCATCAGCTGTTGGTTGATGTTCTCCAGTTTGTGAAGTCCATGGGGAGCCAGTTTCTCCAAATCACTGTGGTCTTTGATGGATACGGCAGCTCCACTAAGGATCATGATAACCTGAGACGAACGAAGACTGCTTGCTGCGACATTTTGATTCGCCCAGACATCCAAAGCCTCGTTCCAAGAGAAAAATTCCTCAACAACAAGAGTAACAAGGCCCGGCTCATTCTGCTGCTTGCTGAGACATTCAGTAGAAATGGGATCAGTGTACAGCAAATGCCACGATGATGCAGACACTGCTATACTCCGTGCAGCTCTAGATGAGGCAAAAGATTCTCCTGTTGAGGTGAATGTTGAGGACGCCGACATTATGGTTTTGCTGATTCATCATGCTGCAGACCACCCCATCCTCCTCACAACAGCCAAAGAAACATCTTATGATATCGCAAAGATCAGGGAGGCCCTCCCAGAGAGATACCGGAAGTATTTGATCTTCTTGCACAGCTTCTCCGGCTGCGATACAGTGTCAGCGATTTCTGGGTTCAGCAAATCAACTTTGATAAACAAGCTCTGCGAGACTGACAAGGAGGAAGGGGCCATGGATGTGTTTCTGGACATCCGAGCCAAGAAAGATGATATCATTGAAGCCGGCTGTGAATTATTTAGGCTCATGTTCCATGGAAAACCAACCAAAGACTTGGGAGACTTGGACATTTGACATCTTCAGCAAGCGGGCTGCTGCTGGGAGCATCAAACCTGATAAACTGCCCCCGACAACAGAAGCTGCAGCGCAGCACTCTCTACGAGCTTATCTACAAACCAGAGATTGGCTAAAGTTGCAAACTCCATCATTGGATGTCTTGGAGTACGGATGGAAGCTCGGTGACCAACTCTCTTAAAAAAATCGAGTGAAAATTTTCGCTCTTGAGGGAGTGAATACAAAAAAAGAAGAAGTGAATTTAGAGTGAAAATCTTCATTTTCACTCATTTTGGAGTGACCTCAGGGATCACTCGAAGATTTTGGAGTGATCCCTGACGTCACTTTATATATTAATGGATATAAGACAAATGGGAACGACTACTTCCCATCGCACATAAATGTTTTCAGTGCACCCTTAAAGCCCACTATAGAAACCCAATGAGATACGTATAAAAATACCAATATTTACGTATTTCGGCGGGGGCAAAAAGGAGGCACGGCCTATTTTACGGTCAAATAGTAGGTTTTTACTCAAAATTAATGATTGGAATCGGTTCAGCAGCCCCAGGAACCCTAGATAGACATCTCATACGCTTATATTGGGATTTTTTTTTTCATTTTTGCCCCGCCCCCCCCCCCCCCCCCACCCCCTCCCCTCTGGCTGCCTAACTTTGATTGGCTCCCCAGAATTTTCCACAAGGATTTGGGTTGGAACTAATTGAGAGGTGTTAGTAGTCACCTTTATGAACACACTGGTGAAGAAAGCTATTGGTAAGCAATTTTTTTTTTTCACAGATGGTCCAGAGATTTTCTAAAATGCCCTATCGTCTTTCACCCAGTGCAAAATCTTGTTCCACTGCACGAGAAAAAAAAAAAAATTAATCATACACGAACTTGTTTCGCGCACATCGCTCCCATCCGATACCTATGTACGTGCAAATCTACAGCCCGCCGTATGCGAGCCGCCTTGTCAAAAGTCTAGGGTCAATCGTGAGTTTTACACTGGAGTCAATGGAAATACGTGACGTCAGCCATGCGCTATATCCATATTTTGCTCATACGAAATTCCACGGTTGCCAGCCACAGTGTGCGATGGGACTTTTAACTAAATGTCGCATGATGGGCAATCGACTAAAATCAGATATCTACGTTCTAATTAGGCGATGCATAGTAAGTGTGTGAGAATGAAGTTTGACTTACTTGAAATATTGACAGAAAACTGATAACTGCCAATATTTCTCGCCGTATCAGATGCATACGCCATGACTTCCGTGACGCCAAGATCGAATCTACTTCCTGGTGAAATCGGCGAGTATTCGATGGTTCCAGTAGCGTCGACATTATCAGAAAAATTAGCTGCAAAACCGACCACGTTTGTTGAGAATTCAACCATATCTTCAGGACCGGTAATCTTAGGTGGCTCCTTGTCTGTGTTATAAATGCAGTTTTTGGTGTTTTAAGAATAACAAGGCGATTTTATCCATGAGAGTCGGAAATTCATGTTTATGCAATTCTTGGCTATATCTTTCACAATCTCATATTATTATTAATGATAATGTTGTGTTAATATCATCATTATCATCGGCATTACTATCATTATTGTTATTATCATCATAATTATCATCATTATCAATATTATTACCATTATTACAATTCATTTAGCATTTACAAGACAAAACAATAACAGATAAACAAACAAAACAAACGAAATATAGGAATACAAGATGTCATGCTTTTCGTGGTGCATTCAGAGCAATCAAAATCACTATGGGTCTTGGGTCTCTCCAACCAAAAGTTGGTCTCCTTGTGATAGTTGTCGTTTTGTCTTGCAGAGAATGTAAAAGGAACTTTGCGTAAATATCATTCTTATTTTCAATTATTATCGGCTGGATACTTTTTACATCTTTAACAGAAATAAAAAAGAGACATCCATGAATACATCATTGGTATATCTGTTTGATTCCCCTATTGTAACTTTTTTTTTTCACCAAAGAGAAAAACCCAATTGATTTCTATGTTACTTAAACAAAACCATAGTCACGCGGTATATTTTTCTTTTAGATCTGAAAGATAGTCATGTGTATGATATTTTCCCATGTCGTCAAAGGACGGCGCTTTTGTTCTTTCAGAAATACGAAAAGGTAACAGACTTTCTCTTTGTCTCTTTCTCTAAGCTTTTTCAGTTCACCTCCTTCATCACTAGTCTTTGTCCTGGATCACTTGCAGGTTAGATTCGATTTTATGTACATTATTTCTGCATCCATTTCTATATATTTGTGGTGTTCTTTTCACGTGAACCCAATTAATTGTTTCGATATACTTCTTTCCAGAATCGCTGGATCTGTTATGTTTCTCTGTCCGTCGTATTGTCTTCTTGTCATGTTAGTCTTGTCTGATTCTGTCTTGTCTCTTAGTCCCCCTTTATTAGTTTCGTTGTCGTTCCAATCCTGTTTAATGTTTATTTACATTTGTATTTGTGTCTGTTAGTTACTATGTCTTCTTACTGGGCTTCCAGACTTTTTTCCAGACCTTTTCCCCAGAAATTTTTCCCTTTGTGTATTAACTTATTTTTCTATTTGACATTCTGTACCTGAGGAGCCCACATTCTACAAGTTTTGTCTTTTTAGGGGGTCCCTCCATTTTTCGAAGTTGGTGTAATGTTTTTTCGTCTTTATCACTTCAGTTCTCATGACAAACTATTATTGCTGCAAAGTTCCACAATTATATTTTTCTCAGTTATTTTGCTTTGCTTATGCAACTTTATTCTCTGTTACTAAGGAAAGTGAAATATTTTTTTTTGAAAAAAAATAAATTAAATTTGAATTAATGGAATTTAACTCTAATCATTACCTGTTAGGCCCAAAATGACTTCACAGCAAAAGAGTACTTTGCCTAAACAATCTTAATATCCAACCCCTTTTGTCTCACTGGAGTGTCTGCGGTATATATGCAATATATATATATATATATATATATATATATATATATATATATATATAGTGTGATGATGCTGATATTCCTACCGTACGCCTCTGTCATCTTAAATGAAATTATAGTTGAGACAATGTAGATAACAGAAGATGTCGCATGAAACCGGCAGAGTTGTGAAGCTTTCGACCGTGGTCTTCCTCAACTTTAATATCTGTTTGTGAAACGAATTATATGTTTTTGAGAATAACAAATCTGGAGTCATAAACACAATATATCAAATATAAGTTGAGCATGAGTTAATAGTTACATGGCATACTTGGCAATATTTTTTGGCACGTTGCAACACATTCAACAATGTGTAACTGTAAATAAGTATATAGTGAAGATATGTAGCATACAAACATATCATACAATAAAAATTATCAAACATATATCGTAAATAAACTAAATGAAATAATTACCTGCTAAGCAGACGTTTGAATTGCCTGGATGTCTTGTGGCTGTCTTGTGGCGGGATGTGAGTGATCATGTGATGTTGGGGGAAGGTTTGTGTGCGGTGGTGCATGTCAGGCAGGAGTGGGGTAGTATACAGAATTAGGTTCAGTGTTACAAGTGTGTCAGTCGTGTCAGTGCAGACAAAGGATTGTTAACAATTACGATACAATGAACATTCTCGTGGTCATTAACCCATATAGCTGATTTATCAACAATCAAAATAGCAGGCATGGAGCCCGGGTACAGATAAGGAGTGGATAGAGAGTGTGGATAGTGTGTTGCCACTGTTCCTAGGTATTTAACACAGAAATATACAATATACACATTATTTTATATACCATACTGAAACAATCTTCATGCTCTTGCCACATGAACATTATAACAAAATTATGTCGCACAGTATAATTTTTCTGTGTACACCTCTATCAATCTGTCGATTTATCTATTCATGATTCATATTTATATTTATTCATATTGAGATCGTTACATATACATACATATACAGGCAATTCAAACGTCTGCTTAGCAGGTAATTATTTTATTTAGTTTATTTACGATATATGTTTGATAATTTTTATTGTATGATATGTTTTGTATGCTACATATCTTCACTATATACTTATTTACAGTTACACATTGTTGAATGTGTTGCAAAGTGCCAAAAAATATTGCCAAGTATGCCATGTAACTATTAACTCATGCTCAACTTATATTTGATATATTGTGTTTATGACTCCAGATTTGTTATTCTCAAAAACATATAATTCGTTTCACAAACAGATATTAAAGCTGAGGAAGACCACGGTCGAAAGCTTCACAACTCTGCCGGTTTCACGCGACATCTTCTGTTATCTACATTGTCTCAACTATATATATATATATATATATACATATACATACTCTTATCTTTGGTTTTACTTCAATTTCACATGCACTCTGCTACGGCGTCCAACACTTCTCTTAAAGTTTGTACCAAGAAGCGTTACCATAATAACAAATGCATATATGCTCTCCATGTAAATCCAGAACAAACTATAACTACTTCAACATATATGACTATTTTTTCCACCATATAAATGCAATCACGGTTCTATTATTGCGTACAAATAGGAGAGTAAATATACGAAAATAAGCAAAACAAAGAAGAAAAGAAATGACAAACAGATTCGTACCTTCAACGAGAATGTATGACGTACAGGACTTGTTCAAAACGTCATCTGATATAACAGTTGTCACAGTATGGTTACCAAGTCCTACGTCACTACCGGGACGTTGACCATCGATGCTCATATTGACATAAGGCCCACCACCGACGTATTCGTAATGACTCACACTTGTCATGACATCGCCAGAATGGAAGGTTTGCACGAAAGTAAATACGCTTTCTCCAGTGTTAGTACCAACTGTATCATTCAGATCCGGACATGAAACTGGTAGCTCTGTCACTTGACAAGAAAGAAGTTTCATACATCCCATCAGAGGAAGGTTTGAATCATTTGCATTAGCTACGTTGATGATGATGATGACTATAATTTTTGCAATACATGTACATGAAACGCCACAGATGAAAGATAACATTTTGCATTTACAATCTTACTTCATGAATTAAAACCCTTCCTTAAATCTAAATATAACTACAAGCAAAATAATTTTATTTTCTGAGTAAAGCTATTGTGTTTTGCTGTCGTTGTTCTTGTTGTTGTTGTTGTTGTTTTAGAAAGCACTGACACATGTATTTCCAAGTATCGTACATGCAAGACAATGACATCGATATCTATACTACGGGCAGGAAATGCCAAAATATTTCTTTTTTTATTTATTTGATAGCATCATTTAGGTCAGATTATTTGCCTATTATCATAATTATGTCTGCATTTCATGAGCTCGATTCTGATTTACCATATAATAATGTAAAGAAAACTTTACAGAGAGAGCGAACGTACAATTGTTTAACACGTAAAAATCACACGTTGCTTCGTTGCCGAAAGTGTCCCTTGCTATAAGAGTAACAAGAGTGTATCCTGGAGGATAACGATAGCCGTTGAAACCGGTTGGTAAACTGTAGTTCACTTCTCCAGCTTCTGGCCGGTTTTCATCATAGTAGGTATAATGTCCTTCAGGTGGGAGAGATTCTTGTGTCCATGACAAGCCATGGAAGATGTTTGGCGTTGATTCATTGAGCGTTACATTTGCGCATTCCACATCTGGAGGGTTAGTATCTATGGAGAAAAAGGAAAGGGATACCTGAACAATCGCATAAAGTTTTTCTTGTGTGTGTGTGTGTGTGTGTGTGTGTGTGTGGTATACGAATTCATCTGATTGTTGTCGTTTACAAATGAGCAAATGCCTTGTGCAAAATTAGAAAAACTCATGACCGTTGTGTCGGTTTTTTTTTTTGTGTGTGTGTGTGCCTTCATGGAAGCAAAAACCAGGATAAGTAGTACTTCAATAGGAAAAATGATTACCTTGTACTATAATGACAGATCTACAGGTCTTTTGGAGGACTGTGTCATTGATAACAAGAATGAGCTCATGACTCCCAATGGGTATGACGTTATCTGATGTCACGTTGGTGGAAACGTGGACGGTAACGTCGTCATAGAACTGGTAAGAAGGAGGGCTCCGCGTCAGATTCGTTGCAGTCAGATTAGGATACGTGTAAGTCGTCTCGCCTTCGTCTATTTCGTGCACTTCATCCCAAGGGCAGATCACAGGCAACACTGATACTATCAATTTAAACACGAAGAAAACAAAATGTAAACAGCGATTAAGAAGTTTCTGTGTTTTCTTTTCGCTTGTGCGCGTTATTTTGATGATGTAGATTTATAATATTTCAAAAATGTTCTGCCTAATTGGTAACTTAATAACAAATTACACACATTTAGAAATAGAATACTTAGAGTGATATGGTTACGTGTCAATGGACAAAAGTTTCTTCCGTTCAGGCTATCTATCAAGAATAATGCTTACTGTTACATTTAAAAGCGAAAATTCCCTTTTTTCAATTTTACAAGCGTGCCAGTCCATGGTTAAGACAGAGAGATCTATGTGAAAGAGACACATCAACTTGGTAGAGGAGATATCTTACAGCTGTCCCCTAACAATACTAATTGTGAGAATGAAGTTTAGCTTACATGAAATATTGACAAAAAACTGACAACTGCCAATATTTCCAGCCGAATCAGACACATTTGCCGTAACTACAGTGACGCCTAGATCGAATCTAGATCCTGGTGAAATCGGCGAGTATTCGATGGTTCCAGTAGAGTCGACATTATCGGTGAAATTAGCTGAAAAACTGACCACGTTTGTTGAGAATTCAAAGATGTCTTCGGGGCAGGTTACGTTAGGTGACTCCTTGTCTTTTTACGTCGTCATTGTTGGTTTGGAATCAGAAATAGAGAGATATCAGAGTAAAGAAAAGAATCATATGAAATCACATATTTGTTTTGAATATTGTTTACTGAAGTCAAGCTTTACATCATGTTGAAGTGAATGCGCTCGGTACAAAATCACGCGAAAATAATCAGAGCAGCAAAATTTGGGTGAAATTGGGCAAGAGAGACATTTGTGTATTTTTTTTTCTCTCGAAACTCTGATGATCAGAGTGACAGCGTTATAATCCCATAATTATATGCCTTTTTTTGGGGTATGTACATCATAAAATCATTTTGTATAGTAAACCTGAATGTTTGCTAATCAATAAAACCTGCTCCCGAAATTCTTAAAGTTATATCAATACGTGTCGTGTGAATCTTTATAATCACAGATATCAAACTTGAATGGATCTAATCGCATATTCATTGGATTGAAAGAATGAAAATTCAGCAACTGGCGAACTCATACAAACCTTCGACGAGGATGTATGACGTGCAGGTTTTATTCAAAACGTCATCTGATACAACAGTTGTCACAGTATGGACACCAAGTCCTATGTCACTACCGGGAGGTTGACCATCGATGCTCATAGTGACATAAGGCCCGCCACCAACGTACAGGTAAGATATCCCACTTATTCTATCGACATCACTAGCATGGAACGTTTGCACAAAAGTGAATGTGTCCTGTCCAGTGTCAGTAGCAACTGTGTCATTCAGATCTGGACATTCAACTGGGAGCTCAGTTACTGAAGAGCAGGACAAAGAGTTTAGAGAAACGTCGAATCATTCAACATATAAGCAAACTTTCTTTTGTGCTACGTGTTTGTACAACTAGATTTGAACAGAGGAATATGTTGTATCATGATTTGAAGTGAAGGTCAAAGTCCTCATGGTTTTTTTTTTATTGAGTTTTTAATGCTTCTGTGAACCTGCAGTTTGCCCAGCAAGCGGTCGAATAATTCAGAACACACAACCAAGCTCGCAATCTTCACAACGATCACTGGAGAAAGGGATACATCTTGCAACATGGTCCTAGATACATGAATGTTAACGTCTCCAAGTGTTTTTTCATTGAGACTTTGAGGTTTAGTGTAAATCTGCCAGTTAATACAAGCGGGATTACAAGGAAAGACAGCTACAGTATTCATCCAGTGTGTCTAACAATGTAACGGAGAGGGCTACTTGGCCGACTTGGCCTGGGAGAAAATCCCAAACATGCTGATAGCCCACGCAGTGGAAGCAGGTTGTTTGACCAAAGGCAGAGGGTTTTTTTCAGCTTCTTTTGCTAGCAAACGCTCGGACATTATGCATCCTCATTTGAATATAATATACTAAAAACCGTAACTTCCTGAAACAAAATCTTATTTTAATTCTGTTGATGTGTAGACAGTTTTGATCTTTCGTTACATTATTTGCCTATTGAAATTACGTATGTGCCCGCCTCACTATTTACCATCAAATAATATCCAGAGGAAATTGAGGAGGAAGCGAACTTACATGAGTTAAAGACGTAAAAAACGCACATTGCTTCGTTGCCGAAAGTGTCTCTTGCTGTAAGAGTAACTGCAGTGTATCCTGGAGAATAACGATGACCGGTAAATGAAGTTGGGGGATCGTACCTTATTCCGTTGTTATCAGGGTTTTCATCATAGTAGGTGTATTGCCCTTCAGATGGGGGAGAATCTTGTGTTAGAGTCAAGCCCCAAAAGATGTTTATAAAAGGTGCAACCAAAGTTGAGTTTGCGCATTCCACATCTGGAGGTGTAGTGTCTGTGGAGTAGCAAGTCGAGGTATGAATCTATACCCATGTCGATTTATATACAGTATATGTATGTATTATATACATATATATATATATATATATATATAGTATGACATCTATTTTATTCACTGCACAACATTCACTTTCTTTCACTTGTGTGTGTGTGTGTGTGTTTTGTTATGAAAAATGTGCACATATTCACTGAAACATTACAAAATTATTCGAAGAATGATTACGGGTCACCTGGTTTTTGCCTAAGCACTTACACGTCCATGATGCAATGCAAGCAAGTTCAAAGGAAGTTTTTTTTTTTTCTTCTTCTTCTTTTGTCTCTACGATGCCGATGAGAGTCATTCGTTATATTTTTTTTTATTTGTCTGCTGCCGACACCAGCACTTTGTCACTTATAAGGTTTAATTTAAGGAGAGTGCCGATGAGCACTTTCCAAGTAAACTCTTTGCTGATGCTGCCAGGACCAATAATAATAACAACAACAATAAATTTAAAAACAATCTTCTTTTATTCAACGATAATTGCTAGCCAAATTAGCTTTTAGCAATTTTTGGTTATCGTCTTGTGAGTCATCAATGCACAGTGTGAAACAAAACATTACTATGTGAACACTCTGTGAAAACCACATCACAGTGTAAAATCATCTTCGTACTGTAAAATTCAAGCGTTTTCACATAGTCAACTATGTGAACACACTGTGAACACATTGTTGGACACTGTGTTCTGTCCAGTAGGGATTATCATTGCGATATACGATAAGAGGTCAGAGATGATGGTGAAAGAGACAATGATCTGCATGATCTGTAGGGGGCGTAGTAATCCGTGCAGCTGTTTATCAAGTATAAATTCACAGCAATATCAATAACGTGATCGTCTATCAAGATATTTGTAATGAATCAGAAAAAGTAGATGTTATAAAAAAAGAAGCTATTTGTTCCTTCAAAAATTGACTGATTGAGGAGAAAAATATTACAAACACAATGTAAGAACCGGGAATGCATCAATTAGATATAAACTTTGTCTTCATAAGCTTAAATTCATAGGTAATAGTTACAGAGATGGCATTTAAAAGATAGTTTCCTACGAATGCTTAAATTGTGAACCGAAAGAGAAAAGGGAAAAAAAAACTCGTTCACCCTTCCCAGATGCCTTATATCTAGAAATTAGTGAAAGCCAAGTGATATCGGCACGATGTTATTATCAAAGACCTAAACTCGCATCGTTCTTGTTATCCCCCCCCCCCTTCCTATTTTACGTCATAAAACGTAACACCATGTACATGCTTGTGGTCAGCATTGAATGGTGCTGTTCATCCTGTCGGTCTCGTGGGCCTTCTTTGCCCAGTGTCAATCTCGTGGCCCTTATTTGCCTTGTGACGGTCTCGTAAGTCCACTTGGCTTAGTGTCCGTCTCGTGGGCTTTGTTTGCCTAGTGTCGGACTGGTTAACCTTCTTTTTTTTTAACGTAGTATTGAACTCATGGGGTTAACTTTCCTTGCGTCAAACTCTGAGCTGTATGACTCATGGACCTACCCTGCTGGAACGAACACAGTGTCCCACAGTGCGAGAACCACAGTGTGAACTCAGTGTGGAATCTCTTCACCTTGTGAAATTCGAGCGTTTTAACAGTGTGAGACAAAGTATGACGATAAAATACTCTCTGTGAAAACAACATCACAGTGTAAAATCATCTTCGCACTCTTATAGTCGAGTGTTTTCACATGGCCGAATATATGAACACGCTATGAACACACTGTGGTACACTCTCTCCTTTCAAGTAGGGTACTTCCAACGTCGTTCTCGTGGGCCGTGGAATGGAAGCAAAAAGCAGGATAAGTAGTACGGCAATAGGAAAAGTGGTTACCTTGTACTATGATGACAGATCTACAGGTCTTTTGGAGAACTGTGTCATTGATAACAAGAATGAGCTCATGACTCCCAGTGGGTATGACGTTATCTGACGTCACATTGGTGGAAACGTGGATGGTAACTTCGTCATAGAACTGGTAAGAAGGAGGGCTCCGCGTCAGATTCGTTGCAGTCAGATTAGGATACGTGTAAGTCGTCTCGCCTTCGTCTATTTCGTGCACTTCATCCCCAGGGCAGACCACAGGCAACACTGATACTATCAAAATAAACACAGAGAAAACAAAAAGTAAACAGTGATTAAGAAGTTTCTGTGTTTCTCTTTTCGCTAAGTGCGCGTTATTTTGATGATGAAGATTTATAACATTTCAGAAATTTTCTGCCTAATTGGTAACTTAATAATGACATCCACACATTTAGAAATATAATACTTAGAGTAATATGGTTACGTGTCAATGGACAAAAGTTTCTTCCGTTCAGGCTATCTATCAAGAATAATGCTTACTGTTACATTTAAAAGCGAAAATTCCCTTTTTTCAATTTTACAAGCGTGCCAGTCCATGGTTAAGACAGAGAGATCTATGTGAAAGAGACACATCAACTTGGTAGAGGAGATATCTTACAGCTGTCCCCTAATAATACTAATTGTGAGAATGAAGTTTAGCTTACATGAAATATTGACAAAAAACTGACAACTGCCAATATTTCCAGCCGAATCAGACACATTTGCCGTAACTACAGTGACGCCCAGATCGAATCTAGATCCTGGTGAAATCGGCGAATATTCGATGGTTCCAGTAGAGTCGACATTATCGGTGAAATTAGCTGAAAAACTGACCACGTTTGTTGAGAATTCAAAGATGTCTTCGGGGCAGGTTACGTTAGGTGACTCCTTGTCTTTTTACGTCGTCATTGTTGGTTTGGAATAAGAAATAGAGAGATATCAGAGTAAAGAAAAGAATCATATGAAATCACATATTTGTTTTGAATATTGTTTACTGAAGTCAAGCTTTACATCATGTTGAAGTGAATGTGCTCGGTACAAAATCACGCAAAAATAATCAGAGCAGCAAAATTTGGGTGAAATTGGGCAAGAGAGACATTTGTGTATTTTTTTTCTCTCGAAACTCTGATGATCAGAGTGACAGCGTTATAATCTCATAATTATATGCCTTTTTTGGGTATGTACATCATAAAACCATTTTGTATAGTAAACCTGAATGTTTGCTAATCAATAAAACCTGCTCCCGAAATTCTTAAAGTTATATCAATACTTGTCGTGTGAATCTTTATAATCACAGATATCAAACTTGAATGGATCTAATCGCATATTCATTGGATTGAAAGAATGAAAATTCAGCAACTGGCGAACTCATACAAACCTTCGACGAGGATGTATGACGTGCAGGTTTTATTCAAAACGTCATCTGATACAACAGTTGTCACAGTATGGACACCAAGTCCTACGTCACTACCGGGAGGTTGACCATCGATGCTCATAGTGACATAAGGCCCGCCACCAACGTACAGGTAAGATATCCCACTTATTCTATCGACATCACTAGCATGGAACGTTTGCACAAAAGTGAATGTGTCCTGTCCAGTGTCAGTAGCAACTGTGTCATTCAGATCTGGACATTCAACTGGGAGCTCAGTTACTGAAGAGCAGGACAAAGAGATTAGAGAAACGTCGAATCATTCAAAATATAAGCAAACTTTCTTTTTTGCTACGTGTTTGTACAACTAGATTTGAACAGAGGAATATGTTGTATCATGTTTTGAAGTGAAGGTCAAAGTCCTCAGTGTTTTTTTTTTTCATTGAGTTTTTAATGCTTCTGTGAACCTGCAGTTTGCCCAGCAAGTGGTCGAATAATTCAGAACACACAACCAAGCTCGCAATCTTCACAACGATCACTGGAGAAAGGGATACATCTTGCAACATGGTCCTAGATACATGAATGTTAACGTCTCCAAGTGTTTTTTCATTGAGACTTTGAGGTTTAGTGTAAATCTGCCAGTTAATACAAGCGGGATTACAAGGAAAGACAGCTACAGTATTCATCCAGTGTGTCTAACAATGTAACGGAGAGGGCTACTTGGCCGACTTGGCCTGGGAGAAAATCCCAAACATGCTGATAGCCCATGCAGTGGAAGCAGGTTGTTTGACCAAAGGCAGAGGGGTTTTTTCAGCTTCTTTTGCTAGCAAACGCTCGGACATTATGCATCCTCATTTGAATATAGTATACTAAAAACCGTAACTTCCTGAAACAAAATCTTATTTTAATTCTGTTGATGTGTAGACAGTTTTGATCTTTCGTTACATTATTTGCCTATTGAAATTATGTATATGCCCGCCTCACTATTTACCATCAAATAATATCCAGAGGAAATTGAGGAGGAAGCGAACTTACATGAGTTAAAGACGTAAAAAACGCATATTGCTTCGTTGCCGAAAGTGTCTCTTGCTGTAAGAGTAACTGCAGTGTATCCTGGAGAATAACGATGACCGGTAAATGAAGTTGGGGGATCGTACCTTATTCCGTTGTTATCAGGGTTTTCATCATAGTAGGTGTATTGCCCTTCAGATGGGGGAGAATCTTGTGTTAGAGTCAAGCCCCAAAAGATGTTTGTAAAAGGTGCAACCAAAGTTGAGTTTGCGCATTCCACATCTGGAGGTGTAGTGTCTGTGGAGTAGCAAGTCGAGGTATGAATCTATACCCATGTCGATTTATATACAGTATATATATATAAATTATATATCCTTCACTGCACAACATTCACTTTCTTTCACTTGTGTGTGTGTGTGTGTGTGTGTGTGTGTTTTGTTATGAAAAATGTGCACATATTCACTGAAATATTACAAAATTATTCGAAGAACGATTACGGGTCACCTGGTTTTTGCCTAAAGCACTTACACGTCCATGATGCAATGCAAGCAAGTTCAAAGGAAGTTTTTTTTTTCTTCTTCTTCTTTTGTCTCTACGATGCCGATGAGAGTCATTCGTCATTTTTTGTCACTTCTAAGGTTTTATTTAAGGAGAGTGCCGATGAGAAATTTCCAAGTAAACTCTTTGCTGATGCTGCCAGGACCAATAATAATAACAACAACAATAAATAGAAAAAAAAATCTTCTTTTATTTAACGATAATTGCTAGCCAAATTAGTTTTTAGCAATTTTTGGTTATCGTCTTATGAGTCATCAATGCACAGTGTGAAACAAAACATTACTATGTGAACACTCTGTGAAAACCACATCACAGTGTAAAATCATCTTCGTACTGTAAAATTCAAGCGTTTTCACATAGTCAACTATGTGAACACACTGTGAACACACTGTGGGACACTGTGTTCTGTCCAGTAGGGATTATCATTGCGATATACGATAAGAGGTCAGAGATGATGGTGAAAGAGACAATGATCTGCATGATCTGTAGGAGGCGTAGTAATCCGTGCAGCTGTTTATCAAGTATAAATTCACAGCAATATCAATAACGTGATCGTCTATCAAGATATTTGTAATGAATCAGAAAAAGTAGATGTAATAAAAAAAAAGCTATTTATTCCTTCAAAAATTGACTGTTTTGAGGAGAACAATATTACAAACACAATTTAAGAACCGGGAATGCATCAATAAGATATAAAAGTCTTCATAAGTTTAAATTCATAGGTAATAGTTACAGAGATGGCATTTAAAAGATAGTTTCCTACGAATGCTTAAATTGTGAACCGAAAGAGAAAAAGGAAAAAAAAAAAACTCTTTCACCCTTTCCAGATGCCTTCTATCTAGAAATGAGTGAAAGCCAAGTGATATCGACACGATGTCATTATCAAAGACCTAAACTCGCATCGTTCTTGTTATTCCCCCCCCCCCCTTCCTATTTTACGTCATAAAACGTAACACCATGAACATGCTTGTAGTCAGCATTGAATGGCGCTGTTCATCCTGTCGGTCTCGTGGGCCTTCTTTGCCCAGTGTCAATCTCGTGGCCCTTCTTTGCCTTGTGACGGTCTCGTAAGTCCACTTGGCTTAGTGTCCGTCTCGTGGGCTTTGTTTGCCTAGTGTCGGACTCGTGAACCTTCTTTTTTGCGTAGTATTGAACTCATGGGGTTAACTTTCCTTGCGTCAAACTCTGAGCTGTATGACTCATGGACCTACCCTGCTGGAACGAACACAGTGTGGACTCTCTTCACCTTGTGAAATTCGAGCGTTTTAAGTGTGAAACAAAGCAATACAATATGAACTCTCTTTGAAAACAACATCACAGTCTGAATTCATCTTCCCACTGTTAAAGCCGAGTGTTTTCACATAGCTGAATATACGAAAACACAATGAACACACTGTGAACACACTGTGGTCTTTTTTTCCAGTAGGGTACTTCAAATGTCGCTCTCGTGGGCCGTTTGACTCGTAGGCGTCGGTCTCGTGGGATGACCCCCGTCTGCTCATTCAGCTTTACAACCTCTCCTAACCTTTTTCTTGTAAATCGATCATCTTTTGAACAAAATTAACTGCGTCAACCTTTGTTGCTTGCTGAGATAGAATGAGGAGTCTGGTCCCTTCTTTATTACATGAATTATGAGAGGTAAACATAGCTTCATGCTCTGGTGAATTTCAAACAGAATCTTTCCTGTGCTTGTGCTCCTTTCTATACGCGCACAAAAAATATACACACTATCACACACACGCTGGCAGACAGTAGACGTGGACACACAAACACCTGGAACAGCCCATCCCCACCCAACCAACACATCATACGTTCGTCCTAAGATTATACCCTCCTATTCAAGTGGGATGGAGGGGAGTACGGGAGCCAAGTGTTGCGTGGCCTTCTTCGTTACGAAATCAGCGACGAAATGACCTGCGACACTTGGCGCCCCGTAGGGGAGGGGTTCGATACGTCTCCCCCCTCTCCCAGTTCAACAATCCCCTAAAAAAAAACGTTTCAGGTCCTCTGTACTACTGCATTATGTTGTCTGTAATCCTATCGTCCCCTCTAGTATACCTGGACGAGCGTATAAAGATATGTGTGTGTGTGTGTGTGTGTGTGTGATACAAATTCATTTGATTGTTGTCCTTTACAACTGAACAAAATGCCTTGTGAATAATTCGAAAGACTCGTGAGTTTTGTGTTGGGGGTTTTTTTTTTTGTGTGTGTGTGCTTTCATGGAAGCAAGAAGCAGGATAATATAGTACGGCAATAGGAAAAGTGATTACCTTGTACTATGATGACAGATCTACAGGTCTTTTGGAGGACTGTGTCATTGATAACAAGAATGAGCTCATGACTCCCAATGGGTATGACGTTATCTGACGTCACATTGGTGGAAACGTGGATGGTAACTTCGTCATAGAACTGGTAGGAAGAAGGGCTCCGCGTCAGATTCGTTGCAGTCAGATTAGGATACGTGTAAGTCGTCTCGCCTTCGTCTATTTCGTGCACTTCATCCCCTGCCAAAGGGCAGACCACTGGCAACACTGATACTATCAAATGAAACACGAAGAAAACAAAAAGTGAACAGTGATTAAGAAGTTTCTGTGTTTCTGTTTTCGCTTGTGCGCGTTACTTTGATGATATAGATTTATAGCATTTCAGAAATGTTCTGCCTAATTGGTAACTTAATAACATGCACACATTTACAAATAGAATACTTAGAGTAATATGGTTACGCGTCAATAGACAAAAAATTATTCTGTTCAGGCTATCTATCAAGAATAATGCGTACTGCTACATTTAAAAGCGAAAAATGCCCTTTATCAATCTTACAAGCGTGGCAGTCCATGGTTAAGGCAGAGAGATCTGTGTGAAAGAGACACATCAACTTGGTAGAGGAGATATCTTACAGCTGTCCCCTAACTATACTAATTGTGAGATAATGAAGTTTAGCTTACATGAAATATTGACAAAAAACTGACAACTGCCAACATTTCCAACCGTATCAGAGACATTTGCCGTAACTTCGGTGACCCCAAGATCGAATCTAGATCCTGGTGAAATCGGCGAATATTCGATGGTTCCAGTAGAGTCGACATTGTCAGTGAAGATAGCTGCAAAACTGACCACGTTTGTTGAGAATTCAAAGACGTCTTCGGGACAGGTTACGTTAGGTGACTCCTTGTCTTTTTACGTGGTCATATTTGGTTTGGAATAAGAAATAGAAAGATATCCGAGTAAAGTAAAAAAAAAAAAAAAAATCATATGCAATCACATACATGTTTTGAATTGTTTACTGAAGTCAAGCTTTACATGCTTTACATCATGTTGAAGTGAATGTGCACGGTACAAAATCACACAGAAATAATCAGAGCAGTAACATTAGGGTGAAATTGGGCAAGAGGGACATTTGTGTATTTTTTTCTGATCAGAGTGACAGCGCTATCATCTCATAATTATATGTTTGTTTGGTTTTTTGGGGGGTATGTAGATCATAAAACCATTTTGTATAGTAAACCTGAGTGTTTGCTAATCAATAAAACCTGCTCCCGAAACCCTGAAAGTTATATCAATACGTGTTGTTTGAAGCTGTAAATTTATATATCAATTTTGAATGAATCCAATTGCATATTCATTGGATTGAAAGAATGAAAATTCAGCAACTGCCGAACCACGTACCTTCGACGAGGATGTATGACGTGCAGGTCTTATTCAAAACGTCATCTGATATAACAGTTGTCACAGTATGGACACCAAGGCCTACAGCACTACCGGGAGGTTGACCATCGATGCTCATAGTGACATAACGCCCGCCACCGACGTACAGGTAAGATATCCCACGTATTCTATCGACATCACTAGCATAGAACGTTTGCACAAAAGTGAATGTGTCCTGTCCAGTGTCAGTAGCGACTGTGTCATTCAGATCTGGACATTCAACTGGGAGCTCAGTTACTGAAGAGCGGGACAAAGAGATTAGAGAAATGTCATATCATTCAAAATATAAGCAATTTTTTTTTTTGCTACGTGTTTATACAACTAGATTTGAACGGGGGAATATGTTGTATCATGTTTTGAAGTGAAGGTCAAAGTCCTCAGCTTTTGTTTTTTTTTTCATTGAGTTTTTAATGCTTCTGTGAACCTGCAGTTTGCCCAGCAAGCGGTCGAATAATTCAGAACACACAACCAAGCTCGCAATCTTCACAACGATCACTGGAGAAAGGGATACATCTTGCAACATGGTCCTAGATACATGAATGTTAACGTCTCCAAGTGTTTTTTCATTGAGACTTTGAGGTTTAGTGTAAATCTGCCAGTTAATACAAGCGGGATTACAAGGAAAGACAGCTACAGTATTCATCCAGTGTGTCTAACAATGTAACGGAGAGGGCTACTTGGCCAACTTGGCCTGGGAGAAAATCCCAAACATGCTGATAGCCCACGCAGTGGAAGCAGTTTGTTTGACCAAAGGCAGAGGGGTTTTTTTTTTCAGCTTCTATTGCTAGCAAAAGGTCGGACATTATCTATGCATCCTCATTTTGATATAATATACTAAAAACCGTAACTTCCTGAAACAAAATCTTATTTTGATTCTGTTGATGTGTAGACAGTTTTGACCTTTCGTTACATTATTTGCCTACTGAAATTAAGTGTATATGCCCGCCTCACTATTTACCATCAAATGATATCCAGAGGAAATTGAGGAGGAAGCGAACTTACATGAGTTAAAGACGTAAAAATAGCATTTTGCCTCGTTGCCGAAAGAGTCTCTTGCTGTAAGAGTAACCAGAGTGTATCCTGGAGAATAACGATGACCCGTAAGTGAAGTTGGGGGATCGTAGCTTATTCCGTTGTTATCAGGGTTTTCATCATAGTAGGTGTATTGCCCTTCAGATGGGGGAGAATCTTGTGTTACCACCAAGCCCCATAAGATGTTTACATAAGGTGCAGTCAACGTTGTGTTTGCGCATTCCACATCCGGAGGTGTAGTATCTGTAGAGTGGTAGCAAGTGAAGATATATTAATATCTAGACCAATGTCGATTTAAAGTAGAATACTAAAGGAAACGCATATTTTGTTGGATTATTCCCCCATTTCAAGCTTAGAGCATGTTAAACACAGCGGCCTTAATTTCATCCATTTAGAAAATTGCTTTTTGGAGAACGGCTGCTTAGAAAAATTGTATCCTGAATCATGTTCAATCGGAAGATCCGTGGTTATATTGGGGGCGTGTCCATGACGTCATGGGGTGAAGGGCAAACCCGGAAGTATCACACAACAGCCTGAGCTTACCTATGTATGCTCCCGATGAGAGCGAGTTGTCGAGGCTCGTACCCCGAAACCCCAAGACATTTTTTTTTTTTTTATATCAGAATGTCACAAAAAATGAAATAAAATTGTTTTCTACTTCAAGTCTCCTGTGCAATCATACATTTCCTCGTTTAAATAAAGTCTGTTACGTGTTATTTAGGCCACGAATACAGAAGTTGTCAGGCCTAACCCTTAGTGCCTGTAGTGGGTGCTTCGTAGTCGATCAGTCACATGCATGCGCCCATCAGCGGCCGCGTATGTCGCAGTGCAGTTCACTAGCCTTCGTGTATCAAAGAGCGGAGAAACCTGGGCTTCGTACCTCACGTACAATACTATCAGCAGCTCCTTGGTACTACTACAGCTGTGTACGCCATATATTTAGCGAGTCTTTTATTTTTTTTTTCGCGAATCGGGACTTGCCAATAATTTCGCGAATGCTTAAATTCGTGGTTGTGGGGTACACTACGGAAGGGGAAAATATATACGGAAAGAGAGTTAATATTTTATCGTGTGTTTAAATTCGCAAAAAAGCAACAGGTTCGCGAAATTGGCGAAAATAAAAAAAAACAAAAAAACCTCGAGAAACATTCGGCGTATGTGGATCGCTAATACTAGATACTGAGTACTACGCAATGGGCGGGCATCGGCCAAGTCGAAGTCTTGGCTAGGCGCTAGGCCGGCCGGCTTATCTGGTGATAAAATAAACGATACAGAGCACTGCGGTTTTCATCGATAGTGATAAAACTTTGATGGACTCGGTGAAGTAATGAATGGATCGTGCAGGGAATTTGTGAGGATTCCTAGCTAGATAGAATGCTGATGAGCCTTGACCGGGAGTACGGAGTGAGTGTGATGTGATAAGCTATGATACTACGTAGCCCGACCAGACGCTGCGCTACTTACAGCGACTGGGCTGTGTATAGTTAGATACTAAGGTAGGCCTACTAGTATATCATGATCTACAGAGCGTTGTTACCGGCCGAAATCGCCAAAAAAAAAAAGCGACACAAAAATGTAGACACGCCAGGAAATTCACTATTAATTCACCTCCGATTTGGAAGGTGTCGATATATCACAAGATTTTATCGCGAAACTTGTTCGAAATGCTCATGTTAGACCTTCTACTGCACAGTTCAATACCAAATTTGTGCCTCCCTTTGCCGATTATCTCTTTAGTTTGCTCGGTAGAATTAATATTAAGTTGCTGTGGTGTATCGTGAAAGACGTCGATTATTCCATGACGAAAATCGTCCTGAATTATAATGCGATGTTTACATAGCGCTACAGTAAAAAGATAATTTTTCGTAGAAGGGTTAATTTGCAGTTTATCATCCAAAAAATCAGAGTGAATAATTAGATCTAATTTTGTTTTTTCGTGCGCCCGTGGTAGCTGTAGTATAGGTATAGGCGCCTATATTTTTTAAACCGACCGCCCGTTTTCACATTGAAAAGCACGTACCCTAAATCCAGTGAATGGGCAAATAGACCGGTGTTAACAATAATTACGTGTATTTACTACCTTAATGAGGATATTCTTCAATTCTTTTCCCTCCTGTTTCCTCAAGTTATATACATCTAGGGTCCTACATGTAGGCCTATGACCTATCCCTCTCTTTTTTCTTGATTTGTATTCATGTGCGAATGTTTCAGCGTATTGCGTATTTTTGATTTTATACGCGAGAAAGCCATTGAGGGAGGAGGATGGTCGATCTTCGATGAGTAGGGCCTAGGGCCTTCTGACGTAAGAAACAAAGGTCAGTGTACGATCTTTGATAGTATTAAAGTCTACTGTAGTAGACTTACACTATCAAAGACCGTACACCGACCTTTTGTTACTATGTAATTCCGGAATCCACTCTTCTTACGTTACATACGGCCGAGCTGCGAAGTTGAGATTGCGTGAAGGATAACTAGGGCCTAACATGGTTAGGCCGGCTATACACAGCCAAGTCGCTGCACAGCTGCGTCTGGTCGGGCTAGGCCATACGTTACTACGTAAGGATACAAATTAATGATAGAAAGACCTATAGGCCTACTGTACTTAGATGACACCGAGACCTGAGTCAAGAGCGATATTACGAAGTTAATGCGTCTCACATTTACATCAAAGCTCATCACACAGCCGAAATTTTGACATGGACTTCTATTTTCTAAACATATCTAAAATCTTACGGTATAGAAGCCTACGTAATAACGTTAAACCTTTTTCAGTTCAGAATAAAAACAACTCTCACCAATCTATATTTTGAACTCTATCTGGCATTGGTCCTGCGTCATCAGCATTGTCCCCTGGCCTGCCGTGTGGCAAGTTAGTCAAGGGCTCGTACTGCCAATCTCCAGGAAGTCCGTCCGCTTCAACCGGACCGCCCTGGGCCTTCCCCCTTAGCTCGCCCGCAGCGTCTCCCTCCTGCACCCGGCCGTGCGGCTCGTCATCAACATGTATCTCTTCAACTTCACCAAGGTCATCATCACTAGTTTCATCATCGCTATCATCTATCACTACTGTATATCACTCAGTTCATCATCGCTTCCACATTCAAATTCCACCAAGAAATCATCTTGATCATCACTGACCTTAACGTACGATGTCATTATCGAAAAACAAACTTTCAAAACTTTCTTTTTATATGCAAATACCGGGTATCTACAACAACTTGTACAATACAATGCATGCATTATGCGCGGGGCCCTGCGGCGCTCGAGACCTTGTGCGATTCCCTTCACCCCATGACGTCATCGGCAAAGCCTCGAAATTTACGCTGTGACCTAGATTTCAGGGGGTGACAGGTGTAAATCTTCAATATCCTCTAACTCCACTTCAAAAAGGCCATTTTAAACGATGTAAAGGACAAATTGTTCTATGTGTACCAATCTTGCACTTCATATATAATATAATATCTTCAGTATTCCCCTTAAAAGAAATATGTTATAGAAATTTACATGGAGTTATGAATACATGTATGACTGTCATATATTTACCCGTTGTTTTATACATACATCCCATTATCAGAATGGTTCCGTAAGAACTCTCGACATCTAAAAGTATTGTCTTATTTCTGTTTGAATGAAGCAATACGCGTTCTGTACGACCGGATTGCCAATTTTGACAATCTTGACAGCAAGGCACAGGCCCTGCAGCGTTTTTGTGGCAGTAGTACAAGGTTTTGGGCTTGAAGTCAAGACATTCATTTGTTCCTAATGTCAAGGGCATCCTTTTTTTTTTCTATGGACAGTGTACCAATGTATGTAGGCCTATGTACAAGTTGTACTCACTTCACGACGTGTATAAAAAAAAGAGTCTTCAGAACCAAAACAATGCGGTCTATTTGCGGAGGTTATTAGTTACGACACGTCGTCTGCTGAGTGCACATCACGGGACAGACACCCACGAGTCATATGGGCTTATAGTTCGACGCTAAAAGAAAGCCCACGAGTTCGACATCAAGTAAAATAGGTCCACAAGTTATACAGAGAGTGAGTTTAACACTATCCAAAAAAGAAAGAAAAGCTCACGAGACCGATACTGCACCAAAAAAGGCTCTCGAGATTAACACTGGGCGAAGCAGGCGCGGTGGAGCACCCCAATTTGCATCTCATTATCGCCCCGTTCTATTTGAATTTCCAACGGGCATCCACGGCTGCCCGAAACTTTGTGCATGAAAAAGTCAAATCTTTACCTTCTCCTTGTGCCGCTATGCGTGCCGCTAGTAAACTCAAACTTCCCACACTATTTAAGTTTTTAAAAACCTTCCTTTTGATGAAAAAATTATGAAATTTGCTGCACTAGAACTTGAGATATTAAAGCGTTTTGAAAATCACCTCTCGCAAAACATGCTCTCTGTTTTTTTTTTTTTTCGACTGGACTATGCCCGGGCTCCAATGTGGCCGAAATTGGCAACATAAGTTTATCAGGCCTCAATCCATAATATGGTGAAAGTTTTCGCTTGGTTCCACCTGTACTTTTTGAGGAATCAACTTGTTTCTACAGGGTTTGGAATAGAAAATTGAAGTCAGCGAAACAATTGAAAATGACGTCATTTCTTTTCCCGTAGTATTGGGCATGCGTGGTACGTGAGATTCAGGATTTCGTGCTCATTGTTGGTTTGCATGTGACGCAGTCAATTTTGCTGAGTGTCGCACGGCGGTGACTTGCTGAGCTGCTGCCGCGCACGCTGCATGCAGCAAAGCGTTGTGTGTGCTGTGACATGCAACGCTACAGTCACGCGATTATATATACATGGGACCGACCTGTACACTTTGCGTTCGTGTCATTTTTGACATCACCTTCTGTTTTTTTCCGACACAACCATGGCCGGGAATATTACGGTATGACATTTAAAATGCAAGCAGATAAATAAATTTCGGTGTACTTTGTTCGAATGGCGCTTTGGTTCCGCAATCACACTTCGTGAATTTTAGGATGATTTTCGAGGCATATTTTTGGTAATTTTGCTCGCCAGGTTTTCGCTAAAATTTCACATTTTATCATTGTCAAATCCTTTAATATGTTATATGTGCATATTCGGACATGTTTTCAAATTCAAACTAACTCAATTTTAGTTCGAAAATAGGTTTCCTTACATTGTTATTAGCTTGAGAAGTTGTTTACTTTTTCTCAACTACGCGAGTACATGTTGTTTACTTTATGCAAATGAGGCTCGGCTGCCGATGGATTTCTGCGAGATAATTCAGTCAGTCCGCAGCACGTATGCTAATGAGCCGATCAGGCAAGATTTATTCAGCACTCTCGTTGACGATCTTTGCGTTCGAAAGGTGTCTCGTCGTGCGAGATTTTGCGAGACTTTGATAGGGCTATGGTTTTCACAGTGTAGCGACTTGTACATACATTCGTCATGGCTACAAGTCACGGTAAATTGTTTTCCAGACTTTGATCTTTATTTTGATACTAAATTTGCCTATAACATCGGATCTTATCATGACTATATAATCAGTTGAATTTGCGTAAATTATACCTGCTTTTCACGGAAGATTTTGTCGTCTAAAGTTCTTTTTTGGTTCCTGACCGGATTAAGAAACTGTTGTTTCTGATTTTGGCTTTTTCGTAGAGAGGAAACTTAGATGCTCATCATATATTGGAGTCAAGGAGACGCAAGCATGATTTATACTAGTTTTTCCGTTTTGAAATGTCTGTAAAATTCACTCCTAAGCCGGAAGTATGCTCCGCACAAAGTGTACAGTGGTGCGAAAGAGCTCTCTCATTGGACAGTGCGTGCGTTCAGCGCTTGAACTACACGCGTGCCAAGAAACCGCAAGTGGCATGAAACCGTTATGTAGCAGCGTAATGACGTAATGCAAGCGCTGAGTGCAGGCGCTGTCCAATGAGAGAGCTTACTCTTGAGATTGCACGGTTTCAAGCTGATCATCACTGACATCGATGTATATTTTACTGGTTCCTGACCGGATTAAGCAACAAATTGTCAAGATATT
The DNA here is from genome assembly GCA_033980235.1 of Diadema setosum. Lineage (NCBI taxonomy): Eukaryota > Metazoa > Echinodermata > Echinoidea > Diadematoida > Diadematidae > Diadema > Diadema setosum. The sequence continues at coordinate 34,795,942 of CM067074.1, forward strand.
TACATGGATACAAAGATTAGGAGATGGACTACCAAATAAAGCATTTTCATTGAGACGCAAGGTGAATTTGGTATTTTTTTGACGTCTTGAAAGTGTACTGCACGAATTACTTTTTTCATCATTTTTCAAGCTCAAATTACGCCATGATATTTTTCGTTTACAATAATTTGAGTAACATGTAACGATAGTTTACATATTTTCCTTGAATTTGATACCAAATTTGTGAACATACGGTGTATTTTTGTTGCCGAAAGCCCAAGGACAAAATCCCCTTACGCAGCTCATTACGTATGCAAGCCTAAAGCGGGCTTGCATACGAGTTGAATAAATACGAGCGAACTATCGGGTGCTGCGGACTGACTGAATTGGGGTGCTCCACCACGCCTGGAAGAAGGCCCAGCTAGAGACCGATAAAATAAATAGCGCCATCTATAAACCAATCAATGGTGCACAATTCTATATGGTATCCATAGAGTGGCATTAAGGGTGAAATGAATGACGGTTAGGGAAGTTTGCTCTCGGTGTTACCGCTTCAGTTGCCCTCCCTCATTCCATGGAATTTTAATACCTGTATTTGTATGTTTGTGCGAACATTGATAAAAATCATTAAAAATGTGCACGAGATCTTTAAAATTCAATTCTAAAAAATGGAAAAGCACCCTTGTAGCGTGTTAACTCCACGACCCGATTTTAGGTATTCTTGCTCCCACCACCCAACCCCCAAAGGAACCATCTGTAAAGGAAATGTCCTAAAATGGCCAATGCCACAGGACACACATGCCTTTAATGCATGATCTGTAGGGGGCGTAGTAATCCGCGCAGCTGTTTAAGTATAAATTCACATCAATTATAACGTGATCGTCTATCAAGATATTTGTAATAAATCAGAAAAAGTAGATGTAGTAAAAAAAGAAGCTATTTATTCCTTCAAAAATTGACTGTTTTGAGGAGAACAATATTACAAACACAATTTAAGAACCAGGAATGCATCAATAAGATATAGAAGTCTTCATAAGTTTAAATTCATAGGTAATAGTTACAGAGATGGCATTTAAAAGATAGTTTCCTACGAATGCTTAAATTGTGAAGCGAAAGAGAAAAAGGGAAAAAAAATCTTTCACCCTTCCCAGATGCCTTCTATCTAGAAATGAGTGAAAGCCGAGTAATATCGGCACGATGTCATTATCAAAGACCTAAACTCGCATCGTTCTTGTTATTTCCCCCTCCCCTTCCTATTTTACGTCATAAAACGTAACACCATGTACATGCTTGTAGTCAGCATTGAATGGCGCTGTTCATCCTATCGGTCTCGTGGGCCTTCTTTGCCCAGTGTCTATCTCGTGGCCCTTCTTTGCCTTGTGACGGTCTCGTAAGTCCAGTTGGCTTAGTGTCCCTCTTGTGGGCTTTGGTTGCATAGTGTCGGACTCGTGAACCTTCTTTTTTGCGTAGTATTGAACTCATGGGGTTAACTTTCCTTGCGTCAAACTCTGAGCTGTATGACTCATGGACTTATACTTCAAATGTCGCTCTCGTGGGTCGTATGACTCGTAGGCGTCGGTCTCGTGGGATGACCCCCGTCTGCTCGTTCAGCTTTACAACCTCCCCTAACCTTTTTCTTGTATATCGATCATCTTTTGAACAAAATTAACTGCGTCAACCTTTGTTGCTTGCTGAGATAGAATGAGGAGTCTGGTCCCTTCTTTATTACATGAATTATGAGAGGTAAACATAGCTTCATGCTCTGGTGAATTTCAAACAGAATCTTTCCTGTGTTTGTGCTCCTTTCTATACGCGCACAAAAAAATACACACACTATCACACACACGCTGGCAGACAGTAGACGTGGACACACAAACACCTGGGACAGCCCATCCCCACCCAACCAACACATCATACGTTCGTCCTAAGATTATACCCTCCTATTCAAGTGGGATGGAGGGGAGTACGGGAGCCAAGTGTTGCGTGGCCTTCTTTGTTACGAAATCAGCGACGAAATGACCTGCGACACTTGGCGCCCCGTAGGGGAGGGGTTCGATACACTAGTCTCCCCCCTCTCCCAGTTCAACAATCCCCTAAAAAAAAAAACGTTTCAGGTCCTCTGTACTACTGCATTATGTTGTCTGTAATCCTATCCTGGACGAGCGTATAAAGATGTGTGTGTGTGTGTGTGTGTTTGTTTGTGTGTGTGTGTGTGGTATACAAAATTCATTTGATTGTTGTCCTTTACAACTGAGCAAAATGCCGTGTGAATAATTCGAAAAACTCATGAGTGTTGTGTTGGGGTTTTTTTTGTGTGCTTTCATGGAAGCAAGAAGCAGGATAATATAGTACGGCAATACGAAAAGTGATTACCTTGTACTATGATGACAGATCTACAGGTCTTTTGGAGGACTGTGTCATTGATAACAAGAACGAGCTCATGAGTCCCAATGGGTATGACGTTATCTGACGTCACATTGGTGGAAACGTGGATGGTAACTTCGTCATAGAACTGGTAAGAAGGAGGGGTCCGCGTCAAATTTGTTGCAGTCAGATTAGGATACGTGTAAGTCGTCTCGCCTTCGTCTATTTCGTGGACTTCATCCCCTGCCAAAGGGCAGATCACTGGCAACACTGATACTATCAAATGAAACACGAAGAAAACAAAAAGTAAATGTGATTAAGAAGTTTCTGTGTTTCTGTTTTCGCTTGTGCGCGTTACTTTGATGATATAGATTTATAACATTTCAGAAATTTTCTGCCTAATTGGTAACTTAATAACGACATGCACACATTTAGAAATAGAATACTTAGAGTAATATGGTTACGTGTCAATAGACAAGTATCTTCTGTTCAAGCTATCTATGAAGAATAATGCTTACTGCTACGTTTAAAAGCGAAAATACCCTTTATCAATCTACAAGCGTGGCAGTCCATGGTTAAGGCAGAGAGATCTGTGTGAAAGAGACACATCAACTTGGTAGAGGAGATATCTTACAGCTGTCCTCTAACTATACTAATTGTGAGATAATGAAGTTTAGCTTACATGAAATATTGACAAAAAACTGACAACTGCCAATATTTCCAGCCGTATCAGAGACATTTGCCGTAACTTCGGTGACCCCAAGATCGAATCTAGATCCTGGTGAAATCGGCGAGTATTCGATGGTTCCAGTAGAGTCGACATTATCGGTGAAGTTAGCTGCAAAACTGACCACGTTTGTTGAGAATTCAAAGATGTCTTCGGGACAGGTTACGTTAGGTGACTCCTTGTCTTTTTACGTGGTCATATTTGGTTTGGAATAAGAAATAGAAAGATATCCGAGTAAAGTAAAAAAAATCATATGCAATCACAAACATGTTTTGAATTGTTTACTGAAGTCAAGCTTTACATGCTTTACATCATGTTGAAGTGAATATGCACGGTACAAAATCACACAAAAATAATCAGAGCAGTAACATAAGGGTGAAATTGGGCAAGAGGGACATTTGTGTATTTTTTTCTGATCAGAGTGACAGCGTTATAATCTCATAATTATATGTTTGTTTGGTTTTTTTGGGTATGTACATCATAAAACCATTTTGTATAGTAAACATGAGTGTTTGCTAGTCAATGAAACCTGCTCCCGAAACCCTGAAAGTTATATCAATACGTGTTGTTTGAAGCTGTAAAGTTATATATCAATTTTGAATGAATCCAATTGCATATTCATTGGATTGAAAGAATAGAAATTCAGCAACTGCAGAACCACGTACCTTCGACGAGGATGTATGACGTGCAGGTCTTATTCAAAACGTCATCTGATATAACAGTTGTCACAGTATGGACACCAAGGCCTACAGCACTACCGGGAGGTTGACCATCGATGCTCATAGTGACATAACGCCCGCCACCGACGTACAGGTAATTTATCCCACTTATTCTATCGACATCACTAGCATGGAACGTTTGCACAAAAGTGAATGTGTCCTGTCCAGTGTCAGTAGCGACTGTGTCGTTCAGATCTGGACATTCAACTGGGAGCTCAGTTACTGAAGAGCAAGACAAAGAGATTAGAGAAACGTCGTATCATTCAAAAGATAAGCAAACTTTCTTTTTTGCTACGTGTTTATACAACTATATTTGAACGGAGGAACATGTTGTATCATGTTTTGAAGTGAAGGTCAAAGTCCTCAGGGTTTTTTTTTTTTTTTTCATTGAGTTTTTAATGCTTCTGTGAGCCTGCAGTTTGCCAAGAAAGCGATCGAATAATTCAGAATACACAACCAAGCTCTCAATCTCCAAAACGATTACTGGAGAAAGGCATACATGTTGATCATGGTTTCCAGATAAAGGTTTACGTCTCCAACTGTAGACAATTCTTCCATGAAGTCTTTGAAGTTTTGTGTGAATATGCCTGTTAATACAAGCGGGATTACAAGGAAAGACAGCTACAGTATTCACCCAGTGTATCCAACACTGCAACGGAAAAGGCTACGTGGCAGACTCGGACTAGGAGCCCTAGGAGAAAATCCTAAATCCTAACCCTAACCTTACCCTAGCCCATGCAGTGCAAGCAGGTTGTTTGACCAAAGGTAGAGGCTTTTTCAGCTTCTATTGCTAGCAAACGCTCAGACATTATCTATGCATCCTCATTTGAATATTATAGACTGAAAACCGTAACTTCTTGAAACTAAATCTTATTCTAATTTTGTTGATGTGTAGACAGTTTTGATCTTTCAAAACATTATTTGCCTATTGAAATTATTTATATGCCCGCCTCACTCTTTACCATTGAGACTTTGAGGTTTTGTGTAAATCTGCCAGTTAATACAAGCCTGATCATGCTGATTACAAGGAAAAACAGCTACGGTATTAATCCAGAGTGTATCCAACACTGTAACGGAGAAGGCTACTTGGCCGACTTGGCCGAAGAGAAAATCCCAAACATGCTGATAGCCCATGCAGTGGAAGCAGGTTGTTTGACCAAAGGCAGAGGGGTTTTTCAGCTTCTATTGCTAACAAACGCTCGGACATTATCTATGCATCCTCCTTTCAATATTATATACTGAAAACCGTAACTTCTTGAAACAAAATCTTATTACAATTCTGTTGATGTGTAGATCGTTTTGATCTATCGTAACATTATTTGCCTATTGAAATTATGTATATACCCGCATCAATATTTACCATAAAATAATATCCAGGGGAAATTGAAGAGGAAGCGAACTTACATGAGTTAAAGACGTAAAAACCGCATGTTGCTTCGTTGCCGAAAGTGTCTCTTGCTGTAAGAGTAACTGCAGTGTATCCTGGAGAATAACGATGACCGGTAAGTGAAGTTGGGGGATCGTACCTTATTCCGTTGTTATCAGGGTTTTCATCATAGTAGGTGTATTGCCCTTCAGATGGGGGAGAATCTTGTGTTAGAGTCAAGCCCCAAAAGATGTTTATAAAAGGTGCAACCAAAGTTGAGTTTGCGCATTCCACATCTGGAGGTGTAGTGTCTGTGGAGTAGCAAGTCGAGGTATGAATCTATACCCATGTCGATTTATATACAGTATATATATATAAATTATATATCCTTCACTGCACAACATTCACTTTCTTTCACTTGTGTGTGTGTGTGTGTGTGTGTGTGTGTGTTTTGTTATGAACAATGTGCACATATTCACTGAAATATTACAAAATTATCCGAAGAACGATTACGGGTCAACTGGTTTTTGCCTAAGCCATGTAAGCACTTAGCCGTTCATGATGCAATGCAAGCAAGTTCAAAGGAAGTTTTTCTTCTTCTTCTTCTTCTTCTTTTGTCTCTACGATGCCGATGAGAGTCATTCGTTATTATTTTTTATTTGTCTGCTGTCGACACCAGCACTTTGTCACTTACAAGGTTTTATTTGAGGAGAGTGCCGATGAGGAATTTCCAAGTAAACTCTTTGCTGATGCTGCCAGGACCAATAATAATAACAACAACAACAAGTTTAAAAAAAAATCTTCTTTTATTTAACGATAATTGCTAGCCAAATTAGTTTTTAGCAATGTTTGGTTATCGTCTTGCAGTCATCAATGCACAGTGTGAAACAAAGCATTACTATGTGAACACTCTGTGAAAACCACACCACAGTGTGAAATCATCTTCGTACTGTTAAATTCAAGCGTTTTCACATAGTCAACTATGTGAACACACTGTGAACACATTGTTGGACACTGTGTTCTGTCCAGTAGGGATTATCATTGCGATATACGATAAGAGGTCAGAGATGATGGTGAAAGAGACAAAAACTACTTGACTAAGATGGTTACACATGGCAGGCAAGAGAAGAATTATACATATTATATATATATATATATATATATATATATATATATATATATTTATTTATTTATATATTTCTACAATTATACACTGTTGCAAACTTGACAAATCTCCTAAATACAAGCATATCCCAGGCATGAGTTTTTTTTTAACAAACTACTATAGAAGTCGGTACGCTAACGAGTCAGCTTGTAATTGTGCCTGACTGACGTTGTGTACTTATGGACAAAGCATCCCGATATGGCTTGTTGATAATCTTTGCTGAAAGTTATATCAATTATATGAGATAAAAATGACTTCATGCCCCGGTAGATATGAGAGGAGTGTCTGACGACCTATTTGTCCTTGTTTGCGTGCTCCTTACAGCACGCAGAGGGAGTGTAAACCGAACTCTTTTTTTTAGATCAAGTTGTTGCCAATTTTTTACCGCCACGAAATAATCCTTATTACTTTAAAATATCGTTCTTCAAAATAATCCCTTAATTGAAAAAAAAAATCTACGACTATAATAAGATAATAAATATACCACTACCTTTGGGAATGAATGATGTTCCTCGGTGTATTGAGTTTGCATTTAGCTCTCTTTTGTATCGTCATGTAGGGCAGCCATTAGGAAAGTGATTGTCAGATTAATGAAGGAATTATCAGATTAAGCTGAATTTGTGCATGCTTTGTTAACACATTTTGTTGATGACCAGTGCCAACTTTCAAAGCAGTATCGTCATTCCTTCTAAAGTTATTGGAGTTGAAAATGATGAGCATGGACAGGGTTTTTAAGAAATGAAAAGAGGACTCCTTGAGAAACACCTAATGACACTATTCTACCAAAAAGTTTTCCAGAAAAACTGCTAAAAACCCAGTTTCCTTTTCATTTTATGATCTCAAACTTTAGTATAATGTAGAAAAAGACTTGCTCTTTCAGAAAATATATAAAAAAGTTAGGATTGGCTAGGTTGACCTAGTCGTTTTGTGATGCACGGTCTAATATGCGCCTTTTTTACAGGCTGTGCCATCGTTACAATTACTTTAAAATTAATTCATAGCTTATTTGTCTTCTCCCTCTCCCCTCCATTTCTTTTTCTTCTCGTTCTCGTCTCCATAATTCCTTCATGCTTTGTTCACATATCGTACGAATATATTTCCGTATGTCTTTGCGGCTTTTTTTCTCATTTTCTGTTTATTTTTTCTTAAATTTTTTTTTTCTGAACTAGGCCTATATGTCACTCGTATTTCTTTTATTGTTAATTTGTTTAGGTACTTTGCCAACAGTTTTGTGTCCTTCTCACTCTTCCCTCTTCACCTCCATTTCTCTTCCCTCTCCTTCTCTCTCTCGTCATATTTCCCTTTCTTTGTTTTTTTTTTTCACCATATATCGTGTATATATTGTATATTTCTGTATATTTTTCTTTTTTTTTCTTTCCATCAATGGTATTTCATTCTTATTTACTTTGTTGTAGTTGTTTTGTACACTTATTTAAAGTTATTTGCAATTCTGTATTATTGAATTAATAATGTGATCAGTGTTTTTACATTAGACTCTGATACCCAGAGTATGGGTTGTTTAGTGGAATAAACTTTCAACCTTCAAACTTTCAACTTTCAACTTTTATGTACAAAACAAATGGACAGCGCGCGGTCCTCAAGCGCATTACGCACTTCACTGAGACGCGCTGTCTTTGAAGTTGTTGCTGTTGTTTTTTATCAAATGTCTGATTGTTTTTAGATCATGTTGTTGCCAAATTTTGACCTCCACGTAATAATCCTTATTACTTTTAAATCTCTTTCTTGAAAATAATCCCCTTAATCGCAAAAAAAAAAAAAAATGAGCTACGACTATAATTTTTAAATATTTTTAAGAAAATGAAAATAACACTACCTCTGGAAATGAATGATGTTTCTAGGTATACTGAGTTTGTACTTAGCTCTCTTTCGTATCGTCATGTAGGGTAGCCATTTTGTTTTGTTTCAATTTTTATCACGCGCCTTCCTATCTTGTTAACTTTACTATCTTTGATACACACCACACGTACAACACGCGCGTTTACACATACGTCACATCCAAACATAAACCGTCGAAATGTTTCCGTAAAGAGTGTGAACATACTTGGAAAGGGCAACCATTCCAGCCTATCTGAAATTAGTCTGATGAGAAAGAAGAAAATTCTTTTAGCACGATAGTAACGATTTAATAAAAATCTTATTAAATTTTAGATCGTTATCAAATTTTGAAATCCTTGAGATCTTTACTAGTCAACTTAAATATGCAAATGAGTGAGTGGATGATTTCATATCCTCCTAATATTTCTATTGGTTTGCACACAAAATCTTGAAATTTCCGATCATTCTTTAGTTGGTGGCAATGCTCGATTGTGCCTAGTTTTACTCTATAAGTTATATAATACTTATTTATGCCAATTTATTCGGCCAGGAATGACGTTATGTTTTATACTTTTATCACAGCAGTAAAAAGTTTCCATCAATTGTCCTTTTTCATGTACACGACAGATGGCAAATATGGGAGGTGACGAAATCATTTATGACATGGTTAGCTCACTCATTTGCATATTCATATCCACTGTACCAGAACTGTTTTGAAGAAATTAGCAAAACTTCAAAATGTCATAACTTATTTTTCATCCGATTTCACTTAAATTTTAACCGTTGAACTCAGAAGATTTTACTTGCTTTTATAAGACTAACTTATATTTTGGACACATTGTTGGACTGGATTTTCCCTTCAAAAGTACCCACTTTGCTCCTCTTCGAAAACACAGGGTGAAATCAACGTGAAATATCTGCAAGAATCGTCAGGATCAAAGTAGGCAGATAACTATGAAGAATAAGATCAGCGAGCACCAAAGAAAGCTGTCCTTTGGGGCACAATTTTGGCTGAACCTTGTTCGTCCTTCACTAATAGCCATTTATCTATAGATGTGATTAGGATCACTCATTCTGGTCGTAAACTATATGAAGAGTTTGTTTGCAAAAACCGATAAGTCCATTTTTGAAGATTTTGAAGTACGGTCTCTGTCATAAAGTACAAAATAATACATTTTAAATGATATATTGGTCACTACATATAAAGGTATATTTTTTAAGTTATGGTCAAAAGAAGCACAACTTTTCTTATTATTCTCTTTATTTTTCTTTACCTTTAATCGCAAATATCTCCATTTGACAAATATGGACTTATCGGTTTTTGCAAACAAACTCTTCATATATAATACGAAGAGCTTGCTTCCAAATTGCTCTTAATCATTAATGGATTGAGCACTTTTTTGTCGAAAGCTTATATATATATATATATATATATTATATAATAATATATATCCGTTTGGTATATATCCGTCGGGAATATGTAGTCTGTTGAGGATTGAAAAGTGCTAAATACTGTAAAGCAGAGCAGTCAGTCTGCCTGAGGATCGCGACAGCGTGAAACCGCCGGTAGCAGACAAGGCACCAAAACACAGGTACGCCTATACATATGAGTATATGAATATAAGAACGACCCAAGTCCATGGAAGACCATTTCGAGTAAACTTAAAAAAAAAACTTCATATCTTTTTTATTTGTCTAATAATATTCTATTTAACTGTGATGGGAAGGCAACATTGTATATACAAATTAGAACATAGATTATTATGACAATTAACATTCACGTTGATTGTGGAGAGGCCATTTTGTGTGATGGACTTGGGTCGTTCTTTGATTCATATACATGATATTCTGCTACAGAGGTGAGAGAAGGACGAGAGAGGGCGCTATAATATGAATGTAAGAATGACCCAAGTCCTTCATTCTTACATTCATATAAGATTTAACTCATTTACTTCAGGCACTTCCGGGGGTAATTAGGATTTATCATTTATACGCAAGATGAGTCCATGCATAAGCTACAATTTCCCATGTCAAACTGAATTTGGCCAAAAATTGGACTTGGGTCGTTCTTATATTCAGGTCTTCATATATATATATATATATATACATATATATTTATATCATAATAATAATAATTACATAGTAGAGTAGAGAGATAATAACAACTTTTCAGAGATGACAGTTTTCATGAGAGGTGCCCTGGTGCACATTTTGAGAGGAATATTTGGAAAATTGTCAATCAAAAAAGTAAGATGGTACATTGATTATTCATCTACAGAAAGATAAATTTCATGGTTGTAATTTGTTTATTCATGCATTGATCAAATTAGTGAAACGATTTGAAAAAGGAATACCTCTCAATCGCAGCAACCAAGCAGGGAGAGAGTGTGTCCCTATTATTTTTCCTGTGAATATGAAACTCTCTTACTCCTGTTGGCGAAGTGAAAAGTATACATATGGGCATATATACCGGTCTCTTCAGGGTTGCTTTCATTTCTTTCACTCACTCTCTCCTGCGTATGCCTTTCTGTCTCTGTCTGTCCGTCTATTTGTCTCTCTCTCTCTCTCTCTCTCTCTCTCTCTCACTTGTACTCTTTTGCCCTGTATACACGTGCATGAAAGAATAACTAGTATCTGTCTCTATACATGAGGGTGTGTATGCATTCAGTCTGTATGCGTAAATCGAACGTCTCTGAATAACGAATTTTTGTGTGTGTACGCCTATTAACATTAATCGACTTGTTTTTTTTTTTCTGTTTCCAATTTGCTCCTCAATCATTCAGCTCAAAAACTCGGCTCCATTTTAACTCCATGTGCTGCACGATTCAAAATTTCGTGTTAAAGATTCGGTGCAGGTTCACCAAAATTTCCAGTGTATTATAGAAAGGAGATTTTCAAGGGAGTTGACATCAGGCAAATCTTGCCCCTTCTGACGAAAGCAAAAATTGCAATTGCATTATGGGAAAAACAAACACATAGAAAACATGATAATCGAAAATTTAGGAATTGGACAGACAGTTTTCACCTATATATTGTGTTGACTACAAAAGTGATTTGTCAAATGCAGTCAGTGATTTCAAATGAAGCCAACATATATCATTAATGAAAGGTAAGATATTGTATCACAAATAATCAATACTTTGTTATTAGGCTAAGAATATATTTGCTGACTTTATATTACCAGATTGTACCTTACTAGTCATAAAACATTATTGTGAGGTATCATGCATGAAATGAAAATTTACTTGCAAGTATATTTTGGTTGCGAAAAATAATAAATGCTTCTAGGAAATTAACATATTATTATTATCATACAAAATAATCAAAATATGTATCATCTATACTTTCTATGAACAACAGCTGATTGCAATTATACCTTATCTGCAAATAATTATCGTGTATTTCAGCAAAGAACATTATTCAGTGTCAAATTATATACGCATATTATTTCTATCCATGAAAAAATTACCAGAAGACAGACGAACGGCGGGTTCTGGCTTTAAGAAAAATTGAAAGAAAGAAAGAAAAGTATTACATGAACTTTTGAAAACAAAGTAATTTTGAATGCATTTGACATCTTTGCTGTTTGCCATAGATTTTGTTTTGAGAGTCTCAGAATAATTATTTCTTTTGATAAATCGTAGACCTGCGCAAAATAAGTTATGTAGTCTGTATTTATAATCATTGTCATATCCACCCATAGTTCTCCTTAGCCTTGTATTGATATGCAATGCCGACGCGTAGTCAATATTTTAGTGTTTTCTTTTAATGAATGTGTTTTTTTTTATTTCAAAAGAAACTGCAAACAAACAACTTATTTAGTAGTGTCAAAGGAAGACGTACAAGCCTTCTAATTTGAAATTACAAACTGCATATATCTTTAGAGGGCTTTAAAGTGAAGATAATAAAATTACAAACTTTCAAATAATCATGAAGAACATACACACCATCACATAAGGAAAGGATATATCCTTTAATCAGTTAATACGTCGTTCTTTCATGTTACGTACCATTTTTTTTATATTACATATCAACATATGCTTAAAAAAAGTTTTATGCTTACATGTCTATACATTCATATAGCAATAATAATGGCATGCATGGTTTAGACTTTGTTTGTTTATATTCTATTATCCGGTCAGTAATAGATGAACCCATTCATTCACCCTTACTATTTGCTTTCTGCGTGGAATCGACACAGCACTGACACGACGGACGAAGTGATGACGAACGCCGATATTCTCCGTGCCAAGCATGCATCCATGCATGCATGTAGTCACCGGGGCACTTTTCTGCTCACCGCGACAGGGAATTGTTCGCCAATGTAGTCGCCAGCAATGTGCTTCACCTTTTCCAAACTTTGCCCAGGAAATAGACTTTGAGCACTCGAGTTACGATGGCGTAATTTTCCGAAGCATATCATCATAGCGTTTTTAGTCACCGTTCTGGAATGTTTGGGTGATTACTCTAGATAATGCAGACATTCCTTTCCAATATAATGAGTAATATTATGAATTATTTGAAATTTTAATAATAGTTGGGGTTAAGCACTGACAGCTGAGTTTTCGTTGTTTTGTCTTTTTGAGTGGTGCGCAATTTTTTTTTTTACAATCAAAATTAAATGTATACCCAAGATCATTCGTAAATATTTTGTGTTATGATTTTTTGGAAAAAAAGGAATGAAAAGTAAAATAAATTGAACTGACTTGTTAAAGGTAGGGAATCCCATTTGCATGCCTTAAATGAAGAGTTGTATAAATACAGTGGTATGTTGAAGAGGGTATCATTTTGGAAACTCCCATAAAGTATTGAAAGTGGAAGGTAACATTTAGTACATTAATTTTTGATTGACCGTTAGATTTTGAATTGAATTTTTTGTCGGGGCTCACCGTAAATTCCAGTACATTACTAGGCTACCTTTGCAGACCCATGCACTGCATGTGTGTCCATCATGTATATTTTGTGAAGAAAGTACATCAAAACTTACAAACATTTCTATATACATTCTTGCCACACGCTCTATATGTTATTACATCAGCTCTTATACTTTTAGATTTGTGTTTATAGATAAAAGATACAGAAGACTGCAACAAAAAGGCTTAAGTGTGGCTGACAAACAGAACTACTGAGTAGTTGAGTTTTGTGCATTATTCAAATTGTAGATAACTGTTGACTTCCAAATTTGTCAGCAGTGGCCTAAACAAGTCCCCTGAGGTTCATATTTAATGTTTTGCTGCATTTTGGGAGATCTGTAAAAGGTATCCCCTACCTTTAAATTATCACAACTTTTCTTCAAATAAATTGAACTGACTTGTTAACTGATCACAGCTTTTCTTCAGTAATAATGGCGTTATCGACGAACGACCGTAAAGCTTGAAATTACTTTAAGGAGCAATAACTACATCAGCTCTACCTACGCGATTTAAGTACATGTACCTTATTGAAATCTGTTTGAAACATGATTTACTGCGATGCCTAAGACATGCACAGGGGACAGCTTAGTCTTGTGCGAGGTGCATGGCTACTAAGCTATTTTCAAATTTGACTTTCATGTCATATTCAATTCAATTCAATTCAATTCAATTCAATTCAATGTTTTATTTAATTTTTCGACAAAAAAGATATGAACATCACTTTTTTGATAACAGAAAATAAGGTGCGTAAAGTATAACATAAGAATGTATATACAATGATTGTACCACCTTATAATAATTATACATTATCATATAACTCAAGTGATTAGAAGTAATTATACAGTATGCAAAATTCGAAAAATGGTAATTAATTGAAGAAATTATGATAGAATAAGATACTTTATTATGACAGCCAGTAAATACGCTCATAAAAAGTGATACTACAAAGTATGCACCGTCTCTCAAGAACCGTGAAACATTGAATAAGCAGCCAAAGATACGATATTCATTTTTTTTTTGTCATTATCATTACTTCAATCACCATTCTCATCATTGTCCTAGAATCCATGAAAGTGCTAGCTTATAACGACATGACTTTGTTTCGTCATGATTAAGAATAATGTGATCATTTCTTTTACACTTTCTTCAATTAATTAGCATTGCCATCATTATCGAATTTCTTATAATGAGCATGCATGTTCCCCATTCACACTGCAGGCTTTCCGTTGTAGACCTAATATTGCATTATGTGACCCTGCATCACAAAACAAACAAAATGTCGCCAGACATGGATTTTTTAGTTAAGAGTAGATTCTGAAAGAGCAGACTTTAAGCTTTAAAATTTTAAAACTTTAAAATTTTTAACCTATCTAAATATTGAAAAGAAAGGACACACTCTGGAAAGTATGAACTGAGAAAACAGGCTCTGAAGTACAGGGTGTATTCAAGCGCTTAATCTTTACCAAGCTATGCTAGCTGCTGTGGGATGAATTGAACAAAAAACAGGATGTTGACCACGGGAGCAACAACAATGAAGGGGCTTTTAGATTAAGCTGAAATGAAGCATGCTTCATTACCACATTTTGTACATGATTAATACCAACTTTCAATGCAGTAGCATCATGCTTTCCAAAGTTATTGGAGTTGAAAGTGAAGTGTATGGACAGGTGTTTGAGAACTGGGAAGAGGGTTCTATAAGAAACAACTAATCACACTAATCTACCAAAAAGTGTAGAGAAAAACTGCTGAAAACACAGGTTCCTGTTCGTTTTATGATCCCAAACTTTGATATAATATAGAAAAAGACTTGCTCTTTCAGAAAATAAGAAAAACTCAAGATTGGTTAGGATGACCCATTTCACCTATTTTGAGTCCTCACACAAAATCACTGTGTGCGACCTTTTGTTCGTTTTGTGGTGCACGGTCACATATATATATATATATATATATATACAATTACAGCAACGAAATGTTTGGAAAGTTGAGATGATCCTACAAATGAATAGCACTACACCGAAAGATTGCGCTACGCAACTTCGCGTATTTTTTTTTTTTTTTTGTAGGACTTATACACTTGGACATGCGTGAGGAAAAGCACGCATGAATCATAAAGATACTTACATCGAAATTTGTTGAATTGATTACAAATTCCCATGGTAAAAGGATCGGTTACTTTTGATAGGGGATCCTACCACAAAAATGCAACAAATTACTGGTTCCTTATTTTGTCATTAAAGGCATAATTTACCATTTGCAGATGAATTAAAAACCCAACATTAGTGCTTGAATTTACTTCTGATATGTGAGTCAGGGATAGGAACAACCGCTGTGAAAAAGTGAATCGGTACAATCAATGTAGGCTTAAGTCTTTTTGATTATACAAAATGTGAACAATTATAGCTGTAATAAAAATGCTCCCAGACTAAACCGTCTACAGTTACGGTTTAATGGGAAAAAATAAAGATATATCTTTACATCTTCGGCTTTATCTTTTTATCTTTTCATTTTATATGATAGCATGTTTTGTGGCACAACAGACCTACACATATGCATTAAATGTCACGTCTTGAAAAAATTTCAATTCGCTGTTCCCAAAGGTAAAAAAGACTTTTAAGTGGTTGAGAAGTTCAAATGCTCATGGATGTGTATAGTGACGAATTTATTGTTATTATCCTCTTTTTCCTTATTTCTCTCATTCCCAATTTCATAGTCATAATCTTCCTAACCTAACATTAAATACAATAAAGACTGCAATGATTTTTAAATACAGTTACGTACTGTGTCGATGGATTTAATGCAGCAATCCTGTTTTGAGTTAAACACTTCAACTTTCTGACAATAATTGTTATACAAATTGTTATACAATTTATTGAGAATTTTAGAAACTCGAAGAATTTCGTTAGATGTAAACTCCAGGATTTTAGATAGGAATTTTAAATCTTTTGAAAGCTTTCTTTATACCGTAGATAATGTCCCTTTCCCAATTATTGGTTTCACAGAAACTTGGCTACAGTCTACTTCAGCAAATTTATCAAATTAATATATATATATATATATATCATAAGCTACAACAGACCGTTAAGGAAGGAAAGGTGAAGGCGTAGCGTTTTACACTCATAAAAACTTGCAGTAAAAAGCTAGAGCTGATATTTCATTTGAAGAATGAGAGGTATTATTTGTAGAAATAGATCATTATTAAATACGACTGTAGGTTTGATTTACAGATCCCCTAATAGCAATAGTCAGAATGAGTTATTTTTTGAAGAATTTGAAAAACGTTTTGCTGTGTTTCTTTCCGTAAAAATAAGCAATAATATAAAACGGATGATTTTAATGTTCAATTTGGTATCTTAATATAGGTTTTCCCGACCAATTTCGCACTTTTGTCACTCCATTTGATAAAAGGTTCATTCAATTTAGCGAAAATTCTCGTCAGTGCACATTCTGTCATTCAAAATTGCAAGTTGTTCGTTCAATTTAGCATTTCGATCAATGAAATTTGCACTTTTGCCTTTCGAATTCGTAAAACAACCATTCAAATTGGCACGTGCTCTTCAGTGATTAAAATTCGCCAGCACTGGCCGAAAGGGGTATTTCAGTCATTCAATTTTGCGTATTGGCAGTCAAATTCCAGACGTGTTCATTCAAATTAACGTTATGTTATTTCTTTTTTGAAAAGGTGATAACATTTAAACGCGTATTTTTATGTGACTTTTGGTTTCATCCACGCACTGTTAAGCTGCAGCAGTAAAAGTATCATATTTTTGACCCTATATAACTCGAGTTTGTTGTTCTGTAACGCCCCTTTTCTTTCATACATGCCATTTTAGGCCTACGTGTACCAATACTACTGATTAACTTCATCTTCTTTACAGTCATGACAGCACAAGTTAGATACAGACGTATTTCTCAAGAAGACAGAAAAAGAATTATAGGAACATTTGATGATCATAACCTTGACATCCTAGAACTGGCCGACACACTCAGAATAAAGCACTCAACGGCCAGATAGGTTGTGGCCACATGATGCACTATCTTCGGATTGGAAGACTCACTAAGCACATTGAAGAAAAAAAAAATGTTGCCAAAATCTCTAAAATGAGTACGAAAAATATGAAATGTAATGGCGCTTGCAAAACAATAACTATGTTGAAGAAAAAAAAACAAGTAAGAAAGAACCAAAGCATAAACATGCGTGCTAAATTGACTGCAAAAGATGTTAAATTGGATGCCCAAAAATGAATTTGAATGAACGAGTGCAGCTTGTCCGTGATCACGTGACTATATCATTCTAAATTGAATGAAAAAATAACGAAATGGTGCTTGTTTTACGAATTTCAATTGAAAAAGTGTTCCAATTAGAATGAGGCTAAAGGTAATATGAATGCTCCAAAATGAATTTGAATGAAGAGATCATAAAATTGAACTACCGAACATGTCATCTACGCTAAATTTTGCTAAATTGAATGAAGCAATTCGGAATTGGACTGACAAAAGTGCGAAATTGGCCGGGAAAACCTATATAATAGTGATAAGAAATTTTAAAAAGCTTCTTCATTTCTTAATTTGATGCATTCAAATGGTTGTTATCCACGTCAACAAGAATTAATGGTATTTCATTCACTTTGAAAGACAATATTATGATATCATCTTCCCATATTTAGTATATGTGTTTAAATGACACCTTTTAGTATAGAAAACACATCTAAACTTGTAATATATAAAAATGAAACACCTCAAAATATTGAATCCTTTATACAAGATTTGGAATCTGAACAGCTGTTGATGGTTTGATGATTACAGTGACTTTGATGAGAATATTTCGTATGGTAATTTTAATAAAGAATACAATATTATTACGATAAAAATTGCCCATTGGCTAAGTTTTGAAAAACAATAAGCATGGGAAGATGCCATGGATAAGAAAATCGATTTCACACTCCATACTTACAACGAATTGGCATTATTAAATTTAAATAAATGATCCTATTGATTTTATTTTCAGAAAATATTGGATATACTGAAATAAATTAATTACTTCACGAAAAGTGTATTACTTTGATAGGTAAAATCAGTTAAACCAAATATGGAAGCACATGGAGAATGATAAATGATTAAATGGAAACAAAGAGCAACATTTACCAAGCAATAATTTCAGTTTAAATGATATTCTTATTGATCAGAGAGATTCAGAAAATACATTAAATTATTTTCTTTATTTTTTTCAATGTAGATTTTATCTTCATATTCTTTAATGAAAAATACATCAAAAACAACAAAATTAAATAACAAATGATATCCAGCTACGAGGCATGATATTGCAAAATGAAATAGGGCCTATATGATATCCAGCTAGGAGACACACATAGCATATTGCAAACATATAAAACATGGTTACAGCTCGTTATTCCGAAGGTTCGTTATTCCGAAGGCTCTTTATTCCTAAGATTCGTTATTCCGAAGGTTCATTGTTCCGAATTTCATTTTCGGATTAACCAGTCTTCGGAGTAACGAACCTTCGGAATAACGCCACATATTTTCGGATTAACGAACCCTTTTTCATTTTCGGATTAACGAACCTCTAAGTATAGGGAATTTGCGTGTTTCGGATTAACGACCCTTCGGAATAACGAACCTTCGGAATAACGAACAGCACCCTAAAACATAGTGGTCGATCTATGAAAATTGGAATTTGAGAATGAATGCTAAAGAAATATGACGGTCGGGGAACCTACTGAAAAGCAAGCTTGGCAAATATTTTGCTAGCTTTGGTCCTAGTCTTTCAAATAAATTTGATTTTGTAAATGGAGATTTCTTTCTTTTTTTTTGTTTTTTCCACAACTTATCTCTGATTCAAATTCATGAAAATTCTTCCGTCGAGATGTTTCTCATTGCAACTGATTAACAAATTGCCCTACATCGACGTAAATATGCACTGAATTGATCAGTGTTTTTTAGTAGTAGCCATGATGAAAAAGTATATCGAGTATGTACGCCCCTTTTTTTGATATTGATATTGCTTAAAATATAAATATTTTTTCAGAAACAATGACGGGGAGGTACGAGGACCCCAGTGGTCGACCTCTAAGTTTGAGTTTCACAGAGGTGTGTTCCAAGGTGATCCCCTGTCCCCCATTATATTCCTGCTGGTATTTAATCCTATTCTAAATTATCTTCAGTCAGTAGAAGATAAGTTTGGTTACAACATGAACGGAACACGGTATATCAGTGTACCATTCGCAGATGATTTCAATTCTAATCACAGGTCATAAACGTACGCATCAACGTGTGATGAATGAAATTGCTTCTTTAACTGGTAGTATGAATTTAACTCTGAAGCAATCCAAATGCTGTTGTTTTTCGATCTGTTGTGGATCGCCAAGCGATGTTGAGTTTTTGATTAATGGCACTCCAATTCATAACGTGAAAGAAAAATCTGAAAAGTTCTTGGGCTCATTGTTAACATTTTGGATGAAGACTAGCGACGCTTTCATGTTTATCAAAGAGAAACTGTCACATATCTTGAACAATGTTGATGAAAGTCATGTCCGAAATGAATAGAAAGTAGCCGTGCTGACCAGATACTCTTTGCCTTCTTTGCGTTATGTCCTTACTGTACATGATATGACAAACACCCAGTTATCTATCCTTGACGGAATGGTAACTAAGCAACTAAAACTATGGCTGAAGATACCAACACACGGCGCTACCCCGGCTATTCTCCACAGCCGAGATGGTCTCCAATTCAAAACCATATCTGAGTTGTACAAAGAGTGTCATGTACTAGCACATGCATCCTCCCGTTTGGGAGCTGACAATAAGGTTCAAAATGCTCTGGATAACAAAGTATCACGGGAGTCAGAATGGTCAAAGAAAATGTCATTATGTAATGCTGCAGTCTGTGAAAGTTATGTACATCAAACACAAGGTGTAACCATTGGAAAGACAAAGACTAAGATCAAAGGGATACTCAAAGAGGAACAGAAAGATTATTGGAGATCTAAAGTCGCTCCTTTGGTCTTTCAGGGTGACTTTCTGAAGTTGGTGGAGTTAGAAAAGGGTGACCTTACATGGAGATCACTCATATTTAACCTCCCTAAAGGCGTGTTGAGCTTTATAACTCGTGCGGCCATCAATGCCCTTCCAACGGCAGACAACCTCAGCAGATGGGGCAAAAGGCTAAACACCCGCTGCACTTTATGCGGAAACCACGAAACTCTGTTGCACATTCTCAATAATTGCAAAAGTGCACTGGAACAGGGTAGGTACAATTATCGACATGATAGCATCTTGCAATACTTGGTCTCTTTCATAGGCAAAGTGAAGCCCGACAAAGTTATCTGTCATGCAGACCTCCCGGGACATGACATCAATGGAGGTACGGTTCCGTCTGATCTCACACCCACCTCAGAAAGACCAGACATAGTCTTAGTCAATCAAAGTAGCAAATCATTAGTAATTGGCGAGCTCACCGTCCCTTTTGAATCAAACATTGACTCCGCTCACAACAGAAAATCTGAAAAATACGCCTCATTGGTGCTTGACATTGAAAACCAAGGATACTCATGTGAGTTAATCTGTTTCGAGGTAGGATCCAGGGGACTGGTGACCAAGGAAAACAAACGTCAAGTCACTAAGCTGTTCAAGTTTGTAAGTGACACCCGAAGAATTCGGGAACATATAAGAACCATATCGAAAATTGCTATTCTTACCTCGTTTGCCATTTATAATGCCCGCAACGAACCCTCTTGGACAAAACCGGCATATCTCCAGCCTGCAATGGAAGATTCTTGGTGTATCTAAATAGTTCTATGTACACACACATACATAAACACCCATATGAATACACACACCCATACCCACATATAAACACACACACACATCCACACACACATGCACACACACCACACACACTAATTATTCACACTCACACATGATTATAAACTTACAAAACGCATGCACATACACACACGAGCGGGCCCATGTGCGGACCTATGCATGCCTCATATTCACATGTTTATTTTTTGGCGAGTACAGTATAGTAGATTGATCATTATCGGTCAATGATATTGATTATCATCAATAATGTACCCCTTATATGTATTGGACATTCTGCGTTCCATATCAGTATATTATTCTGTTATAAATGTGTCTTATATCTGCAATGACGACGAATGGATTTTGTATTGTATAGGTACTGTGAAAAGATTACATATCTTATTTCTGATGAATTGTTTTTGGCACAAATTGTCAGAGATAATTAGTTAAGTGTTGTTTTGCTTTATGTATTGTATTTGGGGAAGTTTTCATACCTGGATTTTTTCTTTGATTTTTTTTGTATTTTGTATTAAGAATTTGCAGTACATTTTTTTTTCCTCAGGCATCTTTACAGTACATGACCCAGCTCCTTCAGAAGGCTTAAAGAATTACATGTTTTTTTCCTGTAAAATTGAACATATTTATTTATAATGATATTCTTTTGTTAAATATGCCAAATAGAAACAATAAAACAGAGGCAAAAGTTTAAGAGGGTTGAAATGAGATGAACCTAAAGATTGCAAAGGTTAAGATTTGGTGGTTTGCTGGCATCTTAGACTCATCCTCTTCCTCATCGCCACTATCATAATCATCATCAACATCAACATTGTCATCATTTTCATCAATATTGTCATCATCATCATAATCACCATCATCATTACCATCGTTATCATCATCGTCATCACTATGAATTATACCACAGAGGTGAGAGGAATACTATATGTATATCATATGTTTATATAAAGTAATTATTTGTGGGCCGGCTATATGTCCATTTTGATCTTCCCCCTTTGTATTGTTAATTATGTATATTCATAGGATCTATATTTTTGCATTATGTATTTATCATTGTGTATATTTTCCCGTTTTTTTCCTATAATATTGGATGTGAAATAATTATGATTATGTTGGGTGGATTTAATGCAATTCATCGGTAGTGAATTTCGGTAGATTCGTATAATTGAACGAATGATTAGAGTTATTTGTGTGTGTGTGTGTGTGTGTGTGTGTGTTTCTTAGGTTAAATTTATGCTGATATAAGTTAATTTTAGCGTTTTTTTTTTTCTTTTCGTCCTGAAACAGCTGTTCATGTATCATGTTTGTCTGTAAATGTACTTGTATACATGTATATATTTGTGTAACTGTCAATTGTGGTGTGATGGACCGGGTCCACTGTATTTCTTTCCTTGTACTTACCTGCCTGCTGGCAGGTAGTATCCTAGGAATATTCATCACATGCTTTAATTTGAAATTGAAATAAAGTATGTTATATAAAAAACAGATGGTTTTGTGTATAATGACCGATTATGTACCTCTTAAAAGTTAAAGTGCTCATAATTGTTTCTCATCGATGAAAACCTAACTTGGAATGATCACATACGGAATGTTACAACCTTTATTTCCAGAAATATGGGTAGTCTTTGTGAGACTAAAAGTTATCTTCCTGAACATACCGTTTTTATGGTTTACAATTTCCTTATCCTACCGTTTACACTGTATTGTAATCTAGTTTGAGCTACAAGTGCGAAGAAAATCAAATGAAATCTATTTAATTGCTGCAAAAGAAAGTCATTCGCACTTGTACCGGTTCAGAATATTTAGCCCACACAAATCCGCTCTTTAAATAAAGTTAAAAACATGTAATATATTTGACATAAATATATTTCAGTGCTAGATCTTTTTATCTAATTATTATTTTATCATACTCTTTTTCACGAGTTCTTCAAACTGAATAATACTGCTCATTTTTATATACCACTCGGAATTTGCAAAATTTTTGTTTAGTAAATCACAAGTTATTAATTGCACAAATATCCATAAGACAAAATGGACCAAAGCTGTTTGAGCACATTCATTTTCCAGATAATGTAAAATCATGTAAAACGTGGACAGTATTCTGTTAAAGATAGATTGAAAACTACGTTACAGTCAGACTTCAATCTGTGAATATAGAATCTGAATATGGATTATGTTTTGTTTGAATACATTTTTTTTAAATGTGAATTAGATTCGAAACTACAGCAAATATGTACAATGTTTTCGTGTCTACCATTTCTTTTATTCTCATATTTACCTTCACCATCACAGCCATCATTTTCATCTTCATTGCCACATTTTATTTTCTCATTATCACCCTGTCATCATTTCAATAATTTATCATATCTTTTTTAATATCTAGTGACGCGAATATAAAACATAATCCACTAGTATATTCGGTCTTTTCCTCATTCTGTTGACTGAAATTATGTAGGTAGGTATCCTGGACTGCTAAGTGTTCAAGCATCTGCTAATAATGGCAGTCCTTCTTCTGCATAATTTCTCACCTAAATGTTTGCAAATTTGGTCGTAGTAGTCTTGTCCCGCGAATAAATTGTTTGAACTTTCTCCATTTTCAATGTACGTTAAAACCTGTTAAATGTTTGTAAATTTGGTCGTACGATATATATTTTGTTATGGAATTAATTTAGGCATTTATTTTCTTTCTTCGAATCATGTATATTGTCACCTGTATAATGATATTTTTTGTGATATAGTAGAAACTGAAATTATTCTTGACTAATAAATGAAATACGTTGGAAGAAAAAGAAATCAGTCATTCCATCAAAACAAAATATACATCTATATATAACAGCATGCGTTTGCTAGTTTTCATTGTATAGTTTGGTTGATGATGTTGTCAGTTAAAATGATCCCGCTATGAATAGATAATACATTATAACCACCCAAAGAAGAAAAAAAAATACTGTGCGACTTATCAATCATGTGCTTTAAACATTTCTTTTTCTGAACAAGTCAAAATCATAATGTTGTTGGTCATCGTGCGTCACTTTCTATTTACAACTTTTGACAAAATACGTTTTTGTTTATGTTTTTGTTATTACATGGCAATGATATAGATTCTGACATTATGAAAACATTAAGTTACAGCAGAGAAACAAACATGACAAAGAAGGATTGCAGTTTGACATTTTTGCGATTTTAGTGGCACTTCAGTGAGCCAAGATGTTTGAAGATTTTACGACCCTCACGAAATTCTCAATTCATTCGCTAAATATCATGTTGGGACATAAAACATACTCCTTCGTTGTATCAATATTGGGCTAAAAAGGGGTACGCAAAGGCAGGAAAAAGGAGAAATCTTTGTGTTTTTTACTTTTATAAGTTGTTTTTTTTTTCAATCAAATAAGCAAAGTATACGAAGCAACGTGATTACACGGCTCGTTGATAATACCGTCCCATCTTGGTGAAGTTTATGAATGTGGATGGGTATGTACCTCAAATATGTAGGTCTTTGAATTATCATATCTAGATTTTGAGTAGGGTTAAGCGTTGTACAAAAAAGACTCGTGACTCACTGCTGTTAAGGCCTAAGTTGGATATCGTTTAGGCTATTCCAAATCCCTGCTCAATGGCATCACAAATGAGAATTTGAGTCGTCTTCAATCCTCGAAGAAGCTGTCTGACTTCTATACATGACATGTAAATGCACCAACTTTCCCCCTAAACAGCTTGATTTCGACCCCTCCTTAGAATACCCGAAGAATTCAGCCTAAAATATTAATGATTATCTTTAAATTCATTCACGAAGAATCCCAACAAGACATTACTGAACTACTCCGTACCCTTCATTCTCCCACCATTAGCAAATAGATCACCAACTAGTAATTCATTGTACAGGGTTCACGGAACATTTAAAATTCCATCGTTTTGTGTAATGCTTGGAAATATATCAAACTTATTTTCATTTCTTTGTGTATTAATATCACTTTATTATGTCTCATAATTATCATGTTAAATTGTTTTTCATGTATAAAGTGCATGATAACACTTTTGATTCATTTTTATTTCAGTAGATAACGTTCCAGCGGGCAAAAGTGTAAGATAGTATATTGTAGGCAGTGACCATTTCTAAATGACTCTTCAATTTTTCAGAAAAAAAAAATCGCTTTACATGATACTCACCTGTTAAAACTGGGACTGGGCAGTTGATGAATATACTGCAAACCAAACACGCTATCAAAACCATCCGTAAAGACATTGTGATCCTGCATGTGAGCGCTACAAGTCTCGTGGTGTAAATTCCCAAGTTTGTTGTGTGTAAATATACCGTCCCCTCTAGCACGAAGTAAAATCTGACAGTACAGTAAATTGGGCTCCCAAGTGTGAGCAAGTCACAACTCGGGCACAGAAGCCAACGATTCCGCTTTACATCGCAAAGAGCAGGGTGAAGTGGTCCGCCTCACACCAATCTGGAACGCATGGAAGACTAGCTAGCCCAGCAGCTGGAAAGGACTACCTGGCCCTTTTCTCAGAGCAAAATGAAATGAAATTCGATGTTCGCGTTTGTGCGTGAATATTGACTTGCACCAACTATTCTGAATAGTTGTTCGTTCATTCAGTAAGTCGAAATTTAATCGTGTTTATATCACTTGCAACCAACAAATTTGTCTGAAGGCAAAAGTATCCTCGGGTTCATTGTCAATGACAGCCTACCCTTCCGTTGAATGATGTATTTAGCCAATGGCTGGTCTGTTTTTTAAAAGAACGCTGAGAAGTGAGCACCTCGCTGCACGTAAAAGCTCGTTTGTTTACGTCTCGACACCAAGTACTTCCCCGTCGGGACGCATATCCTGCGTCTGATGTATAAATGGGGCGCAGTATTCAAATATTGTCGTGTGCTCGTCGATTGTGGAAAATCATCTCGCTCGACGGCGAATGGAATTCTGGAGACCTTCCATTGTATTTCACTACGTGTTCACTCATGCGAAAGCTGGTGGAATTTGAAAACACGGGGCCATGATCTGTACAAGAGGTCCTCTATGGTCAGCAAGTCCACCGTTACTTTGAAGCTCTTAGTTGTATCTACGACGAAGAGAAAAGACATCCACGAAAAATGCAACTTACATAAATCTTAATTGTTAATGTTACATGTGTCACGACATTATTCAAGATTATGGCGTATGTAATCTAGTTCTCATGAAAAAGGATAATAAATGTATAGAAACATGAAAGCTCACAAACAATGTAGAAGTTTCCAGTAGAATTTTGCATTGATCTGTATTTGCAGGGTTACAAAAAGAAAAATAGGAGTGTATAATATGTACATAGAACACAGTGGAAAACCAGTGGGAATTGGCGTCTAAAGTATTACCACAATTGCCTATATCTGTAGATGCATTACATTATTACAATAAGAGCATGGTTAGTGGTAGTAAGCGCCAAAACAAGTGCATAAGCATTTGGTTTTTGTCTCACATTTCTATGATTCATTCTGTAATCATTTCCCTAGCTGTTTTGATCTTTTTAGTTATCGTAGAGTCTGGAAGAATACCCGTGGGTGCAGAAAACTGAATTTCGCCTTTGGTTGTTGTCGTCTGAGTATTTCAACACCATCATCTGCAGTTTATTGTGTCTTCGCAGTTATTCTAAAAGCTGCCTCATATTACGTGCCTGGAAACACCTCTTCTGAATACGCTTTACTATCATCTTTATTCCAATAGCTGCTATTACTTCATTATTATTCTTATTGTATTCTTATCTTTTTTATATAGACATGGGCCGCAATGTTCAGGTGTTGTATGAGCTATCTGGAAAGAAGAAATGTTTTGATGTTATTCTTCAGTTGCAAATTTCTAAGGACGGTTTTAGCCCCCCCCCCCTCCTATCATATATGACCAAAAAAAAAAAAATAATAGCCCTTACGTGTGGGAATTGAAGATACCATCAGTGACGTTGTTCGGCGCATACATAAAAGGGAAGATAATTTTTTTTTTCACCAAATAACGTGATCGTCATTTTTTTTCTTAACATGTACTGCTCCCTTGTAACCGAAATTATATATATATATACATTGTACATCATGTTATAGCAACATTCACATACATTGATTACTGCCGGTGAGATGATGTCGTAATGGTCGAAAGAGTGTGTTCTAATAGCTAGACAGTAAAATAGTCTTTATGATAAAAAGTGTTGCATTTAGCAAATCAAAGACCACAATTTTAAAACAGCAGTATTTTTGTTGACATTACCTCAACTAAGCGTAATACGGGCCCGGCTTTTGGCAATCGAACCACTGCTCAACACAGAAACTTTAATGGCATTTATGACCTCATCGAATGTTCAAACTCGATGAAAAAAAAATCCGAAACTTTTCCCTATGCTCTCATTCCGTTTGTCTGATTTCACTTCATTCAATGAATTCGATATATAATATCTTTGTATAAAGTGCACATATACACAATTACCAACTATATACATAGAATATCCATCTACACACTCACAACGCATATTTATATTATAAACACCATAAGATAATTATATATATATATTTATATATATATACATATATATGTATATATATATATAGAGAGAGAGAGAGAATGAGAGAGAGAGAGAGTCATCTTGTTTATTTTCATCATGGTTTATGTCGACCCTGGTGAAGACGTATGAATGCGTCGAAAATTTGATCTGAATAAATGGCACTGTTGGACTGAAATGCATTACTATTCTACTTCGTCATCTTCAATATATATATATAATATATATATATATATATATATATATATATATATGTACATTTATGTACATATAATGACTCCACACCCATGCACTACCCTCTATTTCTGCATGCAAGCCCCTTCCACTCACTCTTCAGACACACAAAAAAAAAAACTCCACAGGTTAACTCTGCATCTTCCCAACTCCTTTAAGGGCTATGCAAGGTAATCACTTTGCTTGGTTATGCCGTCAAATTTATTGTAGGCAGTATTCCTTGAATTACTTCATTGCAATTCCCCCTATTCTAATATATATATTTATGCTACATTACTGTTTTATTGTTGATATCAACCGTGCATGTTCATTTATGACATATTGTTGTTCTGCTGAATTTATGTCATGTTGCTTTTTTATTTCTGCTTTATATTCAAGCTTTATTACTTTTTTTAGTTAAATTTTGTCAGGTCATTTCTTCTTCAAGAATCTTTAACGGTACAATACGTAAAGATTAAGCTATGTAAAAACTGAGGTTAAAATAAAATTCAATTGCGTTAAGATACACTTGCACAATTCAGTGAGCTGCTCATATGCAGAATGATATTTTCTCATACATAAGCTCAAATTCAAACTCAAACTGCATAAACATCTCTGGACAGAGAAATCAGCTTCATATCAAAACAAAAATGAAGGCTCCTAGATTTCTTCTTCTAAAGCTGAGTAGAATTTTCCCCAATCGGTCAGCGAAATTTTCATAATTTCTCAAATTGAGTCGTTGCGATTCTAGATAGTGTGTGGACATGTTTGGAATCATTAGGTATGCTTTCGTTTGCCTACCTATAATCAATTTTTACAGTTTTATAGGTTGTGTAAAATAAAAAGACGAAAATGAGAGGATGTTAAAAACAATGTTAATAGCCAATTTTAATAGTCACTGAAGAGGAGCCCAGATGATTCCATACACAGGTGGTTCCTTGATAGAAAGAAAATGACAACTCCGGATAAGGGCCACTATAACTCCTTGGACTGTCATCAAGTCTGTATTATCTGTCTGGCACATTGTGTATACCAGATAAAAAGAGAGCTGGTATTGACAACGGTGCATTTCTGTACAATGGGTCATTGTGCGTGGAGTATTAATACCACTACCCACGCTCACGTCCCTTACATGTATGCAGAAGTGACATGTATAGCTATACGAAATCGAATTCTTTAGAATTCGTCTATCTGGCTCAGAGTGGTACCCTCTAACCTTATTCTCAACAAAAAGAATCTTGAATCACACACGCACGACTGAATTTATCAACTAAAAAAAAAAAATAGGTCATCAAAAATTGTGATATGATGCAAGCTATGCGAATCACGCATTACGAATTATACTTATACTGGAAGACAACATCGTGTGCACCCTTTGTTGAAGGTGTGTTGTATTATAGTGAGAAGTGAGCAATGTTTGTGTCCTGGAGACGGAGGCAAGTTACCAGCTATAAGTACATCTTAAACGTACGCCGATGAATTACCGCATTTTTCTTCCAGCATTGCTTGTCTCAATCACAAACTGTATATAAGCCTACATGGCTCACACGGGTAATTAATTCCCCATAGAGACGTGTGTTGAAATTCAAAATTCAAAAGATTCTGGATAGCTGGTAGAAATGAGGTGTATCATCTTCACCAACCTGAAAAAAAAAGTGAGATATACCCTTTCATCCATCAAATTTCCAAGGGGGTTCTTCAGCTCAAACTCTGTCCAAGGGTTTGCAAAGCCAGACTGTGAGTTTTGTCACTCAAATAATCTCATATTTTCTGTACATGCACCCAGTGAAATATAGTCCCTTGAGAAGTATAGTTCCATGAGAAAAGCATCTTCAAAACAGAATGCAGTTTGTATAGGAATTCATACTCAATATCTCCAGCTATTTGTTTTTGATTTGTTTTGTTTTTGTTGTGTGTTTTTTTTGGGGGGGGCGGGGGTTGTTTGTTTGGTTGTGTTTTGTTGTTGTTGTTGTTGTTTTTTGGCCAAACAGCATTTCTGATTTTTTGTTAATTTTTTTCTTCACTCAATTTTACTTACAGGTGTGAGCCCTATACTGTGCTATATAATTAAAGAATAAACTTTTGAAAATGTGGCACCTGAATGTACTGTACCCCCTTTAAAAATGTGGTTGGTTTCATTTCGATCTGTTTTTCAGGTATCATTTTTGGTTACTACCTTATGTTTCTCATTTAACTGTAATATGCATCTGTAACTTCCTCAAACAGCTGTCGAGGCTTTATATCCTAGGGCTGCCTTTACGCATAGTTTTGTTGTTGCCGCGTTTTTACAGCCACTTTAAAGATGTTATATTCCCGTGATTAAAACTGAAACCTATGAATTTCGTTCATTTTTGTAAAGTGGGATGTCGCTTATAATGAAAAAAAAAAAAGTTTGTCCTTTGCTGCCTAAATCCACCCTGCGAATCCTAGCTTTTCCAGGAATATGCATGCCTTTATCAGTTCATCAGTTCTCATTCCAAAAATCCGATCATGATCACTTGATGAT
This sequence comes from Diadema setosum, assembly GCA_033980235.1. Taxonomy (NCBI): domain Eukaryota; kingdom Metazoa; phylum Echinodermata; class Echinoidea; order Diadematoida; family Diadematidae; genus Diadema; species Diadema setosum. Next base: position 34,826,088 of record CM067074.1, read on the forward strand.
CCCTACTGGAAAGAACACAGAGTGAAATCTCTTCACACTGTTAAAATCGAGCGTTTGAACAGTGTGAACACATTGGGAATCATCATAACAAAGTGACACAGAAAATTATACCGTGTAAACACTCTGTGAACGCCAAACCACTGTGTGAAATCATCTCCACACTGCTAAATTCGAGCGTTTTCGCATAATTAACTATGTGATAACAATGTGAACACACTGTGGGACACTGTGTTCTTTCAAGTAGGGATTGTAGCATTTTAAACGCTTTTTTAGACTTTGAACCTTATGCTTCATTGTGTATGCAATTCGAATACTTCAAATTGAACCATTCTGGCGTTCAGGTAAATATTGACCGCATTTCCAAGCAGTTTACGAGAGCATCACATCAGTGTGGATACACACGCTAAACTATACACGGAACCTCTCATTTGTCATAAGAAGACATGATTTACCATTTGCAGATGAAACAAAAACCAAGCATTAGTGCTTCAAGATAGTTCTAAAATGTGAGTTAGTGATAGAAACAACCAATCTTACAATTTGAAGCAGTATAATCGATGCTAGATATCGTTAAGTATGCAAAATGTGAACAATAGTATCATAAAAATATTTCCAAACTAAACCATTTAGAGTAATGGTTTAATGAGAAAAAATAATGGTGATATTTCCATAATGTTTTAGGCTATAGTGCAAAAATCTGGTAGGATTTGTGATGCAGCTGACCTACACATATGCATCAAAAGTGATATCTTGAACATTTTTTTTTATATCACTGCTCCCAAAGGTAAACAGGACGTTTAAAGAGACCTGATAATAAGGGTTGTGCTTGCATAGGTATATTAAGCACTTTAGCTTAATATTATAGGGGATAATGATACAGAGCGCATCCAAACTATATGAAGTAATTTGTGAATACGACTATGGGAGCAACGTGGCATAATGAATATGGCTCCACACATTCGATCAGGGTCCCGAGTTCTTCTTCTTCTTCTTCCTCTTCCCGGTTAAGTATGCCTCCTTCAACTAGCTGAATATTCTAGCATAAGACTGTGTTATGTACATTAATGCACTTACTATTCCTCCTGGTTTGTCTGTTTGCAAAATAACTCTAAAAATTGTGAACGAATTTGACTGAAACTTTCAGGAAAAGTCGATAATTACACAAGGAAGAGACGATGAAATGTTAGTGCTGATCCGGAAATTTTTATGGATTTTTGGAGGATTTTTTATCTTTCGGCGTATTAAGGTCAGTGAACTTGGGAGTTCTAGCTGCGCGATCTGGGCCCCATTTCATAAAAGTTGATATGATAGCAACTCTTGCTAGAATGGCAACTTCCCATACCAACAGCCACTCAGGAAGCTGGATTTTTGTTGTTACCATGACAATTGTCATTCCAGTAAGAGTTGCTATCATATCAACTTTTTTATGAAATGGGGCCCTGGAGATTTACATACGCGCGCTAAAGCGCATGCTCTGTTGATGACGTAAACAAAAGGTTGGCCGGCTTGGCGGAGGTCTGCCCTCTCACAGATGTTTGCAAACACATGGATAGCAAATATGAAGAACAAAGACTAGCCACTGTTCTATCAACCGTCAGTGTTGACTTCTAATCCCATCAAGTGCCTGCATACGTCCTCAGACACGATTTTTTTTTCTTTTTCTTTTTTTACCCATCATGTTTCTCGACCCAGGAGTACATAGGTAATGATAATTACAGCGCAATGGTAGAGCACTACAAAGCCTACCCTAACAAGATGTGATGAATTTAAGTCCAAAATGCACTAAGCATATTTGCCATAACGACTGGACCGTGGTCATGCCCTGAAACATTTCCATTCATGATACCTACGTATCGACGTACCTACTGATACGAAGAAAGCATGCATCTTTTTTATTTTTGCACCGACCAAAGAGATTATATTGCATTGTATACCTGTACATGAATTTGCATCGTCTTGCCTACTTAATCGTCTATAACAGGGTATCAAATACTGCATAACTTGAGGAGCTATCTAACAATGAACTAAGATATACCTTTCCGAGTTCCAGGTGTGTAGCGATGTTCGCTGAGATAAATGAATTATATTCTAATGAAAGGACGACAAACTGATTCATTTCGTTTTCCGTACAAGAAGTATCTACCATGAAAACAAATAATTTTTACAGGACATGCAGGACCCTGTCTGGAATGATCAGGACAGAGAAATAATCGGACCACTGTCCGTTAATTACATTAATGCATGCAGGAGCTCAATTTTTCGTTCTAATTTAAAGGGATCGTATAGTTTTGGTTGAGACCTAATTTTAGGTTTCTAACATTTTTGTGAGATAATGAGAGACCACTCATAAAATATGAGAGAACATGTAATTCCATGAGGATTTCAACGTTTATTTGATGAAAATTGGTTTTGAAATGGCTGAGATATCCAAAACAGAGTGATTCTGATAAAGTGTAGGACCCACATTTTATTACGATCGCTTTGTTTTACGTTGGTTTTGGATGTTTCAGTCATTCCAAACCCGATTTTCATCAAATAAACTTTGAATTCCTCTTAAAATTGTATGCTCTGTACTATTAAAATTTTCATAAGTGTTTTTTAGTATCTCGCAAAAGATTAAAGCCCCAATCTCATCTCCACCAATACTGTATCATCCCTTTAATATGCCGGGCATATTATGTTCTTCCTTTGCATTTCCTTCATTGTCTGTGGCTCGGCGGGGGATTCACACGGGTGGTGAGCTATGGAGGCTGACATTTGATTGCAAACAGTGGCCGTCTTATGGTCGCTGCCAAAACCTGCAGCGCGTCTGGATCTACCGCGCCGTGCTGTTTTACTTCTCGCTCGGGCGATCACGCCACTCCTTTGCAGATAAATAAAATGGTTATACAATGTTGATTACACTCTTGTTCGATGTGTGCATTTTTCCACTTCATAAGTTGTCAAGCTGTCATTCGTTACAACTGTAAATTTCATTTCAGAATGCAGTTTATTAGCTTCATGAAATCTATGCCATCGAAGCAATGTTTCTTGGACGTAGATTTCTCATATACTTACATGAGGTAATTTGACACCTATTTATGCTTTTTACGTTGTATAAAGCATTTTGTCCATTTCATTTTTAAATACGTTCATAATGTAGATGTAGCATTGCTATAGAAAGAAGGCCACAGCTTGACGATGTTATAAATTGACATGATTAATTACATGACCTTCAAGGGTAACTTTCCGGGACTTTGTTTACGTACTCTCTAAGCATGTCTATATCATTGTGAATTCATTGTCCTTCACATAAGGAAAAAACAAATCACAAACAAAAACACCGCCGTCTGGCATAGAGTGTGAAATGCATTTTGGCGCCTGGAACGCATGACACATCATACAAAGAAATGCTGATATTCCAATATAAATTGCTTAAATAGCCTCTATTTCCTTCAAGAAAACTTTCTAAAAGTGCGTTAAGGTCCTCGCACAAGTAGACAGAAAACAATTTTAAAACTAGTTGGTCGACATAGTGTGTGATGACGTTTGAAACGGACAAATGTTAAAACTATATACCGCATGATTGAGGAAGTAAATTGGCATTACGAGATTGGCGACATTCAAATTTTCTCTGTTAGTTTATTCAGTTTACAAGACTTGAGGGATAAGACAATTTGCTGTTTAAATTCTAATAAATAAACACGTATCACAAGGTGTTCTCTTTAAAATGAGGGGGAGATAAGTGTTAAGTACTGGGCGATTCTAATCTATTGTATAATGCATGTCACTGAACTGCATATCGTGTATTGTAAATACTTTTTAAATAGCTATAAACCAAGACAGTAATACAAATTCATTGCCTATATCTAAGACAAACTGAGACCCTTTTACGCAAGGTTAGAAGAAGAAGAACAAGAAGAAGAAGATGAGGAGGAGGAGGAGGAAGAATTCTTTATGTCATCTTATTTTTCGTATTACTATAATTTTAATTTGATTCCCTCATTATTTGTTATTCTATATTTTTATTTCTCTTCTGAAGATTGCGGGGAAACTAGATCACGAACACTGGTCAAACACGTTCTAAAATGGTACATTAATGTATCAAGTCCATTTTTGTAAACGTATACGTGAACAAGATTTCGCGAGAAATCAATACAAGCGATATAAGCAGAGGCTGACGTGGATTGGTTTAGATTGCCGAAAAAAATCCAGTATTTCTCATTTGATGTTTCTGGAAAGTAAACGCATGAAAAGGGAGAAATATACCTCCCCAATGGGCAAGTCAAACAACTAACAAACAAACAAAGGAGGTATGAAACCCTGCGTTATCAGCGTTATATTTTATCATCTTCGAAGTTCACGGGATCAAACATTGTTGAAATATCCATCGGTAAATCAAAAGTTACTATTGGTGACAGGGCATTTTTGTACGCTGCACCAAAATTATGGAATAATCTCCCTTTGTTTGTAAGACAAGCAGTTACAATTAATGAGTTTAAGGCCAGGTTAAAAAGTCATCTCTTGAAGTAATGTATTTTCTGTTTGAATTTCTTGTATGCATATCATTTTGTAATGCGCAGTAGAGTATATTATTATAGTAGCTGCGCAATATAAATGTCCTTTATCATTATCATTATTAACATGTTAAAGGCTAGTCCTTACGAGGTTCTTGCGTTCAATGCTGTTTCTCCACAATGCTCGCCAGCCTCTTCAAAAAATGTGTCCGACTACCCGTGGCCAACAAGGCAGGGAAACTGAATGTGTTTTTGTTAAACTTATGTGAGCCACAGGTGGCGTCACGGTGGGAAAAAAAGTAATGGTGTGACCTTAGGGCCACCGAGCTCCATGGTATAAGTAGGATTGGAGTATAAATGCAATGTCGAAGCGAGTCTCGAACCATTATCTGGGTTAATGATTAGAAGACTTTGTACGAAGCTTTGGGCACTGCCAAGACACCCGGATGTTATAAGTATAATCGTGCATTTCACTTTAACTTTGGTTTCTTTTCGTAATTTCCAAAACCGATTATATATGACACGGATGAATGAAACAGCGCAGCAGGGATTGAGGCAAACAAACCTCTCGTTAACATTATCGCAGAACATTGATTTTCCCAATAATCACATCCCCAGGCGACACTTCAAATAGCATATTCTACAATGTCAATAAACGTCACTCCCACATAGTTTCTTTCGAACAAAATTGTCAAGCTTCATCGGAATCGTCATTGTATTGTAATGTCGAGTCCGACGGTTTTTCTTTAAAAAACCGCATACATAATAAACAAAAGTACATCTTGTAAATTTCTCTAAAGTAACTGTTATTATCATGCAGGGGATTAAAGGTAGGGGATACCTTTTACAGACCTCCCAAACTGCAGCAAAACATTAAATATGAACCTCAGGGGACTTGTTTAGGCCACTGCTGAGAAATTTGGAAGTCAACAGTTATCTACAATTTGAATAATGCACAAAACTCAACTACTCAGTAGTTCTGTGTGTCAGCCACACTTAAGCCTTTTTGTTGCAGTCTTCTGTATTTTTTTTTTATCTATAAACACAAATCTAAAAGTATAAGAGCTGATGTAATAACATATAGAGTGTGTGGCAAGAATGTATACAGAAATGTTTGTAAGTTTTGATGAACTTTCTTCACAAAATCTACATGATGGACACACATGCAGTGCATGGGTCTGCAAAGGTAGCCTAGTAATTTACTGGAATTACGGTGAGCCCCGAAAGAAATCCAATTCAAAATCTAACGGTCAATGAAAATGTATTAATGTTACCTTCCACTTTCAATACTTCATGGGAGTTTCTAAAATGATACTCTCTTCAACATACCACTGTATTTATACAACTCTTCATTCAAGGCATTCAAATGGGATTCCCTACTTTTAATCTATAGAAAACACCGACCATTTTTTAGGGTGGGTTCCCAATCCCCCCCCCCCTCCCTTTCGGCTATCCAGTACTCTGTTTTCTGTTCACAATTTTACCAAGACCAAAAATGTTGAGAAGCTAACTTTACTTCTTGGAATTTACACCTGTAATTGTCGTTTAACGAATTGCTCAACGAGTTCAAGCTAAACTTTAATATCTGCCCTTTACCATGTGAATGTATTTTCAGAGGAACCTTGACGAGAAACGTGTGTGTGTGTGAGGGTGGGGTGGGAGGGAGAATCGTTACCAATGCGATTGATGGGATAAAGATAATGTATTTGTTCAATATGAATGCAACCTTTCATGCCTCTTGAGTAAATTTGTGGGACGATTTTTCTATTAATATCATTATCATTGTCACTAATGAAATTTGCGCCAAGCCGCAGATTTTCTTCTTTGTTCATTCACAAGGCCATGTGTTAAGCGTACATGAATTGAACTGAACTTCAGAAGATCAAAACTCTTTATTAGGCAAAACAACCATTCACCTCGGACTGAACCTACATATGGAATTCCATAACCAGGGCTTTGATATACAAACTTATGATAGTATCCACGCATTAAACTGTACTTTCATAGCGACATTTTTGCCCGGCTCAAATTTAATTTATACCTACAGAAAAAGGTGAAATCGTAGCTCACGCATTACCTGTCGTTTAATTGTCTTGGTTTAAGAAACTGTCATGCATTTTCTGAGAGGGAAAATATCAGAAGTAGACACGAGGGTTAGAGAATATACAGAATTGGGCCATAGTCGAAGTGTGTTTAAGTCAGATCATGTTGCCATGCAATTATTGAGAACAGGTCGCTTCGTTGAAGTTCGCATGGGGATAGGTATTCAATGTATGTATGTGTGTGTGCATGTGTTTTTGTTGTCTTACCTTAAGATATGAAACGCCCAGTGTTGTGTTGTCCACTCTTAAAAGCGACAATCTTCGCTCCTGTAGAGCATTTCATACTGTACATCGTCTTTATCAGTCTGACCTTCGAGAAAAAAGCGGATGAGCAAACATTCTTTTCAGTAATACTACAAGGAATCTGTCGTTACGTTTTTCCTTGCGTTCAATGTAGTTTTAACAGTCAACTTGAACTAGGTGTAGAATCGCACTTTAAAAGTTTGCCAAATATTACCACACGGAACAGCTTTTTTCGGATTTAGAGAACAAAAGAGCTATCATCGAACTATAAAACAGCACTATTGACAAACCTGTTCCGCCTCTGCAATATATCCGAATATAATCTTGCGGTCAAGACAAATGTGCTGTGTCGAATCGTTCATTTCTGTCCCGGGTGATTGACCATGGGGAGCGACTTCCTACAGCTGTGGTAAGTTCTGAGCAATTGATACTTATGCTCCAGTACATCCATTCATCCATAATGTGGGACTTTCTAAGGGTATAGACGAGAAAGATTAATCTACCCCAAATAGATTTGAAGATTGAGGGAATACAGAACAAGAACAAATTATGCCCATATGAATACAAACAGGGAATAAACTAGACTTTTTTTTAATCCAAGTTCAAGTAAAGAAATAGGCCACAACTAAGAGCCTGTGCAACAAAGAACACTTATAAACATTAATTCTAATACCATGTTTGGTCGTGAATGAGACCCCACGCATTTCTTTTTGTCTACCTCTATATCTATTTATTTATTTATTTATCTATCTATCTATCTATCTGTATATTTATCAATGTATCTATCTATCCATCTATCTATTTATCATATAATCATTTGTAGGTATTAAGACAATCGACAAATTGAAGAAGCGATAAGTACACCTGTACTGACATGAGAGGAACTTTGCTCTGACGGTGATTATAGGTGCAGATTGTAGCTATGCCCTTGCTCATAATTGTGCGTACCTCACCCATAATATACTGCAATAATTTGTAATGATTTTATTTTTTCATTGACAGAAATGTATACAAAATGATGTAAAATATGAGTTTGAAGAGGATTTTTCGGGAAGATTATTAGCCGCGACAGGCTTTTAAACCCTTTACAGGGTTCGTTCTGTGTAGTTTTCATCCAAGTCAACCATCATCTACGCCTTGACTAATGCTTAAACGTGACATGTCACATGTGGGTCTATAAACATAGAGCAATTAATTCCCGAGCATTACCCAAGACCCTTGATTTATATTTATATTCTCGTGCAGAGATAGGAATGAGGATATGGGATTTATTATGATAATGATGACATGGTCATGATAAAAAAAAAAAATCGTGATTATAATTAAGATGATTATTTGTTACTTCATATATGTTTCCATCATTCATATTAAACAGAACAAAGAAAACATAAGTCATACATGAATAATCAAACATTGCCCATTTCAGATTCATTCTTTGAATGATTCTGTTCTTCCCTGTGGTCCAATATATACACATAAATATTGAAAATTGTAACACAAATTTCATCCCCCTCATGACTAAACAGAAATAAAGAATTAATGTTGGCGGTGATGTTGAAAATGCTATACGTTCCAGTTGCATATCTAAAGGGTTGCGTTTTGTAAAATTTCTAAAATGTGTGAGCTTCTCAGGCGATCATATCAATGGCAAACACACTCCTATGGATGAATGCAGACAAAAGCAGGGCAAGTTTAAGCTTGGGAGGTGATAATTACAGGGAAAAAAGGCCACAAATGAGATAAAAAGCTTACTGCAATCTTACCTATTAATTCCAAGCAGGAAAGAATTATAGAAACAAAATATTTGAAGAATTAGCATTGAAAAACAACCCCATGAAAAAACATACCTAAATTCAGCTAACTGCGCAAGCTCTGTGAATAAAATGACAAGCTTTTTTCGTCTGAATAAGCATAAAAAACTTAAAATATGCAGATCATAAAAAAGTCATGCCATTGGCGGTTTGGCTTTAGTGACAAATGTTTTAAGTATTTCGATGGATTTCGATGGATGCCCGATGGAATCAGTACTTCCTGTAGCCATTTCTCCTATGTGTGTTTGTGTGTGTGTATTTGTAAGATTGTATGCTTTTGCGTGTGCATGTGTGTGTGTGTGTGTGCGTGTGTGTGTGTGTGTGTGTGTGTGTGGTTTATGGGTGGATGTACATATGTATTCCGTAAACAATTGGTAAAGATAATTGAATAGAAGTGGAGGATAGGGTGAAATTCCCGCACAGAAATATTTCTGGGTGAGGGGAAGGATGTGAAAATAGTTTAGAAATTATGTGTTTAAGTGAGTCATTTTTTTTTTTTTTTGCCAGCGTATTTCAGTGTAATTTTTCCAAATCAATCTGTCACTTTCCTTTTTTTTCTTCTTTTGCTTTCAAGTGACATGTGTTTGCAAAGATATTATGAAGAAACGAAAATATCTGAAAAGTCGGTTGACCAAAAACTGGCACATAAAAACGTGTGTGGTGTTAAGATCAGGCAAGATCAACCAATAGATTAAGAACTAGTTCTGGTTGTTTAACCATATGCACCTCCCCTTGTGAATGCTCCTTAAGTTTTTTTCTTTGTTTTTTCCCTTACCCAAAGAGGGTTATACCCAGAGCAATATAGCCTGACTAATTTGAGGGGTGGGGGGAGGGGAGAGGACAGAAAATGTAGGCCAGATCGACAATATCAGAATTAAGGGGGAAAAAAAATTGTGACCGCTTCAATGACATGTTTGGCCGCAGCACGATAGGTCCATAGCAGCCAGAGAAATTTCATAGGGTTTATACTTAGTACAGAACAATAGGTAGCATAGCCTACTTACTTTGTTGGAAGTTGACCGTGCATAAAAAAAAAAGACAAAATACGCTCGCACAGACAGACAAAACACACACAACTGTCAAGTGACTGTGTTGCTAAGTCAGTACAGTTGCTGCACACATCGCGTTCACATTCGATTACCCTTTTTATCACCATATAGGCCTCAGTATATTATATGCTACTAGGAAGTGGTGAGAATGTAGTGACTCTGGATAAACTTTATATATGCTGATGCCTTCCTAAGTTTTCCTGTTTTCTGTTGTCTTTAAGGTGTAAACATTATGAAATAATCATAAATTTCTAGTATGTTTATTCTTCGTTATGTAATCATTCAAATGATTGGTCAGTCTAAGTGGTATTGTTATCTCTATTATTGCCATTGTTACTTTTATAATTATGAGATTTATACTTATCATTAGTATTACCATTATTAAATATCAGTATCATCATCATTATCAATATTTACATTTACGTCGATCAACGCATTCCGCGCGGAACCATCACATATATAGAAGGAATGAGCATATTACTATATTATGATTATTTGGACCGAAAATCGTTCCTCTAGTGATTGTTTGAAAAACTTTCACGTAATTATAGGTATTTTCAGATATGCCAGAATGTTTGCATATTTAACACTTTCTGTCGCACCACTTACAAAATTACGTTACTTTTATGACGACATTTTTCAAATATTAATTAAAATGGAACAAGGAAAAGTAGAAATTACGCGGTGCGCAATATATGTCCCCGCCGGAAGTAGCATTTTGTAGCAACAAAGAAGTCAAAGGTCGAAATTTTGTGTAGAAGTTTTGAAGCTCTCACCTAGAGCCATCACATAAAGTAAACGGAATCGAAATCGGGGTAGAAATGGCGAAGGAGTAACATTTTGTAGCCAATGTACAATATACGTCAAAAATCATGGTCAAAGGTCAAAGAAGTCAAAGGTCAAAATTCTGTGTAGAAGTTTGGAAGCCCTCACCTAGTGCCATCACATAAAGCAAACGGAATCGAAATCGGGTTAGAAATGGCGAAGGAGTAGCATTTTGTAGCAAAATGTACAATATAGGTCAAAGGTCAAGGTCAAAGGTCACAACTGAAATTCTGTGTAGAAGTTTCAAAGCTCCCATGTAGTGCTATCATATAAAGCAAACAGAATCAAAATTGGCTCATAAATGACAGAGAAGTAGCAAATTGAACATTTTGATCACACACGGACGCACACACAGACAGACGGACGGACGGACGGACGGACGGACGCACGGACGGACGCACGGACGCACGGACGTACGGAGCCCGTTTCATAGTCCCCTGCTCGAACTCGTTCGGCGGGGACAATTAAGCTGCTTAATGTCTTTCATTTGAATTTGTCATGTTTGATTATCAATTGCGTATGATTTAATGGCTGTTGTCTTTTCGTGATACTTAAAAAAAAATGTAATTCTGTGTGCCCTTTTATGTAGAATATTTTCTACATTTCCGTTGAAAGTATGTTTCTGTATTGTATCTTGAATGTATGTTTTCACCTCGCCTAGAAAGCATTTGTCTATCTATCTTTGATTACCAGTTATAAAATGGGCTATGGAATCTCTGCAATCTGATTGGTCAATTATCATGCATTTGTTTTTACTAATCCACACTGAGCCATGCGTCCGGTAAAATCCGAATGCATGGCTTAAGTCTTGTATAGTGTTGTAGGTGTACCGGACGCATGATGGGGAAAATGGTTGTATCTAATGAATCAACAGGCCCATTGTATAACAAAAAAAAAAAAAATATTCACAGGCCTATTTCGTGGATCAGTGTGAATTGGATGCTCTCGTATAACTTTGGAACAGTCTAAAACCCACTCGCTGCGCTCGTGGGTTTAAACAGTTCCAAAGTTAAACTCTCACATCCAATTCTCATCGATCTACTCTGTCCTGTGCGTCATTTGCATACTTATATTATATATACCATGAAAAAAAAAGACATGAAAATAATGTGCGAATGAATACGAGTATGCAATAAAGACGATATTCGAGTTTCATGAGCAGTTGATATGAGGTCAAATAGTGATTTTGTGAACATCTAATATTTATTATCAACTTTATTTATTATCTAGATTCATTAGGCCAAACTATGGTTTCGTCAACATCAAACATGATATATCAATGAACGAAAATTGCATTAATGGAACATTCCGATCATTTACTAGATCGAACGAGTAAATTGTGTAAATTGAGTGCAATGTAGTAATTTAAATGCAAAGTATGGTGTGTCCTTTAATATAGTCTTTTGACACATCCGATTTTATGACGCATACACACGGAAAAAAAAAAACAGCATTGTGGATCTTTCTACGGTTTTTTTTTTTCATCTAAATGGTATTCAAATGACAAAATATGACAGACTGACCATTTTATGATGTATTGTCCCGTTCGTCATCATGCTAATACATGGTGCCAAGATTTCCCAGTCTTGTTTGCCTACGTGGGACAACATTTATGAGTTATTCACTTTATCCTTCTCTGGCTCAGATTGTGTCAATACATTGTTTGTGGCTTTACCATTCTTTTCAACTTGTGTTATGTGAACTTACATGTGAACCTTGTACCTCCTAGAAACTCTGAAACAGATTTTAAAAAAGACAAAGAAAATAAACCAAAAGGGGATATTTAGAGAATTACTAACATATCGGTTTTGCATAATGATTTGCATAGTAAATATATCGGTTTTGCACAATGACATCTTTACCTAAAAAAAAACAAAAGCAACAACAACAACAACAAATAAAGGTGGAGCACGAAATCACGCTTGAGTGCTTCTAATAGAAAATGTAAATAACTGCTTTCACTGAATTCTGGTGATTCCACATACAATTTTGGTAAACCATTATAGGGTCAATATTCAAAATCTATCACTAACATGATTATAAATTTGGACACCATGAAAGGTCAATGGAAAGTGTTCTCCAGAATTAGGGAAAGATTTGTCACATCGCTTTGGTTTCGTGAATAAAAACACCAGATAATACTAACCTGTATCTGCACTCCTTATATATTTTATTGTTTTCGTGTTTACCGCAAGAGAATAAGTGATATTGACTTTGTAAGCCTGGATATCTGCAGTTGATAAAGTTACCTTCTGTATTATGGTAATTAAAAAAAAAAATGTGGCATATTTGAGTATTACTTCTTCATAAGTCAAATCCATGTTACAGAGCTCATGAAGCTCAGCACAATGAATTTTAGCAACATGGTCTCTGTATTCAATTAACAAGGAATTCTAGTTGATATCACCAAAGTGACAAAATGATAGTAAATAAAGGTTTGTGTAGGAACAGAGTTTACCACCACCTTGTGAAATCAGTATGGCGTAAACCAACAAAGTCCTGTTTGCCAATCTGACACTGATCTGACGCAATGAACTCTTAATTATGGAAAAAATTAGAAAGGTAATATTATCTTTTTCTATTTGTTCAACGGAATAATTTTATGATGTTAAACAATACCATCCTTTCAGTCAAACAAACAAAAAAAAAACTCAAGAGCCCGTGACATTTGTGGAAAGATTTCCAGACACAACTTTAATTCGATATTGTTGATCTACAATGAAAAAACTCCTGCTTCATTAATCATCTATAGATAAGACAAAAGAGTACTAATTGTATTTGCAATTACGGTACAGTGATATCCGAAAGGTAAGTCTGTTGATTCCTCTTTCTCATATTGAAACAGCTTGATTTGTTCTGTTCTTTATTTTGTGCCTTCTTAAACGAACACCTGAACTTAACGGCGGCTTCAGCCATCCGTGGCAAGAGTGAAGCGGCTACAATTTTGAAGCCTTCTCACACAAATGTTTATAATGTTATTCTCGCTATAATGCTCACAGTGGGTTACTCGATAATAAGTACAAAGTTATCTGCTATTAGCCGATAACTTTATACTCGTTGTTGACCATGGTTTCAGCTTATGCCACAATATTTATGTAAAATGAATATAATATTACCGAAGGAGAAAAACAAACCGAAATTGTTCGTAAAACGCGTCACGTTTGATTTAATCCGCTTTAAATCAGATCTTGATAGTTTAAAAGAATCTCTATAGCAATAGCTCAAAACCAAGGAAAATTCAACAGCTAAAATCAAGTCGCACATAATTAGATATAACTCTGACAAACACACACACTCGCACAAGCACAAACACACACACACACACACACATCGAAAGAACGCAGTGCCCAACAATGTCAAACACAATGTGGGACACAGTGTGAACACATTGTGAAATATCGATTCACAGTGTGAAACAGAACATTGCTATGCGAATTGCTTGAAAACAAAAACAAAACACAAAACACAACCACACAACAGTGTGAGATCATTTTCACACGATTAACCCTGCTGGAAAGAACGGAGTGTCAAACAGTGTGAGAAACACAGTGTGGAACACAGTCTGGACGCAGTGTGAAATCCCTTCACACTGTTAGATTGGAGCGTTTTAACTGTGTGAACACACTGTGAGTCATCAATTCAAAGTGTGAAACAAAGCATTACTATGTGAACACTCTGTGGAAACCACACCACAGTGTGAAATCCGCTTCACACTATTAATTTTTCACACCCTAAGCAGGCTGGCCTGTTAATGTTACCAGTTTCATTGAGAGATCCCATCCATTCAGTGAGACATGCATTGTTCCTTTACGATAACACTTAAGTTTGGAAAAAGTGTAATTTGTCATTGTTGTCTTTAAAGCTCGTGTGCTGTCATGCATGACATTTTCCAACATAATTAGGTATCAATCGAGAGAGAAAGCTAGAGTTTCTCTTTTTTCTCACAACTAACATTGCACTCTCCAGAGCTGACAATTATGAAATGTAATCTCTTCAAATTTAGATTACTTTTTTTAATACGCTCTTTACAGTTGACTCTTTGGAAAGTCCCTAGGCAAAAGTATCAAACTATATATAACATAATTATCTAAATGATAAACTTTTGAATAAATAATCATGCCTATACGTGAATAGACATCTGGCGACCGTATTTCTGACTTGTTACAAACACCAATCATGAACAATCATGAACAATATCCATGTTTCCCCCCCCCCCCCTTTTTTTTTGTCTCGCCCACCGGAGGTGAAGGCGAGACTAAGGGATCCAAATGGCGTCCGTCCGTCGTCCGTCCGTCGTCCGTCCGTCGTCCGTCCGTCGTCCGTCGTCCGTCCGTATGACCTAACTTGGGTCATAGATGCACTGGGGGTACCTTCATGTTATGGTGCCGTTTGAGGTCACAGGATAAGGTCAAAGGTCATTTGAGGTCATACGTTAAAGTTTACTTGCAAGACTCTCTTATCACACGTAACTCAGCACATGTTGCTACAATGGCAATCAAACTTGGGTGATGGTAGATGTCTCTTGGGAAGTTGAAGGTTACCACAAGGTCAAAGGTCACAGACAGGGGTCAACGAACTTTTAGGGCCCAATGTTAAGTTTTTAGGGTGCATTTCGTTTATGGCTCATAACTTTTGATCCCTTTGTCCGTTTGTGACCAAACTTGGATGGAAGATGTCCCTTTAGGAGGTGAAGGTCGTCACAAGGTCAAAGGTCACAGACAGGGGTCAACAAGCTTTTAGGGCCCAATGTTATGTTTTTAGGGCGCATTTTGATTGTGGCTCATAACTTTTGATCCCTATGTCCTTTTGTGACCAAACTTGGACGGTAGATGTCCCATGGAGAGTTAAAGGTCATCACAAGGTCAAAGGTCACAGGAAGGGGTCAACAAATTTTTAGGGCCCAATGTTAAGTTTTTATGGTGCATTTCGATTATAGCTCATTACTTTTGATCCCTTTGTCCGTTTGTGACCAAACTTGGATGGTAAAATGTCCCTTGGGGTGTTGAAGGTCACCACAAGGTCAAAGGTCATAAGCAGGTCAATTAACTTCTGGGTGTTATAAAAAATATTAATTCCTTGTACGCGAATGGGCGAGACACAATTTGGCACTTGCCTTTCTTTTTTTTTTTTTTGCTTGTCAGTCTATAACATATACATGTCCTCCCTAAGTTTGATGTGGATTTCTTGGAAACCTTCTCTACCATTTCACTTCACTTGACAAGAAGTCGTGAGGATATTATGAACAACAGAAAACGACTGGAAAGCTTCTTGATATCAAATAGAAAAGGAAAACGTGTATGCTATTTGTTTTAGCAACCGAAACGTCAAGCAGTTCAAGGTTCTTTTGTTCATAAACACGCACATTTTGCACATTGTGTATACTCCACTTTTTTCCTTTTTTTTTTGTTTACCAAATTCCTTACATTTCTTTTCTTTTAGATTTGGAGGGGGTAGATGGCAGAATATATAGGCAAACAGTTTCAATGTCAGAGTAAAGGATGAACATATTTGTGACTCAATAAACAGTCTTGCAACACTATATCGACAAAGTACAAAACAAAGGGCCTAATAGGTCCAGTCTGTTCGGAAGTAAGCCCCCAAAAATATAAGATGATACACACACCCATACAAACACAAAAACGCAGTGCATGCACTAAGTGAATTGCGATTCTTAACACTTGTGTAAATCCATACCAAGGAGTGTGATATTCATCACATAGCAGCGCGAGTACAAGCCCATGATGCACACGCACACGCAATGTGTACCTTGAAAAAAATGAAATGAAATAAATAAAATGGCAATACAAAAACCATGTACTAGATACTTCCTCATTTTCATGAGATCTATTGATATCATCCCGCATGACGGAGATTTTCGCATTTTGTGGCTTAAACTTGAGAGATATACTGCATATTTTTGTCGAAATATGCCCTTTTTGTTTCCATCAAAAAACTATGAAACATTCATATTGAGGAATATGTGCAGGGAGCGGATGTGGAAGGGTGGTAGTTTCCCTCTTACACGATGGATATTCTGCTTATTCAGACCTGAAATTCAGAGATCTTGTGCATACCTTTGATGAGATTATCAATTGTTGTTTCTATCAAAAGGGTAAAAAATAATAATATAAAATATTATGCAGGAAAACGGACAGGGGGAGGAAGTGAGTGATGCCCTCTCCCACATAAATAATGTTCTGGCTTAAAACTCAGAGATCTGAGGCACCCTATTAGTTAAATATTAGATTTTTTTTTCTAATGAAAAAGTTAGTATAACATTTAGAGAAATGTGTAGGAGAGATATCCCGTCCCACACGATGAATATTCTTTTTTTGTTTTTACTTAAAAAATTAGAGATCTTGTGCACCCCTTCTGCGAAATACTCAATTTTTTGTTTCTTCTATAGAGTAAGACAAGTACTGAAAGTATTTAAGGAGATGTGTATGGGAGGGAGCTGGAGGGAGATCCCCCCCCCCCCCCCATCCTCCTCCCTCAGTAAGGAGATTTACATTTTCAGATTTTAAATTCAGAGATCTGGTTCACCACTTTGGTGAAATATTCAATTTTCGCTTATGTCAAAAACGTTAGACAAACACTATGTCCCCATACAACGAAGATTTTTGCATTTTCAGACTACAAATTCAGATATCTGTTGCATCCTTTTCGTGAAATATTCGTCTTTTCGTTTCTCTCTAAAAAAAAAGGAAGGAAATGTTTATATTCATTGAAATATTCAGTGGAGAGGGTGTCGGAGGGGGATTTCCCTTTAGACACGACCATGACGAGGGAGATTTGTACATTTTAGATTTGAAATTTTGATATGTTGGGTACCCCTTCCATTAACAGATCTCATCCATTTGGTGTGACATTCATTGTTCCTTCATGTGACACTCAACCTGAAAAAGTGCAATTTGTCATTGCTGTCTTTAATATGTTAGGTTATGCATGACATTAATTTGTCAACATAATATCAATGGAAAGACAGAGACTATCCCTTTCCTCACAACCAACATTGCGCTCTCCATAGCTGAAAATTATGAAAAAGTATGAATAGGCCTTCAAAGTTGAACTACCTTTTTATACGCTCTGTAGAATTGAAATGGAAATGATTACCTTGCACATTGCAGATTTTGTAATGAGTAGTTAGGAAATTGTTATTCAAAGGTGTACTAAATTCATGTAGAGGAACTGAACTGATGCGGAAGGGTTAGAAAGGGGATATCACCCTCACATATTAAGGAACTTTTGCATTTTGTAGGCCTGTAAAAAAGTGAAAGATCTGGTGCACAATTTTTGATGACATATTTGAAAATTTGTCAATCTCAAAAGTGTACAAAGTCTATGGAAAGGGGTCGGGGGTGGGAGCTTTTGGATATACTTTATGATAGCAATTCAGCAATATGTTACAAATATTTTTAGTGGAAACTTTTGACAATTTTCCATAAAAAAAAAATCGATAATTTTCCGCATCTCCGGAATTATGGGGGGAGCAAATTGATATGTTTGCCCTCAAAACTTTCGTGGGGAGAGAGGCACCTGCCTCTTTCCTCCTGTAGGATCGACGCCCCTTAATGTCCGCAGATATATCATGACTGAATCATCATCGAATTTGCTTAATGATCAAGGACAGGGAAGGTTCTGGTGGTTTTGCTTTTTGTTTTTCGTAGGTTATCTGTAGAAGGTCCAGAGTGACGCATGTTTATAGCAGGTAGGTGCCTATACTGACATGGTATTTTACTGTTTTAACGTCTGAACCATGATTACAGTTGTTGTTTTTCTTTTGGGGGAGCGAGCGCGTACGATAACTGTTACTGTACAGTATTTATATCACTGTGATCACTCCATTCTGTAGGCCCTATGATGGCCTCATTCAACGTGAACCCACACAAACTACACACCTACATGATAAATCATGTACCCACAAACAATGTCTGTCAACATCTCGACCTCTACTTTGTTGCTTTCCAGAAGTCAAGACAGTTCGTGTTCCTGAGTTGCGAAAGCTGGTACATTTTTAGAATTCTCTATTAAAAGAATTTCCCGTTACAATTCAGCCAACCTTTTCCATCCATGCTTAGGAAACTCTGCCCAAATATCCTATTATTGCGGTGATTATTTTGTAAGAACGCCAAATCAGAAGCAGCTAACTCATTTTTTTTTAATCAGCAATATATCACCATAATGGAAACATTCCCTATCATAACTCATCTTTACAGTGTCTTTCATTTAAATTTCCATGTATGTTTCCTTTATGAGTTAATCGCTGTCGTCCCTTTGTGATAATTTATCACTAATATGCTATGCAATCCCATGGATTTTTTTTTAATGAATACCTTGTAAAGAACCTCTTAAAAATGTGTATCTCTTCATTGTATAAGAAGTTGGATGTATGATTTCACATTGCCTAGATATGACTTGTTGCAAACCAGGTAGAAACAAAACAAAGCCGTGAAACTAAAATATAAATAAAGACAATATTCGAGCTCCTTGAGGGTAAACTATATTTTCTTGAGCATCTAACGTTTGTTTTTATTTAAAAGTGCATTAACGACAAATTCTAAAGACGAATATCGACCAAAATGACTGTATTTTGTGAATCATAGCAACACTAATCAGAGTATGTTGGTGCGTCCTTCAATTTGAGGGTCTCATATCGTACGAGCTTTGCTTCTCACTGGGACCCCTCATTTCCATCCCCATCCTTAATAAACTTGTATATGCATGTGTATAATATATGTCTAAAAAAAACTATAATTCGTGTTTTCTTCATCTGTTACTCATTTTTACAGGTCCTTTGTTAAATTAGGGTTGTTGTTGTTGGTTTTTTTTTGCAATTATTACAAATATCTTCTGCTCATAGATTGTAATTTGTCTGTTTATTTGATGGAAATGAAATAAATTGGAATCTAGATCTTTAATCTTCATTGTCTTATGAACATACCCGATGTAACGACACAAACACACGCACACACACGCATGCACACACACACACATACACACACAACATACCAAATACGATAGACCAACGATTTTATGAAGTATTGTTCCGTTCTTCTTCATCCAAATATGGTGCGCTTATAGCCCACGCATTGTTTGCGTAGTGGGACAGTCAATTTAGAAATAGTTATGACGTACACAAATCGTTCTAGGCCACAGTGGAGACTCATTGAACAATGCGCCTTTATTCCTTTTTTGTGCAGTTGCTGTTCCCTTTGCAACTCATATTATGACCTTGTGTTTTCAAACCTCATGAATATACATGCATGCCAACCTCGAAACACGCTACAAATTTGAAACAAACAAAAGCAACATTTGCACAATCAGAGGAATTGCATATTTTACAATTAATGGAATCTTCACATCCAAATAACAAATTACACCAAATAAACATTTTTTTAAGTGTTGTTCCGTTTATTTGCCCACGCCTTGTTTGCCTATGTGGAATGTCATTCAATTTGAAAGCATTTATAAGTTATTCAATTTATCTTTCTCAGGCACACATTCTTTCAATAATATGAAGGGTTTGTTTGCAAAAACCGATAAGTCCATATTTGAAAAATGGAGATATTTGCGATTAAAGGTCAAGAAAAATAAAGAGAATAATAAGAAAATTTTTGCTTCTTTTGACCATAACTTCAAAAATGTACCTTTATATGTAGTGACCAATATATCATTTAAAAGGCATTATTTTGTACTTTATGACAGAGACCGTACTTCAAAAACTTCAAAAATGGACTTATCGGTTTTTGCAAACAAACTCTTCATATTCTTTTCGTATTATATGAACTTATTTATCCGTTCCCAGAAGTTAATACATGTCAACATTGGAACTGCACGTTGTAATACTAAAATACATGAAATATAATAATACTAAATACATGAAACGTATAATTTCTGATTGATTAAATTCTCACTTCTATATAAAGCCCTAATTTTGTTCGTGACTACGGTGGGATTAATTGGATGATAATGGGAGTGAATATCTGCCTGTATATTCATAGATGGCTGAAATGCTGGTGATCTATCACTCGGTCTCAACCCATATGGTCTAAGAGGATTTTGTCTACGATTAGTTCATCTAATTGTAGACAAAATCCTGGGAAAACCAAATCAAGGAGATTACACGAAGGGAGGAATTGGATTTTAACACAGTTAAAGCCATGGCTCAAGACAGACAAACTTGGCGAGGACTCATACGGAGGCTGTCAACTGACAGGCCAACTGGCCTACAGGCATCCGGGTGAGAAGTGAGAAGAAGTTCATCTAATGGCCATTTATTCCAATAACCACCTAGCTTCATTACCAGTTGTCCTACATCCAGATAGACTATTCCCATTTCGTCTAATAGCCACAGTTTATTAGACCAAAATTAATGAGGAAAAATCCCAAGGAGACAAATTGAGATTAGACCATCTAGTTGTTAGACGAAACGATGATTGGCCAAACTGGGCATTAGACTTAGTGAGGATTAGACTAAACGGGCACTAGTCGAAATTGAAAGTAGACCATATGAGTTCCCGTATTGGTGTCAGACGAACTGGGAAGTAGACCATCTGATAGTAGACCAAGTGGCAATAAACCTTCTCCTCAACTATGTTGAAACCATAGGTAGCTTGTCTAGGTCCTGCTTAAAAGTCAATGAAATTTCGAACCGGTGGTTTAGAGAGGATCAAAGCGGACTAACTGGCGTGGTGGGAGGAGTCCATGGTAATAACGTGCCTGAGCACAATGGTGTGTAAGATAGGGCCTACTGACAAAAAAGTCTTAGGGGCATTTACGGTCCTGTTTGTCTCCTGCGATGTAGCGGAGGGCGATTTTTTTTTTTTTTTAGCATAAGCTGTGATAGCGATGTAATACTATGGAGGTACGTGACTACTGGTAGATGATTTTAGCAAGTCCACCTCCTATACGTCACCTTCAGCCACCTATTAAATGGGGGCGCTTATTAGAATGGATTGTGTGTTTGTTTTTGTTTTTTTAAGGATGGAATTATAATTGCCTTTGAATGTATCTAAAAGTATTATACTTATGTTGAAACGATGATATTGTTCCTGTGAACTGGATGGTTACAAAAGTTTTCTCTGCCATATAGAAACTTATGCACGTAATTCCATAATTGAATTTCATGTAAGGAAAATAGTAATGAAAATCTATTCACTGTTTGTTCATGGTGAAAGGCCGAGATTCGTCAAATTTCAAAAGAAATAGTTAATTGATCTATTTCACGAGACCTTTTTTCCCCAAGGCATATTCAACAGAATGAACTGATGAACACCTTTTTTTTTTAAGGGATGTTCTGAGAAAGACGCGATATTATCCAAACGGTATACAGCGCCTAATATCATGAATATTAATAAGAGTCCATAACATTTGTGGTAAGATTTCCAAACACAACTGTTAGTTCGATATTGTTGATCTACAATGAAATTGTCCTGCTTCATTAATCATCTATACATTAAGACAAAAGAATATTAATATTGGTTACATTATTAAGGTACAGTGATATCCAAAGCGTAGGCCCATTGTTTGCTCTTTCTGATACAAGTATTAAAACAACTTCATTTGTTCTGTTCTTTGTATTGTACTCTCTTGAACTAACACCTCAGATAAACGGCGGCTTCAGCCATCCGTGGAAAGAGTGAAGCGGCTACTAGATTTTTCGAAGCCTTTCACGCAATGTTATTCTCTCGATAGTGCTCACAGTGGGTAATTTCACAATGAGGATAAAGTTATCTGCTAAATATTAAAACCTGTCAACTCATTTCATCACAATAATCATGTAAAATCTCTATGTAAAGAACGTCCCATTACAGTTCAGCCAACCTTTTCCATCCACCCTTAAGAAATCTACCCCAATAACCTGTAATTGCGGTGATTTAGCGCCAAATCTGCAGCAGATTACTTATTTTGTAATCATCAATTTATCACCATAATAGAAGAATTCCTTTTCATAATTCATCCTTGGAATCTAGTTGTTAAGTGTTCAAGATCCTTTTAAAAACTTGATATTTCTTCATTGTATAATATGTTGGATGTTTGGGAATTGTAGCAAAAGGAACAAAAGTATATATATAAACACACGTGCACACACGTGCACACACACAGGGACATTAATATACAATTATACATATCGGGTTCTCGCGTAAGCTGTATGATAGTGAAATAGAATGACAAACATTGACATGTAAAGGTTTACAGGTATAATGCTATGGTAAGGAGCAGCCAGAAAGGACATGATCCTTTAAATACTGGCTGATCTATTAAATGTTCATTCAATTTTAGATCGTCCATGCATTAAAGGCACGAATAAAGTAACAGAAGGGCAAAACAAAAACATATTAAAACACAAAATGAAAACAAACAGAGTGCAGGATGTCATAACACAAGAGATTAAAAGATGATACTCTTATACCGATAAATTTTCGTGTAATCACTGAGGAGATTTCTTTTTTCATAACCAGATTTAAATGTGTTCGAAAGGTTTAAGAAATACCTATTGCACATGTTACAGAATCAAAAAGGAAAGGACCACTATAAATAATAGATCGTTGATAAAATTTATTTATGTGAGATACAGAAAAGTGAAAATTGTGATTTGTTCAAAAAAAAATCCCAAACACTGTAAATTATGAAACTCTGTAGGCCTACCTGCGGTATAAATTTCTCATTGGTGTCCAACTGCAAAAGTTTGAAAATCATTCGGAAGACTCCTTTAATAATTTTTCGCATTCATTGGAACTCCTAATATTCCGAATAGCGATGGGAGATAAGTAAATAATGTTAAGGAGAGAATGTGTGCATGCATGCGCGGAAGCTTAGAGCGGCGACTTGTGTTTCTATCTCGGCTCTTGTGTATCAAAAGCAGTATACAATATTGGGCCTGCGTGGTTTTTCTGCATTCTTTTGTCGTTAATATTGCAGTTGTTATTTCCGCCTCTGGCATGAGTTTGCAGTCTCTATGATGATACCCTCTTTTTTCTCTTTGATATCTGTTTTTGTTGGTGGTATTGTTGTTTTTGTTGCTTTTTTTCTGTTTTAAGCCACGTCAAGGTTCGATCGGTTGCTAATAATGTGGATCATTGTCACGTTCTGCTCTTTAATAATGTCAGAACCATGAGCAAATTGCGCATGAAAAGAAACATTGGAAATACATTGTATTGGACGTTTTTTGGAGCACTTAAATTCTGTAAATTTGATTTTTATGAGCATTCCACCAGACGGTGATTACATAATGTAATAGACGCAAAACACTGCGTTATACATTTATTTCTAAAACAGACTTCGGGAGAAAATTAAGTTTATACATGACTCTACATTTAGCCTTTTTATGATAACTCGTTTATGTGCATAACAAAATCAACGTAATTTGGCCACTTACATCCATTGTCTACATTCACTCCCAGGAATTTTAACACACACACACACACACACACACACACACAGAAAAAAAATCCGTTTAATTCAGGAGTCACACATTGTTACATTAAACTTTTTTTCTTTGTTTGTATGATAGAATTATTTTTTGAATTGTAAGTAAATATTTCGTTAATTCGTAACCACTGTTCCCTGTATACGGCCACACTGCGCTCGATTATGAATATATATATATATGTACATATATATAATATATATATATATATATATATATATATATATATATATATATATATAATTATGAAGAGTTGATAAAACGACTACACACAAAAGATTATCTGATGGTAATCAAACTTTTCAGTTTTTGTCAATCTATAAGCACTGCTTCTCCTGGGGATGAAGTTCAACTCTTCTTTCTTTGTTTTAAGCTTATTTTGTTTATGTTTATGTTTATTTATCTTTGTGTGTCTTTTAATTTTTCTCTTGAAATGAAAATGCATAATAAACTGAATTAAGTCATCACTGCAGCCCCTACTATACTATAATATTTCTATCACAGGAAAGGCTTGAGTGTGGTTTATCTGGACAAGAACTTACTTTAAAATGTTTAGAATTGAGTTTGACCCGTTTTACGATCCAACTCTGTAGATGTAAACACACACACACACACACACACACACACCTATTATATAGTTTTATTCTTTGACTTTTCCGGTATTTTAATGGAAAAATGCATGATATGATAATTCATTACGTTTTACACTTCTGTTCTCAGACAGTCCGTAAGTAATGTCTGGCCAATTAGAAGCTCTTTATAGTCTTTAGTGTCTTTTTATCACTTTCAGCCATATAACGTTTAACCAAAGACAAGAATACATGTGAATTAAATTCCGTTTTAGGTTTTTAGTATAAAAGGAACTCGCATACACAAAGGTTTAACAAGAGAAAACCAGATAGCTTCTAATGACCAAATAATTGCAATAAAATCTACTTTTACCGTTGCCTTCTGTGAATATCCTGCATGTCTGTTGTTTCATTGTCGTGATTTGCCTTTCTGAATCTGACTGCGGTTGACCCCTTCTTCACCTTCTCTCATTACATGAAGAAATTTGCTATAAAACCGTTTTTTTTTTTATTAATCTTGATAGGAATATTCCAAGTTCGATGATATTGTGTTCAACATGTTTTAGAACAAACGCATCATATTCTTATCATCATTTGATTTAACTTTTATTTGAGTTATGAATTGAGTGTCTAGAACCGATGGTTCTACAGTCTTTAAGTAAAATGGTATATGCATACGACATAATTGCCGTATTCGCATATAAAATCTAAATCTGGAATGAATGAGTAATTTATTGTGCTTTATTCACTTAATAATTCATTTCATTCATCTTTACATTTCTTATTGTCATCATAGTTATCATCATTACAATAACTATAAATTGTGAATATGTCATCATATTATCCTTATCATTATCCTTATGAAATCATCTCTGTAGGAAATCCTCTTGTAAAGATCACTAATTTTATATCATTTTGATCACTACTTTCCGCTCGATGGCATCAATCAACGTGAACCAGCAGACACGTAGCAAGCAAAAT
This sequence comes from Diadema setosum, assembly GCA_033980235.1. Taxonomy (NCBI): domain Eukaryota; kingdom Metazoa; phylum Echinodermata; class Echinoidea; order Diadematoida; family Diadematidae; genus Diadema; species Diadema setosum. The sequence continues at coordinate 34,851,593 of CM067074.1, forward strand.
AATGATAATAGGTCATGTCACCAACAAAACAATGTATCTCGACATCCGCTTTGTTGTTTTCCAGAAGTCAAGGTTGTTTATGTTCCGAAGTTGGGACAACTGGTACGCGTTGGGATTTCTCAATATTTAAAAAAACTTCCCACTACATTTCAGCCAACCTTTTCCATCCACGCTTAAGAAAATCTGCCCCAATAACTTGTAGTTGCGGTGATTTTAAACGCCAAATCTGCAGCAGCTGACTTATAATGTACTCATCAATATAATTTTCACCATAATTGAAAAATTCCCTTTCATAATTCACCCTTGGGATTTAGTTGCTCACATCTTTCATTTAAATTTGTCATGTATAATTTTTCAATCACGCGTGAATTAATAACCGTTGTCTCTTTGTGATGATTTATCACTACCATGCAATTCCATGTACCCCTACGAATACATTTTAATGATCTTTTTAAAAAGTATATATCTTCATTGTATAATATGTTGGATGTATGTTTTCACATTGCCTAGATATCACCTGTCTATCTGCCATTAAAAACCAGGTGAGAATGATAATATGCTTCATTTCATTTCATTCATTTCATTTCATTTATTTCATTTCCGACGAAAGTATACTATATCACATTTGCATAAAACAATGTAAAATACATCATGAAAACAAAACCATGAAACTAAAGTATGAATAAAAGTCTCAATAAAGACGACAGGCTTCTTGAGGGAAAACTATATTTTCATCAGCATCTAACATTTATCTTGCTAGAAAAGTAGGCCTACATTAACGGCCAATCCTAGTCTCACAATTTGTCTAATAAGGAATGATGACTAAAACGACTATATTCAGTGTCATGTAGCAATAGTATAATCAGAGTATGAAGACGTATCCTTAAATATTCTTTTGAACACACTGAATTTAATTACAGACACACACACTCACACACACAATAAACAATCTAATGAAAAAAAGAAATGCTATGTAGATCCTTCTACGGCTTTTCGTCATAAAGACAAAAGACAAAATACAATAGACCATGAAGTATTGTTCCGTTCTTCTTCATCCAAATGTGGTGCGCTTATAGCCCACGCATTGTTTGCGTATACATGGGACAGTCAGTTTGAAAAGACTGTTACGCAAATCTCGGCCATAAAATCATTTAACAATGTTCCTTTATACCGTGTTATTTTTTTTTTTGCGCAGTTACATTTCCTTTGCAACTCGTATTTTCTGAACTTGTGTATTCAAATCTTATGAATGCATGCCAACCTTGAGACATACAGGAAATCTTGAACAAACATAAGTTATATATAACACTTGAACAAATAGAAATGTCATATTTTATGATTAATGGGACATTTCAGTCAATTTATACATTTTAACATCATGTAGGTCTGGTACATAAATGGGTAGTATCACGCATAGATGTGTGCAATTTATTGTGGTCCCTTAGTTAAACTTACACTCGAAAAAACCCAAAACATATACTGCTAAACAAGGGTGATGGCATAGACTAACACATTCCAGTAATGTAGCAAAGTAAATCCGTTATAAATAGTGCCCCTTGCTCAACAAATCGACCTGGGAAGAATCTATGTATGCATTCTTCTCTTGTTCCTGGGTCCTTAAAGGAGACTCCGGATGATTTTCAGATTTTTACATTTAAACAACTATAAATATTGTTATACAGATGAGTACAGAGTTTTCTTGTGATTGTGGTGAGGAATAGGAATGTTTTCAAAATTTATAACAAATTTCAATGAACAAGGACGATGACATGGCAGCCTCACCATAAAAATGCATGACCTGGGGCTCAAGGAAGCACAACAAAAGAAGAAGGCAGGCATGGATTTCACACAGGTGAATTTGTTCATTTTTGTAGTGGAATTACATGGAATTGAGGCTCTTTGTCATCAACACTGTAAGCAAGCGATATTGTAATGGAATCACATGGAATTGAGGGTCTACATTGTTCAGTGTAATTTGTTAAAGAATTTTCAGAGTATTGGTTTCTCTGCTCAAGGACCACAGTAGATTCCACAAATATATGGAGCAGTCGATTGTGTACTAAATTACGTAAAATTATGAAAATTATCTGGAATGCCCCTTTAAACTCCCAATAACACATTCCTGTGTGAAGTTGTGATGTCATCATCCTCGTTCATTGTGATTTGTTTTAAAAAAATCCCAAACACTGTAAATTATGAAACTCTGTAGGCCTACCTGCGGTATAAATTTCTCATTGGTGTCCAACTGCAAAAGTTTGAAAATCATTCGGAAGACTCCTTTAATAATTTTTCGCATTCATTGGAACTCCTAATATTCCGAATAGCGATGGGAGATAAGTAAATAATGTTAAGGAGAGAATGTGTGCATGCATGCATGCGCGGAAGCTTAGAGCGGCGACTTGTGTTTCTATCTCGGCTCTTGTGTATCAAAAGCAGTCGGCCCTATACAATATTGGGCCTGCGTGGTTTTTCTGCATTCTTTTGTCATTAATATTGCAGTTGTTATTTCCGCTTCTGGCATGAGTTTGCAGTCTCTATGATGATACCCTCTTTTTTCTCTTTGATATCTGTTTCTGTTGGTGGTATTGTTGTTTTTGTTGTTGTTTTTTATACCCCCGCCAAACGAAGTTTGAAGGGGGTATATAGGAATCAGCGTACGGTCGGGCGGTCGGGCGGTCGGGCGGTCGGTCGGGCGGTCGGTCGGGCGGTCGGTCGGGCGGTCGGTCCGTTGCAAATCTTGCGTCGCGAACTACTTCCTCAGTTTTCAACCGATTCCCATAAAACTTGGCACAGATGTGTGCCTTGGGTTGTAGATGTGCAAGACGTATTTTTTGACTGTACCCAAAAGTACGTTGCCATGGTAACGGCATATTATGGGCAAAAATGGGTACAAATCTTGCGTCGCGAACTACTTCCTCAGTTTTCAACCGATTCCCATAAAACTTGGCACAGATGTGTGCCTTGGGTTGTAGATGTGCAAGACATATTTTTTGACAGTACCCAAAAGTACGTTGCCATGGTAACGGCATATTATGGGCAAAAATGGGTACAAATCTTGCGTCGCGAACTACTTCCTCAGTTTTCAACCGATTCCCATAAAACTTGGCACAGATGTGTGCCTTGGGTTGTAGATGTGCAAGACGTATTTTGTGACAGTACCCAAAAGTACGTTGCCATGGTAACGGCATATTATGGGCAAAAATGGGTACAAATCTTGCGTCGCGAACTCCTCCCACAGTTTTTGATCAATTTTTATGAAATTAGGTACAGGTGTTCATCTGAATATGTTAATGTGCAAGACACATATTTCCGCAGTGGCAAAAAGTGCGTTGCCATGGTAACGGCATGTTATTGGTAAAATATAGGGCAAAATGCTTCATGGCAAAACTGCTTCATCAGTGTTCTTCCAATTCTCATGGAATTCATGTTGAATGTTTGTCTTAGGATACAGGTCAGCATGACACATTTCTTGACAGTGACAAAAAGTATGTTGCCATGGTAACAGCTCACATATTATGAGCCAAAATGATGGAAAATTTTGTGTTGCAAACTACTTCCTCAGTTTTTGCCCAATTTCCATGAAACTTGGTACAGATGTGTGCCTTTGGTTGTAGATGTGCAAGACGCATTTTTCGACAGTACCCGAAAGTACGTTGCCATGGTAACGGCATATTAATGGCAGAAGATCAAGGAAAGATCTTGCGGATTTAACTACTTCCTCAGTTTTTTGACCAAAGCTTATCAAATGTGTTTTGACCAAAGCTTATGAAATGTTGTTCGGCGGGGGTATAACCAGTCGCTGTAGCGACATTTCTAGTTTTTTCTGTTTTAAGCCACGTCAAGGTTCGATCGGTTGCTAATAATGTGGATCATTGTCACGTTCTGCTCTTTAATAATGTCAGAACCATGAGCAAATTGCGCATGAAAAGAAACATTGGAAATACATTGTATTGGACGTTTTTTGGAGCACTTAAATTCTGTAAATTTGATTTTTATGAGCATTCCACCAGACGGTGATTACATCATGTAATAGACGCAAAACACTGCATTATACATTTATTTCTAAAACAGACTTCGGGAGAAAGTTAAGTTTATACATGACTCTACATTTAGCCTTTTTATGATAACTCGTTTATGTGCTTAACAAAATCAACGTAATATGGCCACTTACATCCATTGTCTACATTCACTCCCAGGAATTTTAACACACACACACACAGAAAAAAAAAATCCGTTTAATTCAGGAGTCACACATTGTTACATTAAACTTTTTTTCTTTGTATGTATGATAGAATTATTTTTTGAATTGTAAGTAAATATTTCATTAATTCGTAACCACTGTTCCCTGTATACAGCCACACTGCGCTCGATTATGAATATATATATATATATATATATATATATATATACACAGATATAATATATATATATATATATATATATATATATATATATATATAATTATGAAGAGTTGATAAAACGACTACATACAAAAGATTATCTGATGGTAATCAAACTTTTCAGTTTTTGTCAATCTATAAGCACCGCTTCTCCTGGGGATGAAGTTCAACTCTTCTTTCTTTGTTCTAAGCTTACTTTGTTTATGTTTATGTTTATGTATCTTTGTGTGTCTTTTAATTTTTCTCTTGAAATGAAAATGCATAATAAACTGAATTAAGTCATCACTGCAGCCCCTACTATACTATAATATTTCTATCACAGGAAAGGCTTGAGTGTGGTTTATCTGGACAAGAACTTACTTTAAAATGCTTAGAATTGAGTTTGACCCGTTTTACGATCCAACTCTGTAGATGTAAACACACACACACACACACACACACACGCACACACACCTATTATATAGTTTTATTCTTTGACTTTTCCGGTATTTTAATGGAAAAATGCATGATATGATAATTCATTACGTTTTACACTTCTGTTCTCAGACAGTCCGTAAGTAATGTCTGGCCAATTAGAGGCTCTTTATAGTCTTTAGTGTCTTTTTATCACTTTCAGCCATATAACGTTTAACCAAAGACAAGAATACATGTGAATTAAATTCCGTTTTAGGTTTTTAGTATAAAAGGAACTCGCATACACAAAGGTTTAACAAGAGAAAACCAGATAGCTTCTAATGACCAAATAATTGCAATAAAATCTACTTTTACCGTTTCCTTCTGTGAATATCCTGCATGTCTGTTGTTTCATTGTAGTGATTTGCCTTTCTGAATCTGACTGCGGTTGATCCCTTCTTCACCTTCTCTCATTACATGAAGAAATTTGCTATAAAACCGTTTTTTTTTTATTAATCTTGATAGGAATATTCCAAGTTCGATGATATTGTGTTCAACATGTTTTAGAACAAACGCATCATATTCTTATCATCATTTGATTTAACTTTTATTTGAGTTATGAATTGAGTGTCTAGAACCGATGGTTCTACAGTCTTTAAGTAAAATGGTATATGCATACGACATAATTGCCGTATTCGCATATAAAATCTAAATCTGGAATGAATGAGTAATTTATTGTGCTTTATTCACTTAATAATTTATTTCATTCATCTTTACATTTCTTATTGTCATCATAGTTATCATCATTACAATAACTATTAATTGTGAATATATCATCATATTATCCTTATCATTATCCTTATGAAATCATCTCTGTAGGAAATCCTCTTGTAAAGATCACTAATTTTATATCATTTTGATCACTACTTTCCGCTCGATGGCATCAATCAACGTGAACCAGCAGACACGTAGCAAGCAAAATAATGATAATAGGTCATGTCACCAACAAAACAATGTATCTCGACATCCGCTTTGTTGTTTTCCAGAAGTCAAGGTTGTTTATGTTCCGAAGTTGGGACAACTGGTACGCGTTGGGATTTCTCAATATTTAAAAAAAACTTCCCACTACATTTCAGCCAACCTTTTCCATCCACGCTTAAGAAAATCTGCCCCAATAACTTGTAGTTGCGGTGATTTTAAACACCAAATCTGCAGCAGCTGACTTATAATGTACTCATCAATATAATTTTCACCATAATTGAAAAATTCCCTTTCATAATTCACCCTTGGGATTTAGTTGCTCACATCTTTCATTTAAATTTGTCATGTATAGTTTTTCAATCACGCGTGAATTAATAACCGTTGTCTCTTTGTGATAATTTATCACTACCATGCAGTTCCATGTACCCCTACGAATACATTTTAATGATCTTTTCAAAAAGTATATATCTTCATTGTATAATATGTTGGATGTATGTTTTCAGATTGCCTAGATATCACCTGTCTATCTGCCATTAAAAACCAGGTGAGAATGATAATATGCTTCTTTTCATTTCATTCATTTCATTTCATTTATTTCATTTCCGACGAAAGTATACTATATCACATTTGCATAAAACAATGTAAAATACATCATGAAAACAAAACCATGAAACTAAAGTATGAATTAAAGTCTCAATAAAGACGACAGGCTTCTTGAGGGAAAACTATACTTTCATCAGCATCTAACATTTATCTTGCTAGAAAAGTAGGCCTACATTAACGGCCAATCCTAGTCTCACAATTTGTCTAATAAGGAATGATGACTAAAACGACTATATTCAGTGTCATGTAGCAATACTATAATCAGAGTATGATGACGTATCCTTAAATATTCTTCTGAACACACTGAATTTAATTACAGACACACACACTCACACACACAATAAACAGTCTAATGAAAAAAAGAAATGCTATGTAGATCCTTCTACGGCTTTTCGTCATAAAGACAAAAGACAAAATACAATAGACCATGAAGTATTGTTCCGTTCTTCTTCATCCAAATGTGGTGCGCTTATAGCCCACGCATTGTTTGCGTATACATGGGACAGTCAGTTTGAAAAGACTGTTACGCAAATCTCGGCCACAAAATCATTTAACAATGTTCCTTTATACCGTGTTATTTTTTTTTTTTTTGCGCAGTTACATTTCCTTTGCAACTCGTATTTTCTGAACTTGTGTATTCAAATCTTATGAATGCATGCCAACCTTGAGACATACAGGAAATCTTGAACAAACAGAAGTTATATATAACACTTGAACAAATAGGAATGTCATATTTTATGATTAATGGGACATTTCAGTCAATTTATACATTTTAACATCATGTAGGTCTGGTACATAAATGGGTAGTATCACGCATAGATGTGTGCAATTTATTGTGGTCCCTTAGTTAAACTAACACTCGAAAAACCCAAAACATATACTGCTAAACAAAGATGATGGCATAGACTAACACATTCCAGTAATGTAGCAAAGTAAATCCGTTATAAATAGTGCCCCTTGCTCAACAAATCGACCTGGGAAGAATCTATGGATGCATTCTTCTCTTGTTCCTGGGTCCTTAAAGGAGACCTCCGGATGATTTTCAGATTTTTACATTTAAACAACTATAAATATTGTTATACAGATGAGTACAGAGTTTTCTTGTGATTGGGGTGAGGAATAAGAATGTTTTCAAAATTTATAACAAATTTCAATGAACAAGGACGATGACATGGCAGCCTCATCATAAAAATGCATGACCTGGGGCTCAAGGAAGCACAACAAAAGAAGAAGGCAGGCATGGATTTCACACAGGTGAATTTGTTCATTTTTGTAGTGGAATTACATGGAATTGAGGCTCTTTGTCATCAACACTGTAAGCAAGCGATATTGTAATGGAATCACATGGAATTGAGGGTCTACATTGTTCAGTGTAATTTGTTAAAGAATTTTCAGAGTATTGGTTTCTCTGCTCAAGGACCACAGTAGATTCCACAAATATATGGAGCAGTCGATTGTGTACTAAATTACGTGAAATTATGAAAATTATCTGGAATGCCCCTTTAAACTCCCAATAACGCATTCCTGTGTGAAGTTGTGATGTCATCATCCTCGTTCATTGTGATTTGTTTTAAAAAAAAATCCCAAACACTGTAAATTATGAAACTCTGTAGGCCTACCTGCGGTATAAATTTCCATTGGTGTCCAACTGCAAAAGTTTGAAAATCATTCGGAAGACTCCTTTAATAATTTTTTGCATTCATTGGAACTCCTAGTATTCCGAATAGCGATGGGAGATAAGTAGACAATGTTAAGGAGAGAATGTGTGCATGCATGCGCGGAAGCTTAGAGCGACGACTTGTGTTTCTATCTCTTATGTATCAAAAGCAGTATACTTTTGGGCCTGCGTGGTTTTTCTGCATTCTTTTGTCGTTAATATTGCAGTTGTTATTTCCGCCTCTGGCATGAGTTTGCAGTCTCTATGATGATACCCTCTTTTTTTTTTTCTCTTTGATATCTGTTTCTGTTGATGGTATTGTGGTTTTTGTTGGTTTTTTTTTTCTGTTTTAAGCCACGTCAAGGTTCGATCGGTTGCTAATATGTGGATCATTGTCACGTTCTGCTCTTTAACAATGTCAGAACCATGAGCAAATTATCTACATACTTCACTGTCATTTCGAGATGGTAGCCTTGAGGCAATTAGAACGGACTTGTGTTGTGATACGAATAATGTGCCATTGTGTATAAGCTATCTCCACTGACAGTGAAGACTGGGAGGGCCGTCAGACACGCCCCAGCAAACACATAATGTTTTCACAACGTTTCCTGGACGTTTTTTTTTTTTTTTTTTTTTTTGAGGTTCCGTACGTATTCGTATAAAATGTTTTTTAAAACGGACATAAAGCGTCAAAGTTGGGACTTAGCATTTACCGCAAAGCACAGGTTTTTTTGGGGAAAACGTTTTAAAGACGTCAATGGACGTTACAAAACGTTTTTATTAAGTCTGCTACGTCTTCGTCCTTCATAAACGTCCACAAAACGTTTTTATTAGGTCTGCTACATCGACTTCGTCTTTAATGAACGTTTAAAAAAGTTTTTATTGTGTTCGCTAAGTGTTCGTCATTGGTTTCTTTATCATGAATATTCATGCCTACTTATGAATATTCAAATGAGATTTGTGTGTGATCTAATTTTAGTAACCATGTCTTCAAACATTACAACATTTTGCAGATATATAGAAGAACGTGATACAAATTCGTCAGTAGGGAATAAGATGTATTATACAACGTCCAAGTAGATCCTTGTAATTAGATTGGAGGATTGTTGGTGACGTAATATTAAATAAGTACTCCATTCAACGCGCCGTACAATTTTGGTTCTATTTTTGCGTGCAACTTGGTTCGATTTTTTCGTTCTATTCCACGGTTCGAGAAATTGCTCGGTACTGCGTGTACTGTGTGTTGCATATTGAGGATCGCATGCAGCTAGCGCAGGTACGTGTGCGGTACATGCATGCGCGTACATAGGCCTACGTAGTGCTAGTGTACGTGTATGAGCGCTAGTATAGCTGTGGGTGACCTGTATCTACACTGATTGCACAAGCCAGAAAGAGAATCGCAGTGGATCCACATGTAAGTATAGCTATATTTTTCATACATATATAGACTTCTAGGCCTACTAAGACCAAAAAGATCTACTTGGACGTTGTATAAATCAAATAGTGTATGGTCTTTACTCGTGCAATGGAACGAGATTTCGCACTCGGTGAAAGATGAGGCGCACTATTCAACTCGGCTTCGCCTCGTTGAATAGAGCGCCTCTATCTTTCACCTCGTGCGAAATCTCGTACCATTGCACTCGTGACCATTCACTATTTGTATATTATTACCTATATCAGGCATCTGAGCAGTGGTTCTTTGAAATTGTATTCCCCTCGTCTTACGCGCGAGGTTACGCGCCAGCAGGGAGTTGAGGAGCAAATTTTCCATATTCCCCGCTTTGACAAACGCCTATGGGATTTGCGAGTTAAAAACGAGGGGAATATAGCATCCGGGCACTTGAGCTCCCACTGAGGAAAACTTGCTGGCGATGACAGTACTGGTATTTTGTCTCTCGCGGAGTAATTTCGCGACGAAGGGCAAATTCCCATAGGTTAACACGTCAAAATAGGGGACGATAACTGCGCCTGTGTGAGTTAGCTGTTATACGCGCGCCGCGTACCAAAGCTGTGTATATGGGCCTATAGGGATGCAGCGCGCAGTGATGTGGTGTAGAGCTCGAGCTGGCGTCGAGTGGAAAATTGTTAAAATTTACATTGTAATGATTTATTTTGCTGCTGAAGATGCCTGAAATGGGTAATAATAATGATATGGACTGTCTACTTACGGGGGATACGACATTAATTGCCCTCACTAGAATTGTATTGCCCTCGTCTTCGACTCGGGCAATACAATTCTAGTTCAGGCAATAAATGTCGTATCCCCCTCAAGGTCAGTCCATAGGTGGTAGGACATTAAGAACAGATTAGGATAGGATTATATGTGACAGTGCACCTCAAAACAAACAAAAAGTCGCCAGACATGAATTTTTAGTTAAGACCATATTCTGAAAGAGCAGACTTTAAGCTTTAAAATGATGTATAACTCAAATCAAATGGACTCTCCTAACCTATCTAAATATTGGAAAGAAAGCACAACCTCAGGAAAAGTGTGAACTGAGAAAAGAGGCTCTGAAGTAAAGTGTTTATTCAAGCGCTTAATCTTTACCAAACCGTGCTGGCTGTGCGATGAATGGGACAAAAAACAGGAAGTAAACCACTGGAGTAACAACAATGAAGGGATTATCAGATTAAACTGAAATTAAGCATGCCTTATTAACACATTCTGTCCATAATTAATGCCAACTTTCAAAGCAGTAGCACTATTCTTTCAAAAGTTATTAGAGTTGAAAGTGAAGAGTGTGGACAAGGTTTTTCAGAAATGGAAAAGGGATTCTGAAGACACACCTAATCACACTATGCTATCAAAAATGTTCAAGATAAACTGCTAAAAAACACACTTTCCTGCCCGTTTTATGATACCAAATTTTAGCATAATGTAAAAGAAGACCTGCTCTTTCAGAAAATATGAAAAAGTAAAGTTCGGCTAGGTTGACCCATTTCACTTATTTTCAGTCCTCACGCAAAATCAGTGTGTGCGACTTTATGTTCGTTTTGAGGTGCACGGTCACATATAGGATTAGGATTAGGGTACATTAATCCCAGAATGTGCCTGTATAATCTCATAACTATAGTTTTTTTAATACCCAATAAAAAATCAACATTAGACGTTCATAACAGGTTTTTTTGGACGTTCTAGACGGAAATGAAAGGTTCTCTAAATGTTCTGGAACGGATCATAAGTCTTTATAGACGTTCTTATAACGTCTTTTGAACGTTCTGGACGGTTTTTAAAGGTTTTCTGGACGTCCGCAGAACGTCCACAGAACGTTTTGAATATTCTTAAAAGGTTTTACTGACGTCTATAACGTTCAAAAGGTTTTCTGCAGGTCCTTCAAAATTCCGAAAGGTTTTTTATGGGTTTTTTAAACGTTTAAAAAACGTTTTTATAATGTCCATTTGAAACGTTTTAAATGCGTCGAAATCCTTCCACAAACAGACGTTTTGAAAACGTTTTGACAAAACGTCCAAATAACGAACTTTGAACGCTTCAAGAACGTTCAGAAAACGTCTACGTGTTAGCTGGGGTCCTATTTATCTCCACGGTGTGTGGTTTTATTTCCCGCTTTTGCACATAATTATTGTATCTTCTACGTGATCGTGTGGTGGATGCGTGTTCACAAGCTTAATTGAATATGGGAGGTCTGTGGCTACTGGGAGAGGGCCAAGAATTTCATTGAACATGATGAAGAGTTACTGCCTGTTGTCATGGTCGGACATCAGGGGTCATCCCACTAGACCTACACCCACGAGTCATACAGCCCACGAGTTCGACATTGAAAACAGGTCCATGAGTCATACAGCTCACCAGTCATACAGCCTATGAGTTCGACACAAGGCGAAAACAGCCCACGAGTTCAACAGATACAACACGGGGCTTAATGTGTCGGTCTCGTGGGTCTTGAACTAATGGGCTGTATGACTCGTAAGCTGTATAACAGTTTACTCATGGGCTGTATGACTTGTGAGCTGTATGACCTATGGGCTGTATGACTGTCTCGTGGGTGTCGGTCTCGATCGTGACGTACACCCGGACATCACGGATATTTAGTGGCGGCTGGAGTGAAAACAAACCCACGATCAGTACTCGATCGGTGTATTTTTGAGACGAAATTGTCTACATTTCTTGGGTTCCATGATTAGCTTTGAAATTCCATGAAACTCTTAAATATCATTCACAAGAAAAGTCATGGTAATGTAAAGGAATGATAGACTGAGGATTTTAAACGCCGACACGCCGCGTCGTCTGCATCACCGTGTACAACATATTTCATATGGAATTCATTTTATTTCATTTATTTCCACAACTTGCACAACTGGTAAAAAAAAAAATGAACAATACAGGACAACATGTCAATCATAAGCAATACAGAATGTGGAGGAAGAAGCAAAGGCCATTGACCTGTCAAGGCTTCTCCCTTGTAACAATTATGATTAACACTAAGACGAAACAATACAAAAGAACAAACAAAACAATTTAGAAAACAAAAACTATTGATATACTGGCATCAATCATAATGGGTCTATTGCAGGAACACACTATTGCACATAATGATTTTACAATATGTTTTCTCTTGAATGAAGACATGGAAACACACTGCTTGATATCATCTGAAAGATTATTCCACATCTTAGGGTCGAATACTGTGGATCGTGAATACTCATACTTAAGATTTGGTAATCTATAATCTTCCGCCTGTCTTTATACAATATCTATTTACCTCATTGTTCTTTACAAAATCAAAATCAAATGAACATGGTAACATGTTATTTCTAAACAAATACATAAAACGAACAGTTTGGTTCTGATCAATATCAAATATTTGCAATAAAAGCTATATATTATATATATATATTTTTTTTTCCGGACAGAGGACCAGAATGCGAATGTGGTTTTGAGTTTGTTATAATTCTTATTGCACGCTTCTGAAGATTTAAAATTCTATTCAAATGACATAATGCACTGTTCCCCCTAATAATATTGCAGTAGGTAAGGGGAGGCAAGATTAGAATTTGATAAAGTCTAACGCGTATATTGAACGGTAAAATATGCTTTAGTCTATTCATAACACCAATATTGTTTTCCTAATTTTCTCACACACCATATTTGAAAATGTTCCTTCCACGTTTTTTTTAATCAATTGCTACAAAAATTTTCACTGACTTCCGAAAGGAAATCTCAAATTTGTTTATACAAAAATCAACTTCATTTGCAATATATTTGTTTCTAGGCTCAAAAAGCATGCAAATGTATTATCCACATTTAATTTAATCCTGTTTGCTTGAAACCAATCATTAACTAAACTAAGTCACGATTAAAAGTTGAACAAAGAACATTCGGATCATTACCAGACAAAAATAAACTAGTGACATCTGCAAAAGCAATAGCGTAGAGTAGTTTACTTGAAAAATGCTAATCATTAACGTATACTTATAAAGAAAAATAAAGGCCCTAAAACAGATCCCTGAGGAACATCAATTTTTGCACAACGATAGGTAGACGATATACCATTTATGGGCACATTTTGCACTCTATCACTGCATGTATATAACTCCGAAACAACTTCAAGGCAGTTCCTCTAATGCCATACATTTCCATCGTTTTGATAAGAATACTGTGATCCATACAGTCAAAGGCTTTAGGCAAATCTAAAAATAATCCAATCAAAAACTTTATATCTTCAAAAGACTGTGCTATTATATTACTTAATTCCATCAAAGCCATGTATGAAGAATACCATTTTCTAAAACGAAATTGTTTCGAAAAATAAAATATCTCTTTCAAGTAAAAATTCCATCGACTGATTATGTATCAACCTTTTAAATATCTTCGAGAAAACAGATAAAATAGAAATAGGTCTATTATTTGTTAAAAGATCTTTATCACCTCCATTGTGGACAGGAATAAATTTTGTTATTCTGTAACACTTTGGAAAAACATCATCATTTAATGATGTATTAAACATATAACACAAGGGATTTACAAATGAAATAATACTCCCCTTTACAACGTAACCCTCCTGCTGCACGTAGCTATGTGCATGCAAGCGCGTAAGCATGCATTCACACCGATTATCAATACACAATCCAGCTCCGAACACGACGTATTGCATGTACAGGCGACCGGGTTGTTTCCACTTCAGCTATATACCGGAAGTGATTATATACCCGACCATGAGAATGTTCTCGAACTGTTTCACTGCCAGCCCTAAATCAAATGAGGGCGCATATGTAATAAATGATGTGCTCGCTGTTTTGAGCAGGATTGAATAAGAATTACCTATAGTATGCATACTTGATTACATTGAAAACCCTGTTCGTTCATGTGAACTTGGTGCTTCATCTGGGATTCTACGCCCTACAAGCGATGCTTCTATTTATATTCCTCATATTATTTCACATGTCTGATTGTATTCGACAATACACTCATTCAATTTCTTGTTGTGTTTATGGTTTACAACAAGCAAATTTTGTGTATCTTTAGGATTGATTCGATTAAAACAATAGAAGGATTAAAGAAAACAAATCAAGAAGGGAATTTAGGGAAATATCTAAGTTTTGTATATCAGTTTTACATGCTCTTGATGTTTTTTCAGGGCCAAAACCAGAAAATATGAATAGAAATGCAATATGGGAAATTGTCATTGATTGATTATAATAAAGAGGGTGCGAATAACCGGTTTCACAAATCTCAGTCTGTTCCAAAGATAGTGCATGGTGTTATAGCAAATTATTCTTGAAATGTATATGATTAATATTAACACTTATCATACTAGAATTAACGTGTGAAAGGTTCTCTTCATATCAATGAAAAGTTTTGTTTATAGGTCTCCTTTTTCAAAGCTGCCTCTGTTGAACTACAGAACGATTTGTCAGATCATGGAAGGAAGGTGGATTTCATTCCTGTACAAGGAATACAATCCCGAGAATTACTAATAGGAAAAATTGAACATGAATCTGCACATCTTCCACCTTTGGTTCTTTGTTGTTGTTGTTGTTGTTTTTTTTTACACGTTTACAGCAAAGAGAATAAAGTGATATGCATTTTGTGGCTATCTGCAAAGTGATATATGTGTCTTGTATAGGAAAGATTCAGACATTTTGTCATGTGTTCAGTGTCACAATGTGACCAGTTTTACCCCCCCCCCCCCTCTTCCTCTCATTTGCATTAGCATCATGTATGATCACATCTTAGTTTTATTTTGAACACATTAGCTAGGGACCATTATAAGGAATAGGATAAGGTACCAGTCTGACTAGCAAGTCAATAACACATAGCCCAAGATTTTAGCATAGTTAACACAGGTGGGTTTAACTGGGTAGGATGTAAAATCTTTTGTGTTTGTGTATGCAAGTGAGTTTGAGCAGTGATGAGAGTGCCCAGTTATGAGAGAGAGTGTGTGTGAGAGTAGGCAGAAGATACCAAGTAGTCCATGGGCCAGGCCAGATATTGGTACCATCTGAGGTGGCAAAACCTTTTTGGTGTCATTTTGTTTGTCGGGCATAGATATGCTTATCAAGCTATGATAGCATTTCCAAATGAGTAGCTTAGTCCTAATAAATGAATTTTTAACCCGTTTGGTTTCGCTGTTATATCCCTTTACTTCTGAATCGAAACTAACCGCTATAGAAAGAAGAGCACTGTCTTCTGTATGTCCACAGGTGTTCTGTTGTAAACGCGGTGCGCTTAGTCTTTATTCAAGGCAGCGAAGGGAATAGCCAAGGGTTATGATGTCCACAGCGCTTAGTCTTTATTCAAGACGGCGAAGGGAATATCCAAAGCTAATGATACAGTGTATATCCCTTTATCTAAAAAGCAAAAAAAAAAAACAAAACAAAACAAAAAAAAAACAATTCCTAGTGGAAATTTTCAAAGGTCACACTCTGCCTGTCTTTGGTCAAAGAGCGTCAAAAATATTTGGCATTGGTCGGGTTGATGGCTGAAATCTATGACTAAGCTACTACTCTGGAAATGCTATTATACTTTTATAGCAAAATAATATTCCGTAGATATATGCCATTTCAAAATGCACAACTAGAACTTGCCACCTCAGGTGGTACCAGTAACCCATTTTTCGGGTCTTGACCCATGGACTAATTGTGTGACAATTGTTTCTGTGTGTGTGTGTGTGTGTGTGTGTGTGTGTGTTTGTCTAATTAACAACAATATCACTTCTGGTAAACACTGCAAAAAAAAACCAACAAAACAAAACAATGTACCGTTATCATATCTAAAGTTACTAATAAAAGGAATTATCTATACTGTTTTTATACTACCCTCTCAACAAATACATCAGTTTTCGTAAACAAAAATCACTCTGCTCATTTACAATAGTATTTATTATTACGTATTGTATTGTACCGGTTCATTGTTTGATGGAAATAAAGCTACATTGGCGTGGCATTAGTGTTTTCACCTCGGCGTTTTCACCGGAAAATGATGAATAATCAAAAATACGGCAAAATCCACGAGGAATTGCTTTTTTGTTTGTTTTTTAGATAAAGGGATATACACTGTATCATAGGCTTTGGATATTCCCTTCGCCGTCTTGAATAAAGACTAAACGCACCGCGTTTTGCTCTGGACAGCATCACCCTTTCGATATTCCCTTCGCCGCCTTGAATAAATACTAAGCGCACCGCGTTTACAACAGAACACCTGTGGACATACCATGAGCTCCATGGACATACAGAAGACCGTGCTCTTGTTTCTATAGCAGTTAGCCTCGATTCAGAAGTATAGGGATATAAAAACGAGACCAAATTGGTTACAAATTCATTTATTAGGACTAAGCTACTCATTTGGAAATGCTATCATAGCTTGATAAGCATATCTATTCCCAACAAACAAAATGACACCAAAAAGGTATTGCCACCTGAGATGGTACCAATAACCAATTTTTCGCCTCTTGGCCCATGGACTAAAGAGCTCCTTGCAGAAGGACGACAAGCTGAGGAGCTGCAACCCAGGCTCTTATATGTGTAGCCATAGGGAATTGGTGGAGGCACTGCATGCCTGCACTGCACTGCATGCCTTGCAAAACTACAGATTTGCAGACAGCGTGACTTCTGGCAACACAGGCCAGGAGAAGCCAATTCCAGCGCAACTTTTGGCAGCACAGGCCAGGAGAAGCCCCACCTTCCCCCAGCCCGACTCACCCCTCTTATGAACTGTAAGTAGTTATATCAATTGCATTTTATTAAGTATTTCTGTATATCCTAGTCAGAGTGGAGGAAAATTTTAATTGCCTATATTAATTGAGAAATTTGTTGTTGTTTTTGGTTGTTGTTGTTTTTTTTTGCCTGGACAGTCTGAAGAATTGTAATACCCAGACAACAGAAGGGTAATTAATTTTCACATATATTTTGCATAGAACTGAATTCCAAAAAGGAAGATAATTATAATGTAAAAGAATATAATTGTTACAATATGAGAAAGATATGTTTTGCTCATTGCATGAAAAGGTTGGTGAGGTTTGTTTTTAAGTTATAACAAGGCCGACGAAATGCCATTGATTTTTTTTATAGGTAATTGCTCTAATGTTTTGAGAAGCATAATAATTGTATGTAATAATTTTGAGGAGTATATTTACCACTCCTGAGCAAGAATAATGAAAGTGAGAGGCGGTGTGAATGTGAGGAAATTAGTAATTTAACAGAGTGATAATTAGTTTATGAAGTTGCAGTATATAGAAGTCATAATATGTACGAGTGAGATTGTGATCCGTTGTAATAGCTAAGTATGTAATTGAATTGATTATATATATATATATATATATATATACAGGCATAAATCTTTTGTTGTTAAAAAGAATGTGGCAGACACATGGCAAAGGGAAGTTTAAAGGTATGAATGATAGAATTCCCCCTTATTTGCTTAACCCGATATTTTGATTATTTCAGGGATGAGCTGGGCTCATGACAACGCTCACGACAAAGCTCACGACAAAGCTCACGACAAAGTTTCAGTCCGTCTCGCTATATAACGCGACATCCTGCAGGATCAACCCCGAGCTGCTATTCAACACGCAACTCTATCTGCACTCAGCATTGCGCCACTCGTCAAACACTCGTCATTATTCGGCATCGTTCGCCTCGGTCGGACTTCGGAGTCCCGCCATCAGAACTGCTCGCTGTCCTCGTCCTACAGGGTGACGCGTCTGCCCGTCGTTCATCCGCGCGTACGACCCGGGGACACAGCAATGTTGTGGACGTCACGAGCGTGAACTGAAGGACTCGATAGAGCGATCTGCACCCCCCCCCCCCTTTCAAGGTGCTACTTATCCATTTAAAGTCCTTGCTTATGTTTACGTCTGCCACAATGTAAAAGTGGTAGAATAACATTTTTTGCAGCAACACTGTTTATGTAATTCCTTGAAGTGTCAATTTTTGTACCATTTGACGAGCCGGAAAGCACCGAGCTTCGTCAATAATAAACAATTCATTTCACGATATACATTTGTGCAACGCCGCCTTTCTTTGTAGTTCATAATTTATACCATTAAACCACTGTAACAGGACTTAATCTATTGTCAGCCAGACTACTCAGAGCGATTCGTATAAGTACTAACAATAATTATTTGTCTCATACAGAACCATAATTTAATCATCTAAATACTTTAAGAATGCAAGATATTCACATTTTACAAACAGGTATATCTATGTTTAAAGGTTTATTGTCACCTCGTCTACAGCCACTTTGTCTATTTTCCAATTGGTCTACTGGCATATCGTCTATTACCGATTAGTCTAATACCCATTTGGTCTACATCTCGTTTTGTCCAGTACCCATATTGTCTAATAGCCACTTTGCCCACTACCCGTATTGTCTAATACCCAACTCGTCTAAGGAGCATTTCGTCTACAAATCAATTGATCTAATAGTCAAATCGTCTACACTCACAATGTCTATTTGCCATGTCGTCTAATATTTATTTTGTCTACTACTAGTTAGTCTACTCCCACCTCGTCTACAAGTCATTCAGTCTACATTCACTTTGTCTAGTTATCATATCGTCCAACCCTAGTTTGTCCATACCCAATATGGTCTATACCCATCTCGTCTACTCCCAATTGGTCTACTCCCAATTGGTCTACTCCCAACTGGTCTACTGCCAACTGGTCTACTCCCAACTGGTCTACTCCCAATTGGTCTACTCCCAACTGGTCTACTCCTAATTGGTCTACTCCCAATTGGTCTACTCCCAACTTGTCTACTCCCAACTGGTCTACTCCCAATAGGTCTACTCCCAATTGGTCTACTCCCAACTTGTCTACTCCCAATTGGTCTATACTCGTCTATACCCAATTGGTGTACTCCCAACTGATATAATTTTACTCTCAACAATTTACCCAAACTGATCATTTCCATCTGGTCATGATAATAATGAATATACCACTTTGTCTAGTGTCCAGTCCGTCTCACTGTCATGAACTATTCATATTAAACCCTGCCCTTGATTAGCACAAAAATCAATATTAGACTATTCTAGTTGTTAACTAGAGATTGTAATTTGTCATCACTGACAAATTAAGGTGATCCGATTTTTTTTTTTATCAATGATTCGAGTCCTGATCGCAATAGGCATAACCATACAAGTTTCATCTGTGTTTAGAGACATTGGCCGTGTGATGTTTGCATTCTCATTTAGCAAAGGGAGTCATATCTGCCATGTTTGGTACCAAATTCTGTATAGGCCCCCTACACTATAATGAACAAACAGCAACAAATACATATGACCTTTGACCCACCTTTGCACTCCCAAGATTGCATCTGATGAAATAGTGGGTATTTTGTGAAATGATTCTCGCGACATCGTCTATACGTGTGAAAAATATTGGAAAGATAGGACAGGTATTCACTAAGATACAAGATGAAACATTTATGACCTTTGACCCTTATTTACATACCCAAGATGTTGTCCGATCTAGTAGTTGTTATTTTATGAAATAATGTACGTGACATGAATTAAACATGTGCAAAATATGGGGGTGATAGGGCGTGTTTATCTTGAGTTATTGCAAAGAAAGTTGCAGAAAGAAAGAAATATCTCAATACAGCGAAGATAAGCTTTAATTTCAACCAAGTTTTTTTATCGTGATCCCGACATCGTATGAAAAAACAAAATGAAACGTTACGATAGCGCAAAGTCTCAGCTACAACATATTAAAATCTGGGAGAAATTCACCGAAGGGTATAAAGTGAGCTAGTGCTCGATAAAGACAACCATGTCAATTTTCACATTTAAAAAATTCCCTCCCATAGAGATAACACGTCATAACGAAGATACAAAGGGAAGTACATATGACCTTTGACCTCAATTTGCACAGACAAGATGGCATCTGAGTAAAAAGTGGTTATCTTGTGAAATGATCCTTGTAACATGGTCTTTGCGTGTGCAAAATATGGGAAAGATAGGACATGTATTCACTAAGATACAGCATGAAACACCTATGACCTTTGACCCTAATTTACATATCCAAGATGGTGTCTGATCAAGTGGTTGTTATTTTATGAAATAATTGACGTGACATGAACTAAAAATGTGCAAAATATGGAAGTGATAGAGGCCGTTTTTCTTGAGTTATTGCACAGAAAGTTGCAGAAAGAACGAAATATCTCAATACATCGAAGATAAGCCTGAATTTCAACAAAAATTTTCGACGTGATCCCGACATCGTATGAAAAAACAAAGGGCACACTTACGGTAGCGTAAAGTCTCAGCTACAACATATTAAAATCTGGGAGAAATTTACCGAAGGGTAAGTGAGCTAGTGCTCGATAAAGATAGTCATGTCAATTTTCATTTCCAGAAAAACTGCACTCCCATAGAGATAACACGTAAACTGGTCAAATTTGACAAGGTTACTTTCAATCCATTTTTACGAGGAGATACCGTTATCCAATCAAAATGTTGTAATTTTATGATTGAAAGAACATTAAATAAGCTACATCATACTGAAATCTGGGTGAAAATTGACAAAAGACTCGTGAGATACGCCCGAATGAACTTGAAATATGATGACGTCATTTTGAAAATTTACTTTTTTTACTTTATTAAGAAATTTGATATCTTTTAATCATTTTGTCAGCATTGCCACCCCATGAAATGACATGTACAACTCATCAGCTTTCAAAAAAGGTAAAGAAAATGGGGGGTCACCGTCCATCCTGACGAGTAAAATCGGATTTAAAATTGTCAATTTTTTGGCATAGTTGCACTGTATATCGCCATTGACGCGCGCGCGGAATTTCAACTTTGACGGGCCTTATGACGTCATATTGAGTCGGATTGACTTGAAACTTGGTAGACATATTCCTTGACATTTCCGGCAGCCGATAAGTGTGAAAAAACGGGAAATTTCTATTGCATATGAGCTGTGCGTGCGTATATGAGCGCGCGCGTACGCGTCCGTCCAAATTTTTCAATTTTTCAAAAAATGCTCCAAATGGTCTGAAACGTGTGCAAAAAAAATTTGAGCTCGATTTGAGCATACAAATATTTCAACGCGCGCGTACGCGCACGTTTTAAGATATAGATGAATTTTGAGAATATGAGTAGAATGCGCTTGACCTGAAATATATGTGACGTAAATTTCATTGAAAAACTCCATTCCATTAATGAGATATCTTTGAGAATGTGTTTTCATATAATGACGTCATAGTGACGTCACGGTCCACTGATCACCATGATTTTAGTTCGATTGCCGTCTTTGGGAGACGATACATATATGGTATAAGTTTGACATTGAAAGGCAATGCACTTTCTGAGCTAACCTCTGCACAAATTTTGTCCAGAAACAAACAAAGAAAGATTCCGTACAGATACAGAAGGTGATCCGAGAGGATACTCGGATCACCTAACAAAGAATCAGTACAGATACAGAAGGTGATCCGAGAGGATACTCGGATCACCTAAGAAGAACAAAGAATCCGTACAGATACAGAAGGTGATCCGAGAGGATACTCGGATCACCTAATGAAGCTAAGCTTTGATTACTTAAGCCGAGTTTTTCGACGTGCTTTTGACGTCGTATGAAAAAACGGAGGACGTATTACGATAGCGCAAAGTCTCAGCTACAACATATTAAAATCTGGGAGAAATTCATCGAAGGGTGAGTGAGCTGGTGCTCGATAAAGACAATCATGTCAATTTTCACATCTAGAAAAATTCCCTCCCATAGAGATAACACGTCATAGTGACGATAAAGAAAGAAGTACATATGACCTTTGACCCCACTTTGCACAGACAAGATGTCATCTGAGCAAAAAGTGGTTATTTTGTGATATGATCCTTGTAACATGGTCTTTATGTGTGCAAAATATGGGAAAGATAGAACATGTATTCACCAAGATACAGGATGAAACATTTATGACCTTTGACCCTAATTTACATACTCAAGATGGCATCTGATCAAGTAGTTGTTATTTTATGAAATGATGAACGTGACATGAACTAAGCATGTGCAAAATATGGTGTTGATAGGGTATGTTTTTCTTGAGTTATTGCAAAGAAAGTTGCAGAAAGAAAGAAATATTTCAATACAACGAATATAAGCTTTAATTTCAACCAAGTTTATTGACGTGATCCCGACATCGTATGAAAAAATGAAAGGCACACTTACGATAGCCCAAAGTCTCAGCTACAACATATTAAAATCTGGGAGAAATTCACCGAAGCATAAGTGAGCTACTGCTCGAAAAGGACAGTCATGTCAATTTTCATTCCAGAAAAACTGCACTCCCATAGAGATAACACGTGAACTGGTCAAATTCGACAAGGTTACTTTCAATCCATTTTTACGAGGTTATGCTGTCATTCAATCAAAATTGTGTTATTACATAACTGATAGAGCATTAAATTAGCTACAGCATACTGAAATCTGGGTGAAAATTGGCCAAGGATAAGTGAGATACGCTCGAGTAAACTTGAAATTTGATGACGTCATTTTGAAATTTTACTCTTTTTGATTTATTAAGAAATTTGATACCTTTTCATCTTTTTTTCAGCATTGCCAACCCATGAAATGACATGTTCAACTCATCAGTTTTCAAAATATGTCAAGAAAATGGGGGGTCACCGTCTATCCTGGCGAGTAAACTCGGATTTAAAATTGGCGTTTTTTTGGCATTGTTGCACTGTATATCGCCATTAACGCGCGCGCGGATTTTCAACTTCGACGGGCCCGTATGACGTCATATTGAGTCGGATTGACTTGAAACTTGGCAGAAATATTCCTTGACATTTCAGACATCCGATCTGTGTAAAAAAAAGTGGAAATTTCTATTGCATATAAGCTGTACGTGCGTATATGCGCGCGCGCGTACGCGTCCGTCCAATTTTTTCAATTTTTCAAAAAATGCTCCAAATGGTCTGAAACGTGTGCAAAAAAAATTTGAGCTCGATTTGAGCATACAAATATTTCAACGCGCGCGTACGCGCACGTTTTAAGAGAAAATATGAATTTTGAGAATATGAGTAGAATGCGCATAACTTGAAATATATGTGACGTAAATTTCATTGAAGAATTCTATTCCATTAATGAGATATGATTGAAAATGTGTTTTCATATAATGACGTCATAGTGACGTCACGATTGACCAATCACAATGATATTTTAGATTTGTCGTCTTTGGGACATGATACATATATGGTATGAGTTTGAAATTGATACTCTGAGAACTTTCTGAGTAAGTAGATGCACAAATTTTGTCCAGAAAGAAAGAAGAAGAAGAAGAACTAGACTCGGAATTTGTCAAGACTGACAAATTAGGTGATCCGATCTGTTCGTAAATCAACGATTTGAGTCTCCTGATCCCAATAGGCATGACCATACCGGTTTCATCTGTGTTTAGTGGACATTGGCCGTGTGATGTTTGGATTCTCATTTAGATAAGGGAGTCAGACCTGCCATCTATGGTACACAATTCCGTATACACTAACGAAGATACAGAATGAAGTATATTTGACCTTTGACCCCACTTTGCACAGACAAGATGGCATCTGAGCAAAAAATAGTTATTTTGTGAAATCATCCTTGTAACATGGTCTTTACGTGTGTAAAATATGGGAAAGATAGGACATGTATTCACCAAGATACAGGATGATACATTTATGACCTTGGACCCAAATTTACATACCCAAGATGACGTCTGATCAGGTAGTTGTAATTGTATGAAAATTTGTACGTGACATGAACTAAACATGTGCAAAATATGGGGGTGATAAGGCGGGTTTTTCTTGAGTTATTGTAAAGAAAGTTGCAGAAAGAAAGAAATATCTCAATACATCGAAGATCAGCTTTAATTTCAACCAAGTTTTTGGACGTGATCCCGACATCTTATGAAAAATGAAGGACAAACTTTCGATGGCCCAAAGTCTCAGCTACAACATATTAAAATCTGGGAGAAATTCACCGAAGCATAAGTGAGCTAGTGCTCGATAAAGACAATCATGTCAATTTTCACATCTACAAAAATTCCCTCCCATAGAGATAACACGTCATAACGAAGATAAAGAAAGAAGTACATATGACTTTTGACCCCCACTTTGCACAGCCAAGATGGCATCTGAGCAAAAAGTGGTTATTTTGTGAAATGATCCTTGTAAGATGGTCGTTACGTGTGCAAAATATGGAAAAGATAGGACATGTATTCACCAAGATACAAGATGATACATTTATGACATTTGACCCTAATTTACATACCCAAGATGACGTCTGATCAAGTAGTTGTTATTTTATGAAATAATGTACGTGACATGAACTAAACATGTGCAAAATATTGGGCTGATAGAGCTTATTTTTCTTGAGTTACTGTAAAGAAAGTTGCAAAAAGAAAGAAATATCTCAATACATCGAAGATAAGCTTTAATTTCAACCAAGTTTTTGGACATGATCCCGACACCGTATGAAAAAACAAAGGGCACATTCACGATAGCACAAAGTCTCAGCTACAACATATCAAAATCTGGGAGAAATTCACCGAAGCATAAGTGAGCTAGTGCTCGAAAAAGACAGTCATGTCAATTTTCATTTCCAGAAAAACTGCACTCCCATAGAGATAACACGTAAACTGGTCAAATTTGACAAGATTACTTTCAATCCATTTTTACGAGGTGATACCGTCATCCAAACAAAATTGTGTTATTATATTTATGAAAGAGTATTTAATAAGCTACAACATACTGAAATCTGGGTGAAAAAAAAAAATCCGTATACACTAACGGAAATACAGAATGAAGTATATTTGACCTTTGACCTCACTTTGCACACCCAAGACGGCGTGTAAGCAAAAAGTGATTATTTTATGAAATGATTCTTGTAACATGGTCTTTGCGTGTGCAAAATATGGGAAAGATAGGACATGTATTCACCAAGATACAGGATGAAACATTTATGACCTTTGACCCTAATTTACATACCCAAGATGGTGTCCGATCAAGTAGTTGTTATTTTATGAAATAATGTACGTGACATGTACTAAACATGTGCAAAATATGGGATTGATAGCCATTGTTGTTGTTCATCTATTGCACAGAAAGTAGTAGAAAGAAAGAAAAATAAAGAAAAAAATTATGTTATTTTATAGAAATTTGAAGGAGAAGCATAAAAACATCAGAAAAAGATAAAGTAAGCAAAGGGAGATTAAGATAAACTAAAGAAAAAGAAGAAAAAAAGTGTTTAAAAAAATAAAAAAAATATTGGCAGGAGTGAGCCTCGAACCAGGGACCTTAGGATTACGAGTCGGATGCGCTACGCAATGACCTATTTCATTCTCCATAGGCCCTGTGTATTAAACAAAATGACGCTGCATCGAAGCCTCGTGCCATTTTCAACCAAGATTTTCGACGTGATGCCGACATCGTATGAAAAAATGGAGGGCACACTTACGATAGCCCAAAGTCTCAGCTACAACATACTAAAATCTGGGAGAAATTCACCGAAGCATAAGTGAGCTAGTGCTCGAAAAAGAGAGTCATGTCAATTTTCAATGCCAGAAAAACTGCTCTCCCATAGAGATAACACGTAAACTGGTCAAATTTGACAATAATACTTTCAATCCATTTTTACGAGGTGATGCCGTCCTCCAATCGAAATGTTGTAATTATATTAATGAAAGATCATTTAATAAGCTACAACATATTGAAATCTGGATGTAAATTAGCAAAGGATAAGTGAGATACGCTCGAGTGAACTTGACATTTGATGACGTCATTTTGAAAATTTACTTTTTTAACTTTATTAAGAAATTTGATATCTTTTCATCATTTTTCCAGCATCGCCAACCCATGAATTGACATGTACAACTCATCAGCTTTCAGAATATGTAAAGAAAATGGGGGGTCACCGTCCATCCTGACGAGTAAAATCGGATTAAAAATTGGCGGTTTTTTGGCATTGTTGGACTGTATATCGCCATTGACGCGCGCGCGGAATTTCAACTTTGACGGGTCCGTATGACCTCATATTGAGTCGGATTGACTTGAAACTTGGTAGAAATATTCCTTGACATTTCAGTCATCCGATAAGTGTGAAAAAATGGGAAATTTCTATTGCATATGAGCTGTGCGTGCGTATATGTGCGCGCGCGTACGCGTCCGTCCAATTTTTTCAATTTTTCAAAAAATGCTCCAAATGGTCTGAAACGTGTGCAAAAAAAATTTGAGCTCGATTGGAGCATACAAATATTTCAACGCGCGCGTACGCGCGCTTTTTAATAATAAATATGAATTTTGATAATATGAGTAGAATGCGCTTTATGTGAAATATATGTGACGTAAATTTCATTGAAAAGTTCCTTTCCATTTATGAGATATGCATGAAAATGTGTTTTCATATAATGACGTCATAGTGACGTCACGGTTGACTGATCACTATGATTTTATAAAATTTGTCGACTTTGGGACATGATACATATATGGTATAATTTTGAAATTGATACTATGAGAACTTTCTGAGTTAATAGATGCACAAATTTTGTCCAGAAATAAAGAAGAAGAAGAAGAAGAAGAAGAAGAACAAAGAATCAGTACAGATACAGAAGGTGATCCGAGAGGATACTCGGATCACCTAACTAGACCCGGAATTTGTCAAGACTGACAAATTAGGTGATCCGATCTTTTGAAAATCAATGATTTGAGTTTTGATTCCAATATAGGCATGACTATACAGGTTTCATCTGTGTTTAGGGATATTAGCTGTGTGATGTTTGGATACTGATTTTGAAAAGGGAGTCAGGTCTGCCATCTATGGTACCAAATTCCGTTCACACTATAACGAAGATACAGAATAAAGTATATTTGAGCATTGAGCCCACTTTGCACTGCCAAGATGGCATCTGAACAAAAAGTGATTACTTTGTGAAATGATCGATGTGACATGGTCTTTGCGTGTGCAAAATATGGGAGAGATAGGACATGTATCAATACAGGATGAAACATTTATGATCTTTGACCCTTATTTACATATCAAGACGGTGTCTGATCAAGTAGTTGTTATTTTATGAAATAATGTACGTAACATGAACTAAACATGTGCAAAATATGGGGGTGAGAGGGGCTATTTTTCTTGAGTTATTGCAAAGAAAGTTGGAAAAAGAAAGATATATGAAAATACATCGAAGATAACCTTTAATTTCAACCATGTTTTTGGACGTGATCCCGACATCGTATGAAAAACAAAGGGGACACGTACGATAGCGCAAAGTCTCAGCTACAACATATTAAAATCTGGGAGAAATTCACCGAAGGGTAAGTGAGCTAGTGCTCTTTTCGAAAATCAGTGATTTGAGTCCTGATCCCAATAGGCATGACCGTAAAGGTGTCATCTGTGGTTATGGACATTGGCCGTGTGATGTTTGGATTCTCATTTAGAAAAAAGAGAGTCGGGATTGCCATCTTTGGTTCCATATTCCGTATACACTATAACGAAGATACACAATGAAGTATATTTGATCATTGACAACACTTTGCACAGCCAAGATGGCATCTGAGAAAAAAACTGGTTATTTTGCGAAATGATCTTGGTAACGTGGTCTTTGTGTGTGCGAAATATTGGAAAGATAGAACATGTATTCACCAAGATACAGGATGATACATTTATGACCTGTGACCCTAATTTACCTACCCAAGATGGTGTTCGATCAAATAGTTGTTACCTTATAAAATAATGTACGTCACATGAACTCAACATGTGCAAAATATGGGGTTCATAGGGAATGTCTTTCATGTGTTATTGCAAAGAAATTTGCAAAAAGAAAGAAATATGAAAATACATCGAAGCTAAGCTTTTATTAAGCGAAGTTTTTCGACGTGATTTCGACGTCGTATGAAAAACAAAAAAACAACGAAAGACACATTACCGATAGCGCATAGTTTCAGCTAACACATATTAAAATCTGGGAGAAATTCACCGTAGGATCAGTGAGATAGTGCTCGATAAAGACAGTCATGTTAATTTTCATTTCAAGAAAAACTGCACTCTTATAGAGATAACTCGTAAATGGCTCAGATTTGAAAAGGTTACCTTCAATCTATTTTTACGGGGTGAAGACTTCATCCAGCGAAATTGTTGAATGATTAAAACTAATAGAGTATTAAATAAGCTACAGCATACTGAAATCTGGGTGAAAATTGGCCAAGGATAAGAGAGATACGCTCGAGTAAACTTGAAATTTGATGACGTCATTTTGAAAATTTACTTTTTTTATTTTATTAAGAAATTTGATATCTTTTCATCATTTTTCCAGCATCGCCAACCCATGAAATGGCATGTACAACTCATCAGCTTTCAGAATATGTTACAAAAATGGGGGGTCACCGTCCATCCTGACGAGTAAAATCGGATTCAAAATTGGCGTTTTTTTGGCATTGTTGCACTGTATATCGCCATTGACGCGCGCGCGGATTTTCAACTTTGACGGGCCCGTATGACGTCATATTGAGTCGGATTGACTTGAAACTTGGTAGAAATATTCCTTGACATTTCAGGCATCCGATTTGTGTAAAAAAAGTGTAAATTTCTATTGCATATGAGCTGTACGTGCGTATATGCGCGCGCGCGTACGCGTCCGTCCAATTTTTTCAATTTTTCAAAAAATGCTCCAAATGGTCTGAAACGTGTCCAAAAAAATTTTGAGCTCGATTTGAGCATACAAATATTTCAACGCGCGCGTACGCGCACGTTTCAAGAGAAAGTATGCATTTTGAGAATATGAGTAAAATGCCCATAACTTGAAATATATGTGACGTAAATTTCATGGAAAAACTCCATTCCATGAATGAGATATGATTGAGAATGTGTTTTCATATAATGACGTCATAGTGACGTCACGATTGACCAATCACAATGATATTTTAGATTTGTCGTCTTTGGGACATGATACATATATGGTATGAGTTTGAAATTGATACTCTGAGAACTTTCTGAGTAAGTAGATGCACAAATTTTGTCCAGAAAGAAAGAAGAAGAAGAAGAAGAACTAGAGATTGTAATTTGTCATTACTGACAAATTAAGGTGATCCGATTTTTTTTTTATCAATGATTCGAGTCCTGATCGCAATAGGCATGACCATACAAGTTTCATCTGTGTTTAGAGACATTGGCCGTGTGATGTTTGCATTCTCATTTAGCAAAGGGAGTCATATCTGCCAAGTTTGGTACCAAATTCTGTATACACTATAACGAAGAAACAGGAACAAGTACGTATGACCTTTGACCCACCTTTGCACTCCCAAGATGGCATCTGAGGAAAAAGTGGTTATTTTGTGAAATGATTCTTCCGACATCGTCTATACGTGTGCAAAATATGGGAAAGATAGGACAGGTATTCGCCAAGATACAAGATGAAACATTTATGACCTTTGACCCTAATTTACATACCCAAGATGTTGTCCGATCTAGTAGTTGTTATTTTATGAAATAATGTATGTGACATGAACTAAACATGTGCAGAATATGGGGGTGATAGGGCGTGTTTTTCTTGAGTTATTGCAAAGAAAGTTGCAGAAAGAAAGAAATATCTCAATACATAGAAGATAAGCTTTAATTTCAACCAAGTTTTTTATCGTGATCCCGACATCGTATGAAAGAACAAAATGAAATTTAACGATAGCGCAAAGTCTCAGCTACAACATATTAAAATCTGGGAGAAATTCACCGAAGGATAAGTGAGCTAGTGCTCGATAAAGACAATCATGTCAATTTTCACATTTAAAAAAATTCCCTCCCATAGAGATAACACGTCATAACGAAGATACAAAATTAAGTACATATGACCTTTGACCTCAATTTGCACAGACAAGATGGCATCTGAGTAAAAAGTGGTTATTTTGTGAAATGATCCTTGTAACATGGTCTTTGCGTTTGCAAAATATGGGAAAGATAGGACATGTATTCACTGAGATACAGGATGAAACACTTATGACCTTTGACCCGAATTTACATACCCAAGATGGTGTCCAATCAAGTAGTTGTTATTTTATGAAATAATGTACGGGACATGAACTAAACATGTGCAGAATATGGGGGTGATAGGGCGTGTTTTTCTTGAGTTATTGCAAAGAAAGTTGCAGAAAGAAAGAAATATCTCAAAACATCGAAGATAAGCCTGAATTTCAACCAAAATATTTGACGTGATCTCGACATCGTATGAAAAAACGAAGGGCACATTTACGGTAGCGCAAAGTCTCAGCTACAACATATTAAAATCTGGGAGAAATTCACTAAAGCATAAGTGAGCTAGTGCTCGATAAAGATAGTCATGTCAATTTTCATTTCCAGAAAAACTGCACTCCCATAGAGATGACACGTAAACTGGTCAAATTTGACAAGATTACTTTTAATCCATTTTTACGAGGTGATACCGTTATCCAATCAAAATATTGTAATTTTATGTTTGAAAGAACATTAAATAAGCTACAACATACTGAAATCTGGGTGAAAATTGACTGAGGACTAGTGAGATACGCTTGAGTGAACTTGAAATTTGATGACGTCATTTTGAAAATTTACTTTTTTTACTTTATTGAGAAATTTGATATCTTTTGATCATTTTGTCAGCATTGCCACCCCATGATGTGACATGTACAACTCATCAGCTTTCAAAATATATAAAGAAAATGGGGGGTCACCGTCCATCCTGACGAGTAAAATCGGATTTAAAATTGGCAGTTTTTTGGCATGGTTGCACTGTATATCGCCATTGACGCGCGCGCGGAATTTCAACTTTGACGGGCCCGTATGACGTCATATTGAGTTGGATTTACTTGAAACTTGGTAGAAATATTCCTTGACATTTTAGACATCCGATCAAAGTGAAAAAACTGGAAATCACAATTTCATATGAGCTGTGCGTGCGTATATGCGCGCGCGCGTACGCGTCCTTCCGATTTTTTCAATTTTTCAAAAAATGCTCCAAATGGTCTGAAACGTGTGCAAAAAAATTTTGAGCTCAATCTGAGCATACAAATATTTCAACGCGCGCGTACGCGCGCGTTTTGAGATAAAAATGTATTTTGAGAATATGAGTAAAATTCACTTGACTTGAAATATATGTGACGTAAATTTCATTGAAATATTTCATTCCATTAATGAGATAGGCATGAAAATGTGTTTTCATATAATGACGTCATAGTGACGTCACGGTCGACTGATCACTATGATTTTACTTGCGCTGTCGTCTTTGCGACATGATACATAAATGGTATAAGTTTAACATTCATAGGCAATGCACTTTCTGAGCTAACCTCTGCACAATTTTTGAGGAGAAAGAAATAAAGAAAGATTCCGTACAGAAACAATAGGTGATCCGAGAGGATACTCGGATCACCTAACAAAGAATCCGTACAGATACAGAAGGTGATCCGAGAGGATACTCGGATCACCTAATGAAGCTAAGCTTTGATTACTTAAGCCGAGTTTTTCGACGTGCTTTTGACGTCGTATGAAAAAACGGAGAACTTATTACGATAGCGCAAAGTCTCAGCTACAACATATTAAAATCTGGGAGAAATTCATCGAAGGGTGAGTGAGCTCGTGCTGGATAAAGACAATCATGTCAATTTTCACATCTAGAAAAATTCCCTCCCGTAGAGATAACACGTCATAATGACGATAAAGAAAGAAGTACATAAGACCTTTGACCCCACTTTGCACAGACAAGATGTCATCTGAGCAAAAAGTGGTTATTTTGTGATATGATCCTTGTAACATGGTCTTTACGTGTGCAAAATATGGGAAAGATAGGACATGAATTCACCAAGATACAGGATGAAACATTTATGACCTTTGACCCTTATTTACATACCCAAGATGGCATCTGATCAAGTACTTGTTATTTTATGAAATAATGAACGTGACATGAACTAAGCATGTGCAAAATATGGTGTTGATAGGGTATGTTTTTCTTGAGTTATTGCAAAGAAAGTTGCAGAAAGAAAGAAATATTTCAATACAACGAATATAAGCTTTAATTTCAACCAAGTTTATTGACGTAATCCCGACATCGTATGAAAAAACGAAAGGCACATTCACGATAGCCCAAAGTCTCAGCTACAACATATTAAAATCTGGGAGAAATTCACCGAAGCATAAGTGAGCTAGTGCTTGAAAAAGACAGTCATGTCAATTTTCATTTCAAGAAAAACTGCACTCCCATAGAGATTACACGTAAACTGGTCAAATTCGACAAGGTTACATTCAATCCATTTTTACGAGGTCATGCTGTCATTCAATCAAAATTGTGTTATTATATAACTGATAGAGCATTAAATTAGCTACAGCATACTGAAATCTGGGTGAAAATTGGCCAAGGATAAGAGAGATACGCTCGAGTAAACTTGAAATTTGATGACGTCATTTTGAAAATTTACTTTTTTTATTTTATTAAGAAATTTGATATCTTTTCATCATTTTTCCAGCATCGCCAACCCATGAAATGGCATGTACAACTCATCAGCTTTCAGAATATGTTACAAAAATGGGGGGTCACCGTCCATCCTGACGAGTAAAATCGGATTCAAAATTGGCGTTTTTTTTGGCATTGTTGCACTGTATATCGCCATTGACGCGCGCGCGGATTTTCAACTTTGACGGGCCCGTATGACGTCATATTGAGTCGGATTGACTTGAAACTTGGTAGAAATATTCCTTGACATTTCAGGCATCCGATTTGTGTAAAAAAAGTGTAAATTTCTATTGCATATGAGCTGTACGTGCGTATATGCGCGCGCGCGTACGCGTCCGTCCAATTTTTTCAATTTTTCAAAAAATGCTCCAAATGGTCTGAAACGTGTCCAAAAAAATTTTGAGCTCGATTTGAGCATACAAATATTTCAACGCGCGCGTACGCGCACGTTTCAAGAGAAAGTATGCATTTTGAGAATATGAGTAAAATGCCCATAACTTGAAATATATGTGACGTAAATTTCATGGAAAAACTCCATTCCATGAATGAGATATGATTGAGAATGTGTTTTCATATAATGACGTCATAGTGACGTCACGATTGACCAATCACAATGATATTTTAGATTTGTCGTCTTTGGGACATGATACATATATGGTATGAGTTTGAAATTGATACTCTGAGAACTTTCTGAGTAAGTAGATGCACAAATTTTGTCCAGAAAGAAAGAAGAAGAAGAAGAAGAAGAACTAGAACCGGAATTTGTCAACACTGACAAATTAGGTGATCCGATCTTTTTTTTAATCAATGATTCGAGTCCTGATAGTGTAAAGTCTCAGCTACAACATGTTAAAATGTGCGAGAAATTCATCAAAGCATAAGTAAGATAGTGTTCGATAAAGAGAGTCATGTCAATTTTCACATCTAAAAAATTCCCTCCCATAGAGATAACACGTCATAACGAAGATAGAAAAAGAAGTACATATGACCTTTGACCCCACTTTGCACAGACAAGAAGGCATCTGAGCAAAATGTGGTTATTTTATGAAATGATCCCTGTTTCATGGTCTTTACCTGTGCAAAATATGGGAAAGATAGGACATGTATTTATCAAGATACAGGATGAAACATCTATGACCTTTGACCCTAATTTACATACCCAAGATGGCGTCTGATCAAGTAGTTGTTATTTTGTAAAATAATGTTCGTGGCATGAACTAAACATATGCAAAATAAGGTGGTGATAGGGTATGTTTTTCTTGAGTTATTGCACAGAAAGTTGCAGAAAGACAGAAATATTTCAATACATCGAAGATAAGCTTTAATTTCAACCAAGTTTTTAGACATGATCCCGACAACGTATGAAAAAACAAAGGGCACACTCACGATAGCTCAAAGTCTCAGCTACAACATACTAAAATCTGGGAGAAATTCACAGAAGCATAAGGGAGCTAGTGCTCGAAAAAGAGAGTCATGTCAATTTTCACTGCCAGAAAAACTGCTCTCCCATAGAGATAACACGTAAACTGCTCAAATTTGACAATATTACATTCAATCCATTTTTACGAGGTGATGCCGTCATCCAATCAAAATGTTGTAATTATATTAATGAAAGATCATTAAATAAGCTACAACATACTGAAATCTGGGTGTAAATTGGCAAAGGATAAGTGAGATACGCTCAGGTGAACTTGAAATTTGATGACGTCATTTTGAAAATTTACTTTTTTTAATTTATTAAGAAATTTGATATCTTTTAATCACTTTGCCAGCATCGCCAACCCATGAAATAACATATCCAACTCATTCGCTTTCAGAATATGTAAAGAAAATGGGGGGTCACCGTCCATCCTGACGAGTAAAATCGGATTTAAAATTGGCGTTTTTTTGGCATCGTTGCACTGTATATCGCCATTGACGCGCGCGCGGAATTTCAACTTTGACGGGCCCGTATGACGTCATATTGAGTCGGATTGACTCGAAACTTGGTAGAAATATACCTTGACATTTCAGGCATCCGATAAATGTAAAAAACCGGGAAATTTCTATTGCATATGAGCTGTGTGCGCGAATATGTGCGCGCGCGTACGCGTCCGTCCAATTTTTTCAATTTTTCAAAAAATGCTCCAAATGGTCTGAAACGTGTGCAAAAAAAATTTGAGCTCGATTTGAGCATACAAATATTTCAACGCGCGCGTACGCGCACGTTTTAAGAGAAAATATGAATTTTGAGAACATGAGTAGAATGCGCATAACTTGAATTATATGTGACGTAAATTTCATTGAAAAATTCCATTCCATTAATGAGATATGATTGAGAATATGTTTTCATATAATGACGTCATAGTGACGTCACGGTCGACTGATCACTATGATTTTACTTGATCTGTCGTCTTTGGGACACGATACATATATGGTATAATTTTGGCATTGATAGGAAGAGTACTTTCTGAGCTAATCGAAACACAACTTTTGTCCAGAAAGGAAGAAAGAAGAAGAACAAAGAATCCGTACAGATACAGAAGGTGAT
The DNA here is from genome assembly GCA_033980235.1 of Diadema setosum. Classification (NCBI taxonomy): domain Eukaryota; kingdom Metazoa; phylum Echinodermata; class Echinoidea; order Diadematoida; family Diadematidae; genus Diadema; species Diadema setosum. Next base: position 34,887,064 of record CM067074.1, read on the forward strand.
CCGAGAGGACACTCGGATCACCTAACAAAGAATCCGTACAGATACAGAAGGTGATCCGAGAGGATACTCGGATCACCTAATTATTCCGCACATGCTGAATATAAAGACATACTAATCAATATATAGTGAGACATGACTATCCAGTCTACATTCTGGCCATAAAATAACTAAATAATGATAAACTAGCTCAGTTACAATCCTCCATCACAAACGAATTGTCAGTCATACGAAACAGAATTACATTTCGACCGACCACCCAGTCCACCCGTACCTCCGTGCGCATGCATGCCAGTTTGCAGGCACAAACCCTTGTTGGTCGTAAAGGAGTTTGCGCCAAGACTACTATATGCACCACTTCAGCACTGTCCCATAGGCCCTGTGTTGTAGCTTCTCCCAACAATGGTTTGTACAACCATGGACCTACAGTAGGTCCATGGTACAACCTTTGGGTCCTTTTCATGTTTATAAGGCGGAGCTTCATTCTGAGAGGATTAGGATTGTCATGGTAACCGTGATTGACATGTCCTATGGGGGCCTGTCTGGCTGACCCCCACTGAGATAAAGGTCAACCTGAGTAGAAAGCCAGAAGGTGGTTTGAACTGTTATGTAACACCTCGGAATGTACTTTCTAGAGCAAGAAATGCTCCCTTCTGTTCTGTCTGCAATGAGTGACCACCTCCTTGCATGAGGAACCAAGGAACATATCCCTGCCATTCCCATTCTGTTTATTCGTTTTCTTCTTTTCTCTCTTTTCAAGCTCTCACTAGATCTTTTTTCTTTCTGTCCGTCTGTCTACTCTTCATAATTACTGAATCATGTCAAGACCAACATGATTTTTCCCTCTATTTTCACCTTTCTCTCAATAAATCTCTTTATGAAAGAAATACTAAAACAGGCCTAAATCATTAATTCTCTGTTTTTGTACATTGAAAATGCACTCCCCATTTGCATTAAAAGCTCAACAAGTTTGTAGGTGTTTTTTTTTTTTTCTATATCAGTCTACCTTACATGTATATTTTTCTTGGCCTCTGGCGTACCACTTATACAATGTGTCATATAACTCCTTTCATATTTCTATAATATTTCATGAAGGGCTATACATGCCTAAGTCGAGATCTTAATCAAGATTGTACCAAACTATAACGAGCCTAAACTTTATCTGTTTAAGAAAAAAGATAATAGCTATAAATAAGCTTTTACATTGTATGTGACATTTAATTGTGAATGCGAGTTTACTTATGCATGTTGCCTGCTTATCACGCATTTCATCAAATTTGCCTTCTTGGAAGTTTGATGATAAATCTACTAAGGCTTATTCATCTACAGTAATAAATGACTATACTTTATGATTGGTGACTTTTCCCTTCAGGCCTACGTAATTTCTTGCTCGTGCTATTGCTAATGTGTTGTACATGTACCAAAACAAAATCTCAACGAAATACTTGCCAATAGGCCCATAACGAGCTGAGATAAAAGATTAGCTAACCTGGATCAATCCATTCAAGTAAAAATCTGACACCATGCAATGTCAAATTTATAATTGTCCTGCATTCAAACTGTTTAGCTGAATTAGTCAATAAATATAGGCGTTCATGTATCTTACAAATATTGTGGATAATATTATAGAGCTTAATAACATAGTTATGAATTTTTGAAGTTTAAACTTGCTCTTTATCTAACTTTCCTCAAACGGTCACTGATATGTTTATTGTTCTAATAATGTTGCTGAATTCTCTCAATCCACATGTATTTCATTGTGAAATTGACTTTTACGATTTCATCAAAATATTTCTTGCGATTGTTTGATATTTCAATTAAACAGTGTTATAAAGCCATGACCACATAACTGTAGTATGTTGTAATTTTTGTAAGAGTAACAGAAAAGAGATTAGATATGTTTTGATGATATCATAAAAGTAATATGTACTGCGCAAGTTCACGTTGAAATCATGTGGACTGAGAGAATTCAGCAACATTATTAGAACATATCAGTGACAGTTTGAGCAAAATTAGAAAAAGAAAAAGTTATGAATTTTTGAAGTTTCTATAGCCAGGTCAAAATATCAAGGTCCCACACATACTGTAATGTGGGCTACATTGCCAAGGAATATACGCCTTTTTTTTAATTTATTTTTACAGAGAATATTACAGTTTAAAGAACAATAGCCTACCTACATTTCTTTCAAAAACAACAGAAGTTCATTGAAATGTAAACAAACAAGCAAAAACGTGTTGCTCAGAAAATAATGAGAATGTACTGGGGGGGGGTCAAAATTTCAAACCAAATATTTTTTCATTATTCTGTTTGATTCCTGTTTGAAAGTATTCAAATTTTTGAAAAAATAACATTTCAGACCTTAAAGCTGAAGGGTTATTCGTGTAATTTAAGGAAAACCCTGGCACCTGAAGTAAATTTAAGCAAAACTTTGCTTTCATGAATTGCACCATATTGACAAAACTCTGAAGTCAAACTTCACCATGCAAAGTTTATATGGTTAACAACAATATATAGTTTGTGAATCAAAACTATTTGGGGGTTGAATATAAAGTGAATTTTTAAAAAGATACATGAGATTTATAAATTTTTGCTAAAAATACCAATTGACATGTAATTTTTAAGATTTTAACTATTTGTTGGAGGGCAGGCCAGGTCAAACTCTTACTATAACAAGTCTTTAAGTAGGGCTACCTTCCTATGTAGGTTAAATGAAATTCCAATAATTTCTTAAAAACTTGGATTTTTCACACATGGATGTTTCGGAGGTGACAGTTAAGATATTAGAATGTTTCGGAGGTGACATTAATATTAACACTCACTTTTTTTTTTGAGAATAAGTGACAATAACACAAAAACTTCTTCTTTTTATCAATGTTTTTAATAATTATAACTCGAGAACAAGAAATTAGCCCCTGTTTCAAGCAGATAGACCACACAGAACAAGTGTTTTTTTACACTTCATTAATTAGCATGGGTACCGGTAGTTTGCCTTCCATTTGGACGAAGGATGTAAGCTAAATATTGTAATCTGAAGAAACATGGCATTCCATTTTCTACCTTGAATTGAGATGAGGGTGTAAGATCATTTTAGTAATGTTTCTTTGTTCTCGGAACATTTTATTCCACAACACCAGGGAAGAATCACTTCGTTTCGGAGGTGACATTCAATGTTAACATTGTGTTGAAATATTCATTTACAGTAAGAATATGATGGACATAAGCTAGATATTGTAACCTGAAGAAACATGGCATTCCATTTTCTACCTTGAATTGAAAGGAGGGTGTAAGATCATTTTAGTAATGTTTCTTTGCTCTCAGAACACTTTATTCCACAACACCAGGGAAGAATAACTTTGTTTCGGAGGTGACATTCAATGTTAACATTGTGTTCAAGTATTCATATAGTATGTCCCCCCCCCCAAAAAAAAAAAGAAACATGGCATTCCATTTTCTACCTTAAATTGAAATGAGGGTGTAAGATCATTTTAGTAATGTTTCTTTGCTCTCAGAACATTTTATTCCACAACACCAGGGAAGAATAACTTTGTTTCGGAGGTGACATTCAATGTTAACATTGTGTTCAAGTATTCATATAGTATGTCCCCCCCCCCCCCAAAAAAAAAAAAAAAATGCAATTAGACTTTTGCATTGATAGCACCCAATTAAATCAGCTAAATTCTACTTTATTTTGATTATAACATCTTAGCTCTATTTTGCAGAGAGCCCCAGTCAGTTTTGTTAAGTGATCTCAAAGAAATGTAGATTGTTATAAAGGATGTCAGGAGTCTGATTCTTCCAAGTTCAGCACTTGGATGCTCTTGGAACTGCATATTAATGTGTAAACACAATATACAGAACTTGGAGGGAAGGGATTCCTCACATGCTCTACAAAAATCCTCAATTCTCTTTGACCTCTGAAGCAAATTGAATGGGGTTTTCTGTAAGGTGTGGGCAATGAGTTATAGTTTCAATCCCTCAAATTGTATTTTAGAATGATTCACTATCTTTAAAGTTATCGTTGCGGAGGGTACCACTGTGATTATTTGGTGGGGACATACGGTATGAATAGGAAAAGCAAAAATTTGACATTTGTACGTTTTTGTTTGCAAATAGTTTTATAACCTAGATTAATTCAAGGATGTTCATGAATTCTTCATTATCCTTGACAGCCACCATACAAATGTCATAATACTGGTGAAAGGTGTTTGGTTCATCTGGGATAAATTTTCTATTTACACCAGATTCATTTAAACTGTTGACATTAGTAAAATATATTTTACGTATCTTTCTGAATTGCTTGAAAATTACCTGCAAATCATGCATATTAATCACTTTTGAGAGTAAAAAGTATAAGATAAGTAAAACCATTTTGTTGTTTTTGAGGTGACACAACACAGAGACAACCCAACTTCTCAGGTGTTAACTATTTAGTGAACATTCATGTCTTTCCACATGGCTTTAATTTTCAAATATAAGCTCTTTCTTTCAGTTCTTACTTGTTATTTTGTTTAATTATTCTCTTTCATTATAATGAATACCAGCTCATATTTTGTTTGAGATTGTAATTCATACTAATCTTTAACAGGTTTTTACAGTTTGGTTAAGACAACAGTTTGTGTTTCCCAGCTGAAGAGAGCAGCATAATGCTTTTCTGTGAACTTGAGGGGAAAATTTGTTTTTGTTCAGTAATTTCCTCCATCAACTTCACGGAAGGTCCCGGACACAAACTGGTCTCAAATAAGCCTATAAGGGACCGAAACTGGAAAAGGACAAGTTCACCTCAATAGACATGAGGGCTGAGTAAATACAGCAATATTAGTAAAACACATCAGTGAGAGTTTGAGGAAAGTAAGGCAATCCGTTCCAGAGTTATGGATTTTTTAAGTTTCTGCTCAGTCAATGCTGAATGAGAAGACTTCTATACATGTAGCTTGTGATGTCACATGTATACGAGGATATAGAGAAAGTATCAAGAAAATTCAACATACTGTATTTTCACTTTTCTTGCATAACAAAAGAACACATGACTTCTCTCTTTTAGAAGGCAGGATGAATAATATTGCCCTAAAATACATCAGTAGCAAGTTGAAGAAATGTGAACTTTTTTCAAAAAGTAAAATTTTGTGAAATTCATTATATTTTCCTTATATCGTTGTACACATGTGACATCATACACTGTCATAGTCGTCTCATCCAGCAGTGATTGCGAAGATACGTAAAAAACCCATAACTTTTGAATGGATTGTCCAATTTCCCCAAAACTTTCAATAATGTGTTCTACTAATGTTGTTGCATTCACTCAATCCACATGTATATGAAGGTGGACTTGTCCTTTAAGAAACCATTTTCTTTTCCTTGAAATTCCAGTACTAAAAGCCAAATTCTAAGATAAAACATAATAACAAAACAAGGTAAACACCTCATCAAAATTATATTGAGATAGAACTACAAATCTTGTTTTTGGATCTTTCCCTTTCCAGTCCTGGGGACTTGTTCCTCTGTTCACTTTAGTTGTCACATAACTTCAATAATCGTAAAAAATACAACATTTGTCATAAACAGTTGGTTCAACTTGGAAAATGTAATAATTATTGTCATATTAAAAAAAAATCACATAATTTTGTTTATGACTATACCACGTTGTACATGGAAAAACAACAACTAAGAATTCAAGAACAAGTGGTGCACCAGCTATAGGCATGTGGCCTTTTTGTGGAGTGTGATTATTTGATAATTTTTTTTTTTTTTACATTTTTTTTTTTAGATTGTGGACTAGGGCATGCATGAACTGCCACATGTATCACTTTGGTATCGAGGGAATTCTGGTGAGCTATGTATACAAAAGTCACTTCTGTTGTGATGATTTTGTAGATATTAAATGTATTAGAAAATATTGATAGATAGTGAAAAGGAACTGAAGTCTTGCCTTTCACTATCATATAACAATATGGTGTTAACAAACAATGTCACCTCCGAAACACAAGAAATAGTAACCTACATGGAAAGCTGTGATTGGTAAATCTTCACAAATAATTTGCTTGTTGGAAATCAAGCTTCTAAGATGAAAGCATCTATATGTTTACTTAACTAAAGCAGGAGAATTGATATTGATTACAATGTTATATATACAACAGATGGGTGTATTTTGTGCATTCTCATTGTTAAAAAGAGTGAAAAAATGTAAATTTGCCCTAAAACGTGCTGTCTAGTAATACAAAAAAGAGTGAGAGTGTGTTAGTTGATTTCTCCACTTTGAGACTTATGTTACTAAAATAAATGAAACCATTGGTGTAGATGATATGGTTTCTCTTCAACAGAAATGAGCAAAAAATCTTGTTAACAGTGTTTTGTCACCTCCGAAACAGTAATTCTTAGTTTTTATTAGATCTTTTATTAATCTCTAGAAAATTCTCATTTCCTGTTGCCATATTACTATTTTCATCCAAAAGAGATTCCTGTCAATTGGACAGAATCAAACAAAATTGCTTTGTCTTCGAGAAATTATCAAATATAATATGCTTGTTGTTTCGGAGGTGACAATTGTTTCGGAGGTGACAAGTGTTAACGGAAAATTGTAAATTGCTCCGAAATGAAAACAACAGGCTATATTTCTACTACCTTCCTTCAGAGATAATGTGAGGGGATATGTTACATTTTTGCCAATGTAATGTATAACCGATGTCAAGAATAAAAAAAAATCAAATACATAAATCTGTTGTCTCGGAGGTGACAGAAATGTTAACGGAAAAGTTACATAAATTTATAAATGCTCACCAAAAAATGATAAACTATTTGAATTAAATAATCTTTGGATCAAAGTTAAGTCAGATTGATTACTATTCTGTTTTGATGGAAATTAGCAAAGTTGAATTTCATAATTGTGAACAAGAGCTAACTCAAAAGAGGGGTTAATTGTTAACGGAAAATGTCACCTCCGAAACATAAAGTTTGGACAATTTCAGTCTTTAAAGAAGACAAAGCAGAACCTGGTAAACATAATAGTTCTTAATGTTGGATACCTGTCTATCACAAGAACAAAAATAATGAAAAGGAATAAACAATTTAATATGCTAGCTCTGACAAAAATACTATGTCAGAGTGAGTACACCAAAAGTGTTGGATTTCAAGCATGTAAGTGCCTGCCACATCTGAAAGAAAAAGAGAGGAAAGTTCATTAAGGTACCCAAGGTAGACACTATGGGTGGTAAGTTTATGAGAAAAAATAATGCATATCTGTCAGTGTATAAGAAAGTTATACACCAATTAGTGCAAACACTGTGTTTTACACCACTGATTGTAAAAATGGCCAACCAGCAAATGATTTTAACTAGTATAGAATAGAGAATTGCAATCAATTGCAAGTTATGATCAACTGCAGCATCCAGGAGATTTTACATTGATATCTATCAGTATAGAAATGTATTGTTTTATCAGACCAATAAATAGGGAGGAATTTACCAAGAGTGAATTTGAAACACTGTTGGAACTTACATAAGGAGAGAGATCAAACTAGGGAGAGAAGTTATACAGAAGACCATCTCTGACTCCACTTATTAAAAATTCCTCATAGAAGTAGAAAACCTCTTAGAAGTAAAATGTGTTTCTGGGACTGGTTCCTGCATAGGCACAAGAACTGTTCTTTGCTTTTCGGCATTGATTTTTCCAAAATTAAGGTTTCATTCAGAACCTACACATAATGATATTAAAGGGTATTAGTTTTAGATTGTTATATAGGCCTAGGTTGGTACATTTACAATGAACCTAGGTTTGTGTTTACAGTATACCAGCGAGAAAAAGAAAAAATGTAGGTGTTAAAGGATTGTAGTTTTGGTTGAGATGGTGATTCAGCTTTTGACTTTTTGCAAGATAGAAACTACTCGACATACTATTATCAAACAGGAGTTAAAATTCTATTTGATGAAAGTCAGATTTGGAAATATCCAAAAACAAAGTAAAGCAAAATGATCCATATACAAGAAAATTCCCACATTTCATTAGGACCACTTTGTTTTGGGATATCTCAACCATCTCAAATTTGATTTTCGTCAAACAAAATTTACTTCCTCGTAATACAATAGTATGTAGGCCTATGCTTTTGATAGTCATATAAGGGGAATCTCATTAATTGTTACAAAAAGTTGAAACATGCCTTGAAATCTTGTTCAGAAAATAAATAATGCCCCCAAATATCTCATTACATTTTAGTCATTTCATGGTTTACACGTGAATGAATCCACATTATTATGTCTGCATATGTTACTCCATTGTTTACAGAAGAGCCAGATACTGTATAAGGGGGAAAGGTGATTGTACTGCTGTACTGACTACTGTCACCTGTACCCCTTGGAATTTGGTGCACTGGTATCCATGGAGGAAGGGTTGTCTGACCAGTGTTGTTTTTATTTCACCCATGGACTGGTGATATCTGCCTAATCTGTTTCCCTAATTATCCAGTTATTGGGTGTTGCCAGGCAAGTCCCAATAGATGGTGATGGACATTGGAAAGCAACTAATCACATGGGTAGAGGGTGGAGTTTGATTTTCACCGTGAGAAACTGTTTTTAGAAGTCTGTAGAAACCTTTGTTGGGAGAGGCTGTAGTGCAGTGGTGCGTGTATTAGTCTTAGCAAATGCAGACTCCTAATACGACCAACAAGGGTTTGTGCCTGCAAACTACATGCATGCAGCGATCTTGGCGGGATCCCGAATGAGGAATTATCGAGTAATTTGATTTTCATTGCGTTTGGTACACTAGTGAAGGTACTAACCATGGAGTTTTGGTAGCTCCATGGTACTAACGATCCGCGCGATGTGGGCGTGTAGTTGGATGGATCGACACCGGATGCTCGCGTGTACTAGTAATGTGTTCCGTTTGTGTATGTGTGTGTGTGTGTGTGTGTGTTTACGTTTACATGTATGTAGTGCTGGGATGTGGTTACAGTAACTGTGAGAGAGATGCAGTAGGTTGTTTCCTATTTCACTGGGAAAAAAGAAACTGGATGAAGTAGACTTAAATAAAAAAAAAATATATATATAACTAGTAGTAGACCAGTTGGGAGTAGTCTAGTTGGCAGTAGACTAGTTGGCAGTAGATGAGTTGGCAGTAGACGAGTTGGGTGTAGACCAGTTGGGTGTAGACTAGTTGGGAGTAGACGAGTTGGGAGTAGACCACTTGGGTGTAGACGAATTGGGAGTAGACCAATTGGGAGTAGACGAGTTGGGAGTAGACCAATTGGGTGTAGACCAGTTGGGAGTAGACCAATTGGGAGGAGACCAGTTGGCAGTAGACCAGTTGGGAGTAGACTGACTGGTTATTAGACTAATTGACTATTAGACAATGAGTTGTAGACCAATTGGCTATTAGACAAAATGAGCTGTAGACTATTTTATTCATAGACCTTATGATTAATAGACGAAATGGTCAATAGACATAATGGGTGTTAGACGAAATGTGACTTAGACAAATTGGACATTAGATAAAATGGCTAGTAGACGAAATGACAATTAGACTAATTGGCATATAGACAAAATGGTTGATAGACGAGTTGGTAGTAGACGAAGTGAGTTTAGACAAGATGGCATTAGACTAGGTGGACAGTGGACAGGGTGGGTGTAGACGAGGTGCCAATTTACCTGTTTAAATATAAGTCCAACCAACTCCCGTTTTTGTTTCAAGATATGTATAATGTTCTTTTCTTTTCTTTTTGATGATAGAAATAAATAAACTATTGAATTGAATTGAATTGAAATGTTAATTCAAATGTACATAATTACCCGACGCGTCATTCATCACATTATTTAAATAATCCCAAACTTATTTTAGTTCAAAGATCAATCAGGCATCACGGACCGGATGTATGGAACGTTTTACCCAATTATTCAAATTCATGTTATTCTCTAAATTCCTTTAAGGCAGTTTTTAAGAGATATCTTATTTCAAAATATCAGGCATATCAAAAGAGATGAATTAGGTTTTTTTTTTCTTTTACAATCTTGACTTGTTAAGTTGGTTCACTGTTTACATTATTCATTTAATTATTTTGTATAAAATATAATAATTTATTTTATAATAAACGAACATGGGTTTTCTTCAAATTTTCAAACTAATCAGTATGTATCAACCCACACGCATTTACGTGCACACACATACACATACACACGTGACGCACTCACACACAAACACACACACAAATGCATTTAACATAAACACATGCATGTCCACAACCATGTAATACATACTCACATCCATAAAATTTGTTTTGATTGATCTATAGCGTATCCGGACAATTACCCCCAGAGGGCAATTACCCCCCCCCCCCCCCCCCCGCTAAATACTGGTTAGTGGTAAGGTTAGAGTAAAGATTAGGGTTGGGGCTAGGTTTAGGGTTAGGAGTTTGGGTTGGGGATAGGATTAGGTTCAGGATTAGGTTCAGGATTAGGATCAGGATTAGGGCAAGGGGAAGGGTCCGGGGTCATTGCCCAGGGGGTAATTGCCCTATACCCGATCTATAGTAATGATAAAAGCACACTTCGCTGCACTTAATGCACTTCATTCACTACTCTACACACGTTGCTTTTTCTTTTTCTTTTCTTTTTCCCCACTGGCGTCCCCTTGCGGACGCCACAAAATTAGCACAAAGCATTTCAATGGGAAATTGCCCATTTTGTTTATATGTATTATCATGTTTCTTATTTCCTTTTTGAGATTCTGAGGCTGCTATCACTATTAAGCACGTGCTTAAAGACGGTAGGCTCCTGCATGTTTTTTCTTCATCCTTACCCGGAAACAAGTCTTAGTGTATCCTTTGATCTCATCATTATGTTTATACTTTAAAGATTGTAATTATGACACTATGAATGTAATATTGGTTTTTTTTTTCTTCTATTCTGTTATCAGATACACGTGTTGTCATTTTGCAATATATCATTTCCTTTAAAAAAATGCAGAAATAGAATCGAACTGAACTGAACTGTTGGTGTTTCTTCACTACCCATTATTCCATGTTATACACTTAAAATCTATAAAGCTTAGCTTTATCTATTCATTGCACCTGTCCATGAATATAGATATTTCTGTAATATTTTTAAGGCTCTGTGCATTTCATTGACAGGGAGTTCCAGGCCATACCACCAAAGTGACATAATGGTATAGTAAATAAACGTTAGTTTTTACAATTTACCACCACCTTGTGAAATCATATGACGTGAACCGATAAATTTTTATTTGCCAATTTGACGCAACGAACTATTCATTATGGAGAGATAAGAAAGATAATGTTGTATTTGTTCTACTTAATGATTTTATGTTGTTCAGTAACGAAAAAAAAAAATGAACTCAAGAGTCCGTTACATATATGGTATGATTTCCAAACGATAACAATAATTCTCTTTTGTTGTTCTGCAATGATAATATTCCCGCTTCATTAATAATCTGTAATCAAGACAAAAGAATCATATTACTATAGTGTTTGAATGGGTATAGTGATATCCGAAGCGTATGGTTCAATGTTTCTGCTATTGAAGTAACTTAATATTCGCTGTCCTTTATGTTGTACTCTTCTATGAAAAAAAAAAAAAAAAAAAAAAAACATTTCAGGGTAGCCTAAAGGAGGCTTCAGGCAACCGTGGCAAGATTGACGCTTGTCACGGTTGACGCTTAATTGCCACGGTTTGACGCATACTCATGCCATGATCATGATAACTGTCTCTTTGAATAAGACAGCGACAGCGGCGTTCACAGTGAGTAAGTTCACACCTAGATCACATTGGGAGATAAAGACATATACTGAGTATTCAAACCAGTGTAAAGTTATCACAGCACAAAAGATTCTTTTCATGGATGTTTGTATTACAAGGCATAATAATCGTCTCTTCATTTAGTCTTTAGAGTGGATGAAAATTTAAACATTCAAATACCAAATATAAACTTACTGATTGCTGGATATAGCTACGAACCCACACAAGCAACAAAATCATAGACATGTAATGAGCTAAACAAAGAAGACATTGGGAAATGCCTTCTTTTCAATAGCCAGTAACAAAAACATTTTATTTGATACAAAGAGCACACTACTATCTACTCTCTCTCAAAATATCGAGTGAAAATATTTACTCTTGAAGGAGTGAATACAAAAAAGAGTGAATTTAGTGTGAAATTGTAGTGAATTTTGAGCGAAAATGTTCATTTCTACTCATTTTGGAGTGACCTCAGGGATCTCGAAGATTTTGGAGTGATCCCTGAGGTCACTCTAAAACGAGTGAAAATGAACATTTTAGACAGTATACAATAAGATGGAGTTTGATTCAACTTTTACTATATAGAGTGACTGAAAGTGATGTTCGTAATATATTTGATATTTCCTTTGATAAAGCTACAGGTTTGGATGGAATACCTGATTCGTTAAATCACTTCTACCACTTACTCACATAGTATATTTATCCCTTTTCAGCGGGGTTATCCCGCGTGAATGGAAATGTGCGAAAGTCGCTCCTTTACTCAAAGGCGGCAAGGAAACAGAGTTAGCAAACTATCCATTTATCCATTTATCCCATTTCCATTCTACCGGTTTTGTCTAGGTCATTGAAAGGATTGTTCATTCTCAAGTCACCAAATACCTGTCTGAATACTCTATTTTGTCTACTAATCAGTCGGGGTTTCGACGCGGTCACTCCACATCCAAAGCTTTGTTAAATGTTACTGAAAATTTATTGTCCAACATGGATAAAGGCCTGGTTTCTGGGCTTGTAACATTAGATTATTGAAAAAGGCCTTTGATATGGTCGACCACACAATAATGGTTGAAAAGTTAAGATTATTATGGGTTTGACCACACAAGCCTGTTGTGGTTTACGAATTATTTAAAAAGAAGAATGCAAAGAACAGAAGTGAATGGTGCCATGTCTAACCCTGCTCCTGTTGTGTCTTGGGGTGCCACAAGGCTCGATACTGGGACCGGTATTATTTTTACTTTTTATAAACGATATTACTCACACGGTTAAACATTGTGATTTATCTCTCTATGCAGATGATACATGTATGTATTTTTCTTCTAATAATCCTGTTGAAATGACAACATAAATCAAGATTTGCAAGAGATTTCTATGTGGTTGACGGCGAATAATCTGGTTTTGACTGCTGATAAATCAGAATATATCATTTTGGGTTCCAGGAAGAAGTTGAAGTGTTTGCATGATTCTGGTATTATCAGTGTGATTATCCTTCAAATAAATGGTATACGATTGAAAGTGGATTATATAAGAGGGAAAATTTTGAGAAGTTTGTTCCTACTGAGGAAAATCCGGTTTTGTGTGAATTTTAAAGTTGCAAAAATGTTGTATTTTTCTATCATGCAATCTCATCTGGATTATTGCTCACCAGTATGGATTAATGCTGCAAAGTCCACTTTGAATAGGCTGTTCGTTTTACAGAATAGGGCTTTACGCATTGTTTTAAAGGTAGATAATTTTAGAAAGAACCTCGATATTGTTTAGCAAATCAGGTATTTATTCAATATGTTCGTTGGGAAAGAGTAAATGTGATTTTGTTGCATAAATGTTTGTACGGATTTGCACCACAACATATTTCGTCAAGAATATTATAAAAGAACACAGTTATAAACTCCTTAATTCTCAGGTTCAAATTTGGTTACCTAAACCTAAAACAAATTTTATGAAAAGAAGTTTTTTATATGTAAGTTCAGGTATATTCAATTCGTTGTCATTGATGAAAAATGAGATCCAGACTTTTTAAGTTGTAATTTGATATATTTGTATTCATATTCTCAATATCTTTTTTTATATGAAGTATTGTTTTATTAGATCACCGGTTCCAAGTCTCCGGTTTTGGATATCCCTTTCCTCGTGATATATACACACACGCTCAAACACATTTTTGTTGTCTTTAATTAGTATTTTGGTTAGGCATTTAGTTGTGTTAAGTTGAGTTCTCTGAGCATGTTTCTATCGTCTTTTTGTCCGGTTATTTCTATTACTGCAATTATTTTAATATATTGTTTAAATATATCGACTGTAAGTCCTTTTGTGCATACTTTTTTTCTATTGATACTGACTGAAATAATAGTGATGAATTGTTTTAATTTGTCGACTGTATGTCACCTTTTTTTATCTTTTTATTTTTACAATAATTTCATAGCCATGTTGTACAAGTTTTAATGTGTATTTATCGCTGTTGTTGTTTTTTATATGAATTTTATATGTATGTCAAGTGGACCCCTTTGAAAATCAGCTGTGCTGAAAGGGCTATTCACCCTATTGCTGGAAATAATAAAATAAATAAATAAATGAAGACATAGTTGATAACACTGCTTTCTATTGCAAAGTGGAAATTAAATTCAAAATAATCGTGGAATTTATGGCTATATAGGCAAAAACTGATAAAAAGCTTGAAACAAGCCGACTATGGGTTCGAGCCTTGTAGCTGTAAAATGAATGACAGGCTCTTGTCAATTTATGCTGTTATTTTCATTGCATTAAACCATCAAGCAAATAATATGTAGTGGTATCAAATTATGGAGATCTGCGCTTTTACATCAGTAAAAATATTTTGTAAATATAGAAATGTGTAAGTCTGATGCTTATTTATTTTGATCGTGGTAAAGGAATACGGTTGCACCCGGTGTTTCTTTCCTCTGATACTCCAACAGCAGTACTATGCACCGTAGTCGTTTTTATCATTTTTTTTTTCAAGATAGTTCGATCTAGACACACACAGAATGTTTTGATATCCGAAGCATCTGACATGTACTACTCTCCCTTATTAAAAAAAAAAAAAAAAAAAAAAAAAAAAACAGTGGCAACGTTCACTCACCTGCTCATGATGTAGAATACAATCGTAGTGAATAATTATTTGGAGTGAAAATACGTTTGTTTGTTTGTTTGTTTGTTTGTTTGTTTGTTTGTTTGTTTATTTTTTCACTTTCATTTGGAGTGACTTAGGTCTTTGCGCATGCCGTTTGTGGCTTGTTTCTGCTCTACGATATACGTGATCACACTTTCTGCTGCGCGCACATTACATTTATGTTGGTAAACCAATGGACAGACCTCCGATTACACAACGTGAATTATAGGAAGGTGCACAAAATAGGATAAAGCGGAAAGACAATTCCAGAAGACTAATTGGACTAGATCGCTACTGAATCCAGGAAAGTGTGAGAAAGAATATATCCCCTAGATCTTTGTCATGTATAGTGATGAAGACTAGTTATGGTAAAGAGATATCATCCATCGGATCATCAACCCGCTCTGATCAAGCCTAGACAGCGCCCTCTCAAGGTGCGATGAAGAATGAACCATAATACACAATACATACCTAACGTACAGTATGAATGTATAACAGTTAACATAAGACGTTTATCTTCGGACTGACAAATTCTGGGATTTGGGTAATAGAATCGTGGGAAAAGTTTTGTTTGTTTATTTGTCTGTTTGTTTGTTTGGGTTTTCTGTTGATTTGTTTGTTTGTTTGTTTGTTGTTTGTTTTTAGAATCAGCCTCTTCGGAAAAATGAGGGACATCTGGCACTGACGATACTATTTCGTATTTTAATCTTCCAGCATTCCCGGATGAGCCTTAAACTGTCTATATATGATACAGACCTACATTTTTTCTTCTATAAAGTGTGTTTATTATACCAAGGAGGTATTACTACCTCCTTGATTATACCAATTCTTTACTTCATACATTGTTATAGATTGTATTCATACCCTATATCTGCATGAGCTCACATAATTTATGAGAATATCCACTGTCTTGATCGGCCGATTTCAAAACAACCCATCTCACTGCCAAGAGTACCAATCTAATGTGCTGGTACTAGTGATTTAAATCGGCAAATCGAACCAAATCTATTCTTTTTTAATTCCACCATAAGTGTTCATTTTGTATAAATTCTAACTTTTAATACCTCGGTTCCGTTATCTTTCAATCAAAACGCTGCTTAATGCGACTGCCTTCCCTTGATAGGTCCTACGCATATTATATTCGTTCATTTATTTATCGTTGTACACATTACCCATTCCTACTACATAAGATGGAATTATACTGTATTATGTTTTACACAAAATTTTATCAAATTATTGTGAAATGAAGTTTCCTGAGCATTCCTGAACATTTTATAATAACGATAACATCAAAGCATTGTTGGGAAAAGTGGAGAAAATTAGACCACCTTATTTTGACTCGTATTATGTTCTTGGGGATGCTACTTTTTTCTTCTTCTTTTTTTAAAGGGTAATGGAGTTTAAGAATGCTTCGAAGACTTTAAAGAAAAATATTCCACGTGACGAAATCCGGTCCGAGAAATGTTAAAACAATTTAACTGAGTTTTTTACTATAAAAAGAAAGAAAGGCTAGTGTAAAGTGATTATTTTTCTCTTCTCTTCGGACTCCTGAGAGATTTAGAAAGCAGGTTCCAAGATATATTGAAATATTTTGAAAATTATCTTCAAATCTAATGTGAGGACTAGGTTTTTATTAATTTTGGTTTCTTTTCGGAGATCCTAATTTGAATGCCCACACACAAAATGTCTCTTATCAAAAATGTTGGCATTTTGCCTGTGATGAGGTGGGATATCTGTCTAGAGATCGGGGCGTATTGAACAATGTTCCGGGGAGGGGGAAAGGGGATTCTCCAAAGCAGAAAAAGCCTGCGAAAGCCCGTGAAAGAGGGTTCAGAAATTTTGGCAGCCGGGAGACCGGGGGTGCTTTCAAGAGGGGAGCGAGCCGTTGTTGTTGTTGTTACTAGGGTGGCGGTGATGGAGGTAGTAGTGGTTTGGTTTGGTTTTACGACACTTTTTCAGTCAAACTTAGCTCCGGACTAAGCAATAGTATAGTACAGCAGTGCTCAGTGACTGTAAAATTGGAGTCAACTCAACTTTTATACGCCATTTTGAGGACAACTGGTCAGTGTTTGGCGGGTTCAAACGAGTTTGTCGGCTCTTGCCCCAACGTAGAGGGCTCAATAACATCTTAGGAACCAGAGCCCTTCTGGGCTCTGTTACTAAAGTAAACAATATCACTAGCTGCTGGAATATTAAACCTTCCCAATGCTTTAAAATTATACAATGTAATTATTTCTCTTCCTCTCTCCCTCCCTCTTTCTCTCACTGTGCCTTTATCAGTCAAAATGTTGTTTTTTTTTTTTTTTTTTGCTTTGGAATTGTTCAAACGTGCTCATGATAAGGGCTATACATAAAAAAAAAAAACAGAAGAATTATTAAAGGAGACCTCCGGATGATTTGCAGATTTTTACATTTGAACAACTATGAATTAGTTCTACTGAGGACAGAGTTTCAGAATTTGTGATAATTGGGATGAAGAATAAGAATATTTTCAAAATTTAGAACCAATTGCAATGAACAAGGATGATGACATGGCAGAGTCACCATAAGAATGCATGAGTTGGGGCTCAAGGAAGCAGAACAAAAGAAGAAGGCATGCATAGATTATACACAGGTGAACTTGCAAGCAAGCGGTATTGTAATGAAATTACACTGCTACATTTCTGAAATATGTGAACCTCCTATGTCATCATCCTTGTTCATTGTTATTTGTTTAAGGTTTTTCACAGTATTGTTTCTCTGCTCAAGAACCACAATAAATTCCATAAATCTGTACATGGAGTTGTCGATTTATGTACTACATGATGTAAAATTATGAAAATCGTCTGGAATGTCCCTTAAAGTAGACATGAAAGTAAGGTTCTGTTGAACCAAAAAGGGAATTCCAACTGGCTGTAATCATTTTAGAACAACTGTCAGTTTTCTATGGCTGCACAAAAGAATTCCACAAGTGCATTAATTTGTGCCTTGACGATCGGTGTCGAAGCCGCCGTCTTGCTGAGCAATCTGAAGATTCATTTTGAATGTCAACATAATGTTGGCTATTATTTTATAAATGAAATGAAGTCTCACTTACTCACAAACAAAAGTCAATCCCGTCAAGAAGTAAGTGTCGAAAACTAGCCTCCTGCATGGAAAAGCCGGTTTTATCACTTTCCACATGATTCCGACACATGAAACTGATACTGTCATAAGTACCCGGGAGTGCCCAAGAGTAATTTTCATTGTTATGTCATCGTTTCTTTTCTTTCTTTTCTTTTTGTTGCGCAATGTGCCTGTATACATTCGCGCATATACCCGTGTATTGAGCATTCTATGTCACCTTTCATTATAAGTAGGGATGACGAAAAGTAATCAGGACCTATATATCATCACAAATATCTTCCTTAGAACAGAATTCCCTGCTTAGAAAGTGGCTGGTGATTATTCAATGAAAAAGTGAATCATTTTGTCTTTATCTGCGCGGCAGATCCAGTTTGGCACATCATGATAAATATTCGAGTTGTAGCATCGAGTATGGGTTCAAAGGAAATAGGACAGTTGTGACTAGTGATTCTCCTGAACCTCCTTGGTTGGTGAACTATCTCGCTGCGAATGAACACATCACGTTAGATCGAGCCATCTCCCTGCTAATACGGTGCATGTGCTGATGAGTGACATTTCTGTCCTCCATCTTTTTTCTTGTTCAACAACTAACACAATCGTTGTTTCTATAAAAAAAATGATAACAATAATAAAAAGAAAGAAAGAAAAAATAGTTTCCAAGTTTTACACACGAACTCATCTTCTACATTCAGTGAACCGTCAGAGGGGGGGGGGGGGGGGGGGGGGGATAGAAGAAGAAGACTGGGCTGAAAGGCTCCCATTCTCTCCGTGCCGACGCTTCTCATATTCGTAGTGTCAAAGCGATCAAGCAGTGTTTGTGTTACCACTCTGCATTACCCGGCATTGTGCAATCCGTCGGGCTGCTATTCTGGGCAATTACCTCTTCCAAATCACCCCTATTTCACAATCAAGTAAATGTAAGTACAGAATATTTTGAATACTACATATACTGTACACCCCTGTCGATACGTTTAAGGAAGAAAGAGACGCCAAACTAGGAGTTTGGTAAGGTTTGTGTGATTAAATATCGTACGCGGCCTCACACACAGCCAGGCATAATTACACGTTGGAGGACCTACTGACTGTACTTGAACGGTAGGTTGATGTACACTGCACTGCACTGACTGTTTTTGTATACATGTTGTAATGACATGTATTGTATGTGTACGTGTCGTGTGGATACGTGACAACTGTACAGTGTACCAAGGAGGTATGAGAGAATCATACCTCCTTTAGTGTACTGCCATACGTACGATTTACTGCAGTGGACGTGTTGACATGTTGTGCACACCGCAGTAAACTACTAACTAGAGTAAAATATCCCGTTTGCGGCAGTTTAAGCATTGTTGAGGGTTTTTCCAACTTGTAAACAAATCAGGCAAATTATTTTCAACCATTTCATATATCATAGACAAGATTATTCATTAACGCAATTGTTTTCATGAAAGAAATTTACCATTGACCAACGCAGTTTTCATGATTTACCAGGGCAAAACCCGGCACAATTTTCGCCGATAAGGGCGATATGCGACGTAGTATTTCTGCTTGCGGCACGATGTACAATCCCTATGCAATACGCGCGTGCTCCGCGATCTTTGGCTGAACGCCTTCACATGTCTCGCGAACATTGCGTAAGCGCCATTTCCCATTGCGAAAGCACGTGAAAATAGCGTGCGCACATGCATTGGCCGCAAACAAGATCGCAATTCTGGCGGTTTTGTTGATGTCTTTCTCGTGTTTTTCTCACTTTTTTTCGATGGTAACATCCATTTTCCGAAAAAAATGGCGGCCCACATCGGCTCGCGAAAGTTCTGTTTTACGTGAGGATATGTTTTCAAAATCCCTGAACATCGAGAAAACGACAAAAAATCCAGTTTCTTGGACCATTGTTTCTTAACTGTTATGTTAAGAAGTACCGAAAATTTCATTTTGGATGCGATATGTTGTCATTTAGGTGAGAAAATTTCACTTTCGTCAGAGATCGTGCCCATTTTATCGGTTGGTTTTTGTTGATTGCTAGTGAGTTAGTGTATGTGTAGTGTGCATGTGACAGTGCAATGCTGTGTTTACCTGTATATTACCGTGTATGTTGTACCTGCCGCGAACGGCTGCACGGACGCTTACTGACGCAGTTACTCTAGTAGGGCCTACATTAGAAAGATCCGTCTGTCCGCAATGGTCCGGAGGACTCTTTTTATATTTTGTCATTAACGGTTAACGCTGTCCTCCGTATACGGAGGGGATCCGTGAAGCCAGACGCAGTCTCCGCAGAACATTCCCCGACGGACAGATACAGACCGATCTTTTGGTCAAGGCCTACATTAAATATTTTAGAGTTTCTAAATTCTAGCTAGGCCCTATCCCTACTGTTAGTGTTAACTTGTTAGTGTTAACAGGTTAACTTCGCGTCTGACCTTCCAAAGGCAGCTCTTGACAGTCTTTGCAGTTCACGCAAAGTGTGTGGGTGCCGGATGGGTTATGTATCATGGTTTGGGCAGTTCCTCTGGCCGTGGAGTCGAAAGTGTACATGTAGGATAGGAGAGACTGAAACTTCTCAATCTTAGCCACAGGTTCAGTTGGAACTAGAGTCTAAGACCGTGTTAGAGTAGGCCTTCGTCACTACGTGTATAATAATATTATTGATAGATAGCATTGTGCAGCTGTAGACAAGCGACAAGACTAAGTAAGAGTACAAAACATACGTGCAAGTAGCCTGGCTGACCAGAAGCAGATGCCATGCAGAGGCGTTGCTATTTATACAGTGACTGGCATGGGCTGTGTATTATAGGTGTAGTTAACGTACAAGAAGCCAACAAATATCATGAGAGTGGCATGAACAGATTAAGATGCGATGGACCTCATTTGTACTTGAAGTCATAGCATTTGGAGAGCACACTGGTCACTGTATATATTTCTCTTGGTCTAACAACTCAACTGCAACCAGCAGCTCCATAAAGAGGCCATACGCATAGCGTAATGGGGCTGCGGACTGTAAGCATTCAGGATCGTGACTAGGTAGTATCGCGGACAAATATCAACTTAAAATCGAAAAATTTATTCAATTTGAAGACTTACCAGTGAAGTTGAAGTATTGACGACAGGGTTCGTGCAACGTTTGATTCTGTCAATAGTCCCTTTCTGTTCGAATTGATGACTTTAATGTGACTCGGTCGAGAGAAACATGGGAGAGCTACGTACACTGAATTGACGGCCAGCGCATGCGCACAAATTTCAAATCCATTGACTGGATAAGATGTCTGTGTGCGCATGCGCTGGCCATCAATTCAGTGTAGCTCTCCCAGGTTTCTCTCTACCGAGTCACATTACAATGTAAGTCATCAATTCAAACAGAAAGGGACTATTGACAGAACCAAACGTTGCACGAACCCTGTTGTCAATACTTCAACTTCACTGGTAAGTCTTCAAATTGAATAAATTTTTCAATTTTAAGTTGATATTTGTCCGCGATACTACCTAGTCGCGATCCTGAGTGCTACAGTCCGCAGCCCCATTACGCTATGCATATGGGACTGGTCGCAGTAACTCTTGGTCTAGATTCTAGATGGCATCTCGTCATTTCAGTCAGGCAATATTTCCAGGCAATATTTTAATACTGTAGTCACATGATGTCATATGTTCAAGTTTATGTCTTTCTATTTGTGTTTTGTGCCAGGATCCCTGTTGCCAGGCACAACTCTACCTCATCAAGCACGTCAACTACAAAGTGGTACAATTTATGTAACCAGAACACCAACAGCACTATCGTGGACAGATTTTTGAAGACACACACAGGTTCTGGAGAAAACCTTGTAGTCTCCAACTTTGATATATTTATTGACGATTATTCCAAGCTGCCGTGAATATAAGAGGAAGGACAATCATGAGTACAGGTGGAAAAGTAGCATGGCCAGCGGCCAACCCGTGGGGGAAGGGCATTTCAGCCAACGTCTCGTCTCTGTCTAGCGTCATGGACGAGGAATACGCCAAACAGCTCCAAATGGAAGAGGAAGCAGTAATCACAGCAGATGCCACAGCAGACAGTGCCAGGTAACATAGCTTTTTCTCGCACTCTCTCTTTCTGAGGTTGATATTAGGAGGATTTATTTGTTGTTGTTTTTTCTTGCTCAAAGGAGGCCGCACGATTATCATACATGTCAAAAGTGTTTCAGAAGGTAAATATACAGTGCAGCCATCTCAGCTTTGTCTGCATCTGTCTAGGTTCATGGGACTGATATCTCTTTGAGGATGAGGCATAATGTCAGTGTGCTGCAGAGAAAAATTGTGACTATATTTGTGAAATGTCTCTGCTTGCCGATGTCAAGTTGACTGCCTTAAAATAGGTCCTGATGATTATTGGGAGCCTTCAAAGGCAAACATATTCAGAGAAAACAATATACTGATTGACAAATTGCCCTACATCGACGTAAATAACCATAATTATTTACGTCGATGTAGGGCAATTTGTCAATCAGTTGCAATGAAAACATCTCGACGGAAGAACTTCATAAAATTTGAATAACAAAAGCAGTACCCGCTGCATGCTATAAGGATTAGAACCAACA
The DNA here is from genome assembly GCA_033980235.1 of Diadema setosum. NCBI lineage: Eukaryota > Metazoa > Echinodermata > Echinoidea > Diadematoida > Diadematidae > Diadema > Diadema setosum. The sequence continues at coordinate 34,909,585 of CM067074.1, forward strand.
CTTGCTGTCGGGCGAAAGCTCGGTGGTTTAGTGGAGATGACCCCTGTCTGGTGATCAGGAGGTCGTGGGTTCGAATCCTGCCCGAGTATGTACGCCCATGATTTTTTATCATGGCTACTACTAAAACACTGATCAATTCAGTGCTTATTTACGTCGATGTAGGGCAATTTGTCAGTCAGTTGCAATGAAAACATCTCGACGGAAGAACTTCATAAAATTTGAATAACAATATACTGTGAAACAATATCACAGTAAGAAAGCAAATATTTGTATGGCTTTTGCCTGAGAGACAGTTAAATCTTTTTGTGGGATATATTAACGACTTTTATACCCATGGCTGTATAAAATTTCTCTTCAAAAGCTCAATGAAATACCCTGATCTGTCATGTTTGTGAATATTCTCCTCTGCTTCAGGATAGTACGAGGGTATGGAACATACATGTAGAAGGTGTCATGTGTCATCATATTTTGGAAGTTTGGTTGTTACCAGTAAAATTCCAAGAGACCAATACTGCTGGAAAACAGGGTTGGGGCGGGACCTGCAATATGCATGTTTTGTACGCTTTTGTGTGTGCCTTATTAAGGCTTAAGGCAGTATACAGCATCAAAATGATAACTTGGCTCTCCAGCACCGGTAAGATGTGCCCTCAGATGTATGTGTGTGTGTCTGTGTGTTTGTCTGTCTGTCTGTGTTTCTGTGTTTGTGTCTGTCTGTATGTCTGTGTTTGTGTGAGTGATTAAATTTGTAAGTCCTACATGTAGGATAACCTAAATGGAGACTAGTCCCGAGTATACTTAGGCATGTGTCTATGGGAAATGTGTGTTATATATAGCAAAATGAGCTAGTCTTCAATGGGTTAATAGTCTATATTCTGTATTGGGTATGAAAGAGAAGCTTTCTGTATACTGTTAACCCATTAAGGACGGACTGATTTTGCTACAACACGCTTTTCCCATAGACACCTGCCTGAGTATATGCAGGTCTCGTCCTCGACGGGTTAAACAGTGCACATGTATTAGAGGAAATTTTATAAACATTGTCACTTAGTGCTTTAGGTTGTGGTAATGCATTAAACGTTTGCTTTGTGGCTTGGTTTGCAGCCCCCTGCTAGAAATTCCAGCAGACCTTGCAGATGAAATGGGCCCCGAAACCAGCAGTGATCTCCTCCTCGCTCAGATGCTCCAGCTACAGTTCGACAGGGAGTATGACGCAGAACTTGCAAGGGAGGAGCAGAAATGCAATGGAAGCAGCAAAGGTGAGCAATGCAACTCATTTCACAGAGATTGGCATCTGTTTAAAACCAGTAGTCATCTACCAGTTACAATACATCAAAATGTATTCCTCCAGTGTGTTTGAAAACCGATCACTCCTCCCTCAAACATTGACATGAATTTTATCTGGTGTGCGAATAGGAAAGAACAAGTACATTGTAGTTGCCTTCTTTATAACCATTACTTTTCTATACAACTTGATAATGTCGCCATGTTCACATGAAATGTCCAGAGGACCATTATAGCTGATTACATTCCATTAGGGTTTCATTTTATAAATTATATTAGGATAGCAATTCTGGCTCTAATATCAACTTCTTGCTGCTGCAGCCAGTCAGGAAGTGGGATTCTTGTCATGACCATGACACTTAGCATTGCAGCAAGATTTGCTATCATAGCAACTTACCATGAAATGAGGCCCAGAAGCTTCACATTTTTATGGTTTGTAGTATGTTTTGCAGGGTAAACAAAGCGCATAAGCCACATGAGAGCTTGCAAAGTTGGAGTCTTGTATACTTTTTTTTTTTCATTGTGTCCATGTAGCTTTGTATGTTTGCTTTCCTTCTTCCAAAATCAACTACATATAATACTAATTCAGAAGATTGGTAAATGCATTGTTGATGTTGCTCATTGAGACGATAAAACATCACCCTGCACACCTTTACCCTTCTGTTTTTTATTTTTCCTTGGAATGATATAATTCCCAATTCATAGTGGGAATATCATTCTCCAACTACCGCTCCGTCCACCCTGCCTACGATGACGACGTCGATGAAGACGAAGAAGACTTCCAGGAAGACTGGATCCAAGGAGATGGAGGTAAGAACCAATGTCTGTCACAAAATGCAAAATGCTTTCGATAAATCTAATGGATTACAAAATCAAGTTTCAAGTTTATTTTCCACTTTCCCTTTAAAAAAGCAGCAGCCTAGAAATCGATGTAAAATTTTATAGTAGCATTATGTATAGAATAAAACCATCAACTAACTTAGAAATTTTAAACATGTGACTTAGGATAAAAGTGATAATGTGGAAGGGATCCACAATAGACCATTGACCTTTGGAGGACGAACCCCATCTATAGACAAAATGAGAATACAGTGCACTTCCTTTATAGTGAACATAGTAATGATAAAATTCTCTTACAACAAAGTAAAATTTCAGGTTCCAAAATTGTCATCTATACGTATCTGTGTTAACTTGATTATGCATTATACAAAATTTCTTTTTACAATATAACAAAAGAAAAGTGCTGGTCCCAAGAACTTCGTCATAATGGAGTACACTGTGTGTGTCATTAAAAGTACAGTTGGTTGTCAAGTACATGTAGAACAGTTCACTGAAGATAGCTGGTGTGCCAAAGATTCTGTATAAGCTGTTATTTTCATGAGGGTTTAATTTTCGTGAATTTCAGGAATCACTGTTGGGCCTTGAACTTAACAACATGCAAAAATAGATGGTTTATAAATGTATATTTTATGGACGTTCCTCATATTAAAGCCAATAAAAAGTTTTGGTACCTCAAAAGTTTCCCTGAATTTCCGTGTTTCAGGTTAAAGTACCTTTCATATAACTAACACTGTGAGACTTACTCGCCCCAAAGTGCTGTCATTTCTTAGTAATCATGCAATTAACTGCGACCAGCAGCCCCATACGCATAGCGTAATGGGACTTCGCATTGTAGCATTCAGGATCATGACAGATTGGGTATCGCGGGTAAATATCAATTCAAATCCAAACAATTCTTCAATTTGAAGACTTACCAATTAAGTTGAAGTCTTGAAAACAGGCTTCGGGCAACGTTTGGTTCTGCCAATAGTCCCTTTCTGTTCGAATTGATGACTGAATGTGACTCTGTTGAGAGGACCTTGGGAGAGCTACATACACTGATTACTACGGCCAGCGCATACGCACACATCACATGCGAACAAATTTCAAATCCATGAACGGATAAGATGTTTGTGTGCGCATGCGCGGGCCGTCAATTCAGTGTAGCTCTCCCAAGGTCCTCTCGACCGAGTCACATTCAGTCATCATTTCGAACAGAAAGGGACTGTTGGCAGAACCAAACGTTGCCCGAAGCCTGTTTCAATAATTCAATTTAACTGGTAAGTCTTCAAATTGAAGAAATTTTTGGATTTTAAGTTGATATTTACCCGCGATACTAAATCTGTCATGATCCTGTAAGCTACAATGTGAGGCCCCATTTAGCTATGAGTATGGGGCTGCTGGTCGCAGTTAGCTACTCAGTATGCGTATGGGGCTGCACGCTGCTGGTCGCAGTTATCATGCAATAATGGTTTCGTACAATACGTGTACTACCTCGCCGCCGTACGGCGGCGGCTCTGGTACGAAACCATTATTGCATGATTACTAAGACATGAGAGCACTTTGGGGCGAGTAAGTCTCACAATGTTAGTTATATGAAAGGTACTTTTACCTGAAACACATACTGAGACAAGGAAATTCTGGGAAACTTTTGAGGTAATACCAAAACTTTATATTATCTTTAAGCCAACTTCAGTTTACAGAATGTATATCATGTTGCATGTTTTATCTGTAGTCCTTTCTTCAAATGTAGTTCAGTTCCGAGTTGCCAGCACTTGGCTTGCTTGATCTTTCCATTTATAAAATGTCAGATTGTTTTCGTAAGATTTTGATATCACACCACACAGGAAATGCAGACTTCAGTGTCGGGAAGACATCTGATCAGGGCAAAAAGAAGAACATCGTCACAAAGCATGACGCTCAAGTCTGTGGCCGCAAGAATGCCAGTCGAGTCATGGACCAGGTAATATACCCCATCCAATCTCTCACACATCACAAGGGAGAGCTGTTGTGACAGACTGGAAAACTTTTTCTCTGAATTCTCAATAGAGCCAGTTCATAATTAGCTCACATGCCCATTGGTACAAGTGACCTTTTTTTATGCCTCCGCCACGAAGTGGTGCCGGAGGCATTATGTTTTCGGGTTGTCCGTCCGTACGTCCGCATTCGTTTACGCGATAACTTGAGAAATATTGACTGGAATTTTACCAAACTTGGTCCAAGTATAAAGTATGATGGGGCAATTACTTGTTTAGATTTTGGGTGAAATCGGCCAAAGGTCAAGGTCAAATCATGAAATTGTATCCGTTTACGCGATAACTCAAGACTGGATTGAGCAAATTTCACCAAACTTTGTCTGAGGATGATGTATGATGGGACAATTACAAGTTAGTTTTTTTAGTGAAATCGGACAGAGGTCAAAGGTCAAAGATCAAGGTCAAATCCTACAATTTATCTGTTTACGTGATAACTCAAAACTGGATGAAGTAGCTTTCACCAAACTTGGTCCAAGGATGATGTATGATGGGGCAATTAGTTGAGGAGATTTTAGTGACATTGGCAAGAGGTCAAAGGTCAAAAGGTCAAGGTCAAATGCTAAAAATGTTGCTATTTCCCCTATATCTATGCAATGCCCGAATGTATTTTATGGAAACTTAGTGTAGACATGTACTACTGCGTAAAGATTCTCCAGAGAGAGTTTCATGTCATAAGGTCAAAGGTCAAAAGGTCAAAGGTTAGGTGAAAATGTTGCAATTTCACTTTTCTCGCAAATGGTTTAATGTATCTTCATAGAACTTGGTACATATGCATGTACAGTACTGACTGGCAGGGATTATCTAGGGAATTTAGGGGTCATGGGTCAGTATGTAGTCAGGGGTCAAAGGTCAAGGTCAACTCCTCAAAATTTTACTGTTTCCCTCATATACTAGTGTATATTCAATGCTTGCATTATTAGTTTTAAAACTTAATATATACATGTTGTATTACCTACTGGAGATTCTCCGGGAAATTTCCAGCCAGAAGGTCAGAGGTCAAAGGTTAAGGATCAAAGGTCAGGTTTAAATGAAAAAAAAAAATCTATTTTGTACTGTAATTACACTCTTTCTTCATACCTTGAAAAGTACTCAATGCATAAACTTATAACAGGGTCGGTCAGAAGTCAAGTAAAAATCCTCAATCCCCCAAATATGTGTACCTGCACTCTTAGACAATTATAGCAAACCCAGTTTGAGGAAAGTGAACATTCAATACATTTCTGACAAACTTGTCATATCAGTATTTTGCCAGTTATGTGAAACTGTCATCACACATTGTGAAGACATTGTACTATACACCTATTGGGAGAATCATGCATTTTATGGTGGAGGTATCAGTCGCCATAGTGACATTTCTAGTTTAAAATGTGATTTTCAGGGTATTGGTACACTTTAACATAAATGCACAGGAAGGATAGTACACTGTTAGCACATTTCCCGCCATGGTGTCAATCTTATGGTAGTGCTCTGATCCAGCACCTTACAATGCAGCACATCTATATGAAGGTCTTGGTTTCACTTTATTCAGACTTCGCGAATTTGTGATGATGCATGCAAAGGAAACAAGCCAAATAGCTCTAACACACACACACACACACACACACACACGCACACACACACACACAAATCCAACTCAATAAATTGTTGATGGTTTTGCAAGCTCTGTTTGATAGCCAACTGTATGTTTTCCATCTGAAGAGGGCTGCATACCTCTACAGAGTTCATAATAACAAGTAATGAGTCATTGAACTGCACATGTCTTTCAAGTATTGTTCAATGGTGTGATCTTTCTCCATTGGCTGGTTCAATCAAGTAGCATACTGTACACATGAATGTATGCCATTTATACATGCATAAAATCTGCTATATATGAATGACCGCAGATCTGACACCGTAACAGAATGTCTGATCACATTTATATATTCATATATAATAATATATATATTCACATACATTGTATATATTCATATATTCATATAATCATATATTCATATAGTCCTATATGTAGTATGGACCTGTTGATCATTTGTGATTATTTGTAATTATTTGTAATTATACAGTTACAGACAAGCCTGATTTCACATAGACCATGTACAAAGTACAGCCGGGCCAAAGGCGGGGCCTAAGGCCGGACCCAAGGCCACGGGCCTTAGCCCGGAACCAGGGGCCCAGGCCCAGTGGCCCAGGGGCCCACGGGGCCCAAGGCCGGGCCGAGGTCAGGAGCCTAAGTGCTGGCCCAAGGCAGGGGGCCCAGCCAGGGGCCACCAGACTGAGACCACTAAGAGTACCAGTCATGACTTGCTGTGATAATGATGTGACAGGCCTGTGCATACACATATTATGTAAATACACTGTATAGGGCTGTGCATATTATGTAAATACACTGTACACTAACTATACACAGTCATGACTTGCTGTGATAATGATGTGACAGGCCTGTGCATACACATATTATGTAAATACACTGTACAGGGCTGTGCATATTATGTAACATACACTGTACACTAACTATACACAGCCCAGTCGCTGTATAAATCGCAACAGGGCTGCACCTGAGCAGCCCACAACACAGAGCAAACACGAAGCAAATTTTACGATTGCATTTAGTTTTGATACTTGACATCATTTTTTGTCACCTCAAATGCATCAAAGACAATCTTTATTAATGAGACTTCATACCGTACCTGTTTTCCTGGGGTTATTATTACTATGTTTTCGGGTCGTCCGTACGTACGTCCGTTCCATTTTGTTTTTGTAGATATCTCAAGAACCGTGTAGTGGTTTTACATCAAACTTGGTATGAGGGTATATCCTGGGGGATAATACTTTGTTTGGATTTTAGGGTCACAGGGTGGAAGGTCAAAGGTCACAGGTTATTTTGTGATAAAAAAGGTTGAAAATTCATGTTTTTCTCCATATCTCGCAAATGGTTCAAGGTATCTTCATGGAACTTAGTATATATGCTTGTTCCAATGGGCAGTGATTATCTAGGGAAGTTGGGGGTCATGGTTCAAAGGTCAGGGGGTCAAAGGTCAAGGTCAACTCCTCAAAATATCACTACTTTCCTTATGGTTATGCAATGCCTAAAGGTGTTTTTTTTTTTTAACTTGATGTATGCATGTATTACCCGATATATATTCTGTGGGAAGTTTCTTGCCAAAAGGTCAAAGGTCAAAAGGTCATAGGCAAGTGAAAGTGTTGAATTGCACTTTTTCCTCCATATCTCAAAAGTAACTCAAGGTATCATCATGAAACTTACATATTTATGCATGTTCAACCTAACAGTGATTCTCTTTGGAACTGTGAGGTCAAAGGTCAAAGGCCAGGTTTAGATAATGCTATTTTCCCATTTGATGCTGAAATTATACTTTTTCTCAATACCTCGAAAATTACTCAATGCATAAACTTATAAAAGGGTCAAAAGTCAAGTAAAAATCATCAGTTCCCCAAATACCTGCACTCTGACATTTTTAATCATTCATCCCATTGAACCTAGTTCTAGAAAAGTGAACATTCAGCACATTTGTGGCAAACCTGTCATTTTAATATTTTGCCAATTGTGTGAAACTGTCATCACACATTGTCAAGACATTGTACTACAGACCTATTAGGAGAACCATGCATTATGGCGGAGGCATATCAGTCGCCATAGCGATATATCTAGTTTTTTCTTCATTGGTTAGGCACTTCAGTTGTTTTAAAAGTAACACAATGCATAAGCTTGCCCAATGTAACAATTTATGGAATTCATTTTCAAACAAAGAATGAACTTGCATAGACGAGGTGACCAGAATGATCTGTCAACTTGGGGAAGCATCCATTTCTTTGCTTTGCATTGTGTGCATTGACAAACTTTTTCTGTTAATCTTGCCAAAATACCAGGCCTGCTATTAAATGTACAGTGTAGGTGGATGTACTGGCAAGCACCATTTATAAGGATATCATAAATTAACATTGCATTACAGAAACTTATCTCTGTTGATTTTAAAAACAATCATGCCTGTTGGCACAAATGACCTTTTTCTGCTCATGTGCAAAGTAGAACTATGAACTGGCTTATTCTCTTGACTTCCACAGTTTAGAGATGCAAATATGCCAGTAGCAGGCATGAGGGCAAGAGGTTGTTCATATTTCTCTGGCCATTTGAGAGTTTATGCATGTATCTCACACTCAACTTTAAGGACACTGCATTCCAAAGTAACATCTAATTGTGCTTCCTGTATGTCTCTTGTAGTACTCAGGTAATGCCAGACAGTATGTCACTGGGGCAACAAGACCTCGTACGTGTATCTACAAAATGTCAAATGTTCAGGATAGCAAAAAACATGGCAGCCACAGCACTACATCAAATGGGAGAGCCTTTCCTTTGACATGTCGGCTTCATTTTCACATGGTGGCTTCATTTTTGGGTAAGACAGTTAGGATTTGGACAGGACATCACTTAACTGATTATCTGACCATTAATCCAAAAAAGTCGTTTTCACCAAAATTTCAGATACGAGGTCTTGTCGCCCCTGCAGCGAACCATGTGAGTAAGAATGTATCATTTCTTCTTTCTAAATCGCAAAATCCACCTCTGGATTTCTCCGTCTTCAGTTCCCCCCAGCTTTCCCAAGTGGCAACAGCATCGGCATGGACATGAAGCTGTCAAACAGTGTCTACAATGTACTCAAAATCCACTCACAGAAGGAGGAGAATAAGGCGCAGAGGTTGCACGAAAAGAAGGAACACTCCACGGCTGTAAGTGTGCAATTTTGACTTGTCCGTTTGTGCATTTGCCTTATGTTCTGTCACAGCCTAATGTGGAAGTTCTGACAGTTTGGAAGTTGTGGGAATATTTTTGATGTGGCAGTTCCCTTAATAAACTGGTCATTCTGTTCTGTCACAGCCCACCATGAAATGGCTGTCCGATTTGGAAGTTGTGGGGATATTTAATTCTGATGTGGCAGATCCCCTAATGAACTTGTCAGTCTCTTTCAGAGTCTCATCCAAATGATAGGCCAAGTAGGAATACACACCATGACTGACACCTTAGAGAAGACTTGAGGCTATGTTGAGAGAGGCAAATCACTTCATTGTCAATGGCATTTGATAATTTGACTTTCTCAGATACAGTAAAAGATACAAGAAGAGAAGACAGTGCAATTGATTTTATTTGATTTTCAGGTAATATTGATTTTGTGTAAAGAAAATGAATGAAAGCATGTGGAAATTTATAAAGATAATGTTTGTATAATATTTATGATACCGGATTAAAAAATTACAGAAAAAGGCAGCATGTTGGTCCAGTCTAGGTGTCGTTACATTTAAAGCCAATCTGTATGACGTATGAATTTGATACTTGTTTGAGGGAAACTTCTGTTGCTAATGCTTTCTCTGAGAAGATCCTTCACTGTGTAATTCTATGACCCCTGACCTTGTACATCCGTTCCTTTCTTGGCTAACTGTAGGAGATGGCAGTGGACTCGAGGACTAGAATCATGCTGTACAAGCTGGTCAACAATGGCCTTCTGGATTCAATCACGGGAAGCATCAGCACAGGCAAGGAGGCGGTCGTCATTCACGCCTACGGAGGACAGTGAGTGTAGTGTAGTGTGGTGTCACGTAGTGTAATTAGTGTAGTGTATGTACTGTAAAAGTGGACATTTTTGCATATTTCACGTGACCAGAAACTAGCGTAAAAACTAAAGCAAAATTTTTGCTTGTTGTTTGAACCCCTGTTTAATGTCTCAATTCCGCAAAATTTAAAACACACAAAATGCATCTAAAATTGGCAGAAAGTGAAAAATTACTCGCATAAAAATATCCACTTTTACTATAGTGTAGTGTAGTCAGTAAAGTGTAAGAGTGCAGTGTAATTAGTGTAGTGTGTCTGTTGAATAGATCAATTAGTTTTGTGGGTTTTTTTATTTGCTCTTCGAATCCCAGCAACTGCATTGTTGTTTCATGATGTCCTTTTTTTTTTAAAGAATTTCTATGACTCACTTCTAAGCCTGCAGTTTTGCCAATCTGAGAATTACCTTGCAACGATTCATTTGTCCTTGGTTGCTCTATAGACTGATTCTATGAGGCAATTTGTGTATTATCGGCATGGGCAGCGCCATTACTGCGGTGTTCACGTCTACCCCCCCCCCTACATTAGCAATTTAATGATGCATGCGCACCGAATGAAACACTGATGCATGGTTGTTTTAGCCAATAGGTGTCTCGTACTGAGTGCGCGAATGTTTGCTTAATGCGCGAACCTTTGTAACAAGTGCGCGTACTCCTGCTACAAGTGCACGATAAACACGTTTCCCAGGGGGGTGGGGTAGGCAGGGACACCGCAGCTAGAGCTAATGGCTGCGCCCTGTAACCGCAACTTGTCTGCTGCCCTCAACGAACCCGAATCGGTCTATAAATGGAAATTGAAGTCACAAAGTGATGCCAGACACAATTCACCACGTCTTGTTTGTCACTTCTTTGTCTGTCACAACTTTGGGTGCGTTCGAGCGCTCTCCTTAAGCGAACTGTACCGTACAGTACCCGCGCCAGAGGAGCGCTCGAACACTCCCAGAGTGTACCGTACCATACTGTACCGAGCCAAAAGTGAACCACTTCCCGATGTTCTCCAAAAGCGTACCAAAAGGGTACCAAAAGCGTACCAAAAGTTCACTGTAAAGCATGCGCGTATCATGCGCATACGTCACAATGCAAAGACATCATTCTCTATGTTCGGGACAGCTGTAAGTAGTTCAAGTGCCAGGTGGATGACATTCTTGCTACAAAAATGCATGACCTTTCTAAAAATAACTCGTGAGGTTCGCTTTCTCGACAGAGCGCTCGAACGCTTCAAATCTGGCACAGTTCGGTACGGTTATATGGTTCACTTCGCTTTGGTTCGCTTTAGAGCGTTCAAACGCACCCTTTGAGTCAGAGGTCCAAACAAAACAGGTCATTGATTTATGCCCTAATTTGAGAAAAAGTTAGTGATGTAACTCTTACACCATCAAAGGATAAACCATGGCAAGGCAGTTCTCTATTAAAAGTCCCATGCACACTATTTGACTCACAACTGTATGACTGACAGACTCTGGATCTGAAATAAAGAAGTGTGTTAATTTTGAGGCTATTTTGATTTATTTCAGATCCAAAGTCTGTCAGTCGTATAGTTGTGAGTCGTATAGTGTGCTGCGGGCTTAATTTGAAGTTGCATTTTGACTTCAAAGTCTAGGGGTAAAGTATGAGGCATGATAATTTATGTATTCAGTTATCAGACTGCATCCATACCTGGCAAGAGCAAAGTTCCCTCTATGTCCTTAGATTTGTGGGGTAGATGATTCAAAGTTTGCATATATTGTACATATTATACTACTCTGTGAAATGGAAGTTTGGGGAAATAGAATGTATTCAATTGATCAAAGACTAAGTTTTAGGATCGGGTGATTTGGGGGGCATTTCATGAAGCGATATTTTTGTCTGACAAATACTAAAAAGCTACTGAAATCCTTGCATCTGATTGGCTGACAGCAAATTTGTCCGGCAAGTTTGTCGGACATAATGCTTCATGAAATGCCCCCCCCCCCCCCCCCCATGATTGTAACCACCAACTTGTAAAGAATCTTGCTACACTTTTGAGTATGTTCACCACCTGTGCATGGAAGTGTAGTAAGAAAAGACAATCCTGACTCTCCCTCCAGGATGGACGACCAGATTATTCCAGCGGAGTGCGCCCTCAAAGTTTTCAAAACAACCCTGAATGAGTTCAAGACTCGCGACCAGTACATCAGAAACGACTACCGCTTCAGGGCCCGCTTCAAGAAGAAGAACCCGCGGCGCTTCATCCACATGTGGGCTGAGAAGGAGATGCACAATCTCACCAGGTGAGGGCGCTCTCTGATCATGAATGTGGATTTAAAGATTTATTTTCTACGCAAACCATCTGCGCATCCCAGAGATTTGAATCAATGAAATCAAATTTGATGCAAGATATGAATCAGAAGGAACTGTAAAAAGTTAGGAAAACCGTAAGTTTGGCTTTCCGAGTTTTGACTTAAAATATGTTTCCAGTCCTGTGTATGTGCATGTTATAATGTTATGTAGGTGTGTTGCAGAGAAGTTGTCTTTTGTGTTTATGCAAGCACAAAAAAGGAGATAGCTTTTGTGATGGCGACATATCGCGAGGAGTCTACCCACCTTGTTCAGGTCGTAACAGTGTTCAGAAAAGAGCACATAAATGGTCATTTGTGTATCTGAAGTAGCTTTCTTAATCCCCATCTTTTTCCCAAGTGTTCATGCTCGTTAAAACAGAGTTATTTCCTAATGTAAGATTGTCCATATTACTTGCATAATAATCCCGTCAAGGTTAGGAGCTTGCTCCGCTTTGTTTGTACTTTCCGACCTCTCCTGTCCGGCCTCCTTTTATCATCCAGATGTGATCTCGGCGTGATTTTTTTTTTTTTTTTTTTTTTTAATCTGATAATTACAGGGGAAAGGGGAATTTGAAACTCAAACAAAATTCTTACACAAACTCACATGAATTACATATTATTCCCAACATAATTATTATACATTCACATCAAATTTTCATCTAAATAACATGCTTTCAGACATTTACTACCCCAAAATTTTGGACTGATATCAAAAAAAGAAAAAACCAAAGTTTCAGTTTATGCTGCCTGCAATAGGTTACATGTATCTATCATTGGGTTGGCAGCTATGTGTATTAAACATTGAGTCTCTCGTACCTGGCCAAGTCCCTTATCCAGATGAGCGCCAGTCCTGACATGTCTGGATAGGAGAGGTAGGACTGTATGTAGTTGTATGTTTTTCAAAAAGTGTTGAGGCACATGTCTTGATCTTGTTCCATTTCCTTTGTAATCCCATCAGAATACGCGAGTCCGGAATTCGTTGCCCAGAAGTCGTCCTTCTCAGGAAACACATCCTGGTCATGTCATTCATCGGCAAGGAGCAGAAGGCTGCCCCAAAACTCAAACACGTCCGATTCTCCACCAGCGAGGCTCAGTGCGTCTACGAAGAGTGCTTGCGGGTTAGTGACGGTTACCGTGGTACACTTGTACCTCGTGCCATGTTTTGTTTGCTTGTCATTGTATAAAGATACACTATCCTTTCAAGTGCCATAGTTTTGCATACCTTGAGTTCAAACTTAATGCCCTGTTTCTTACATATGGATATGTCTCTCTTGGGGGTAATTCATCAAAAGCCTATCTAATCTCAGCATTTTAAGGGCTTGAAGACTAGGTTGTAACTTGGTAGCAACTTGTAGTTTGCAGGCACAAACCCTTGTTGGTCATATAGACAAGTCTGCACCAAGACTACTACATGCACCACTGGCACTGGCAGCTTCTCTCTTTTGGGAGAAGCTACAGTAAAGGACCTACGCATTATGGAACAGTGCTAGTGGTGCATATAGTAGTCTTAGCACAGACTCCTTTATGACCAACAAGGGTTTGTGCCTGCAAACTGGGCAACTTGTGTCTTGCTAGTCGTGCATGGAGTGGTCGTGGAGTGGTCGCTGAGACATCTCTACGACGTCTTTGTGACATCTCCAGCAGACTAAGCCTGGTCTTTGGGGAGTCATGAGAGAATCAAACATTTTCAATATTTCAGAGTGTTTTTCCAGTCTCCAGCTGGTATAGGAGTTGACTCTGTGACTAACAGATATGATGAACAAAACTGCACGAACACAAAATGTGACATATTTATGGTGTGGGAGTGATACTGAATTTCATGCTTCATGGAATAAGCAGTGATACCAGGGGGGCATTTCATGAAGGAACTTGTCGGATAAAATGTCCGACAAGTCAATTATATCCGACAAGTTCAGAGAAATCAGCCAATCAGACTAAAGAATTTTTCAAAACTTGTCGGATATAATTGACTTGTCAGATATTTTATCCGACAAGTTCCTTCATGAAATGCCCCCCAGACTAAAGAATTTCTCAAAACTTGTCGGATATAATTGACTTGTCAGATATTTTATCCGACAAGTTCCTTCATGAAATGCCCCCCAGATCTATGTACAAAAATGAATGCTGTCATCTGCATAATTGTCAACCAGCCATGTTCACTGTGCAAAGCTCAAACAATAGAGCCAATTGTCTGTACATTGTCAGTTTTGATAGCTGTGCTTTTTTTCTTCTTTTTTTCTTTTTAGATGGTGGAGAAACTGTACCAGGAGTGCAACCTGATTCATGCCGATCTCAGCGAGTACAACATGTTGTGGCACGAGGGTCACATCTGGCTCATAGATGTCAGCCAGTCGGTGGAACCAACTCACCCCCACGGCCTCGAGTTTCTTCTCAGGGATTGCACTAATGTCAGCAATGTGAGTTTTTCAGCTCTCTCCTAAGATCACTGCTTAGTAAAATTTAAAAAAAAAATAATGATAATGATAATAAATTAGAAGAAAAATGCTTTGTAACTGCCCAAATTACAAGTGGCCAGACTCGACTAGCATTCATGCTTCTTTCTGGTTCCTATTATCCTTGCTTTTTTTCCATGTGACTGCATATTTGTGTATTTTGTTTTTTCTTTCTTATTTTGATTGTTTGTTTGTTTGTTTGTTTTTTTAGATTGTTGTTCCCAGTGTGGGAGAGGGAGATGTGAGCTTTACATAAGATACTGGCAACCATATATGTAGATCTAGCAAAATGTGAAATAGAATTCCATTTTTCTTATGAATCAAGGTAAATGGGAGGTCACAATGATTGCTATGTTGTGATGTCATCAGACCTTCCAAATACTAGGTAGTATGTTTCTCAAAATATTTTAGTTCATTTATGTACGTAGGATGAGAAAATATGTTTTGGAAACTAGGTGGGTTTTTTTTTTTCTGAAATTTGATTTAGCATGCATAAAACGTGTACAGGTAATTTTTTTTCCAACTCTCTAACCTACATTTCACTGTGTATTCATATGGTTTGTGATCTGCAGTGGGTGACAACCCTGTAATTCTTGAAACACATCAAGAGTTAAAGAGGGCAATATATCAGAAACATTTTCTTGAGCTCAAAGGTTTACCTTTGAAGGCTTGCCTGAAGTGTTGTAGCATGTAAGATTTAAATGTGAACTTCTTCTGCTTGTCAGGATTTTTGCTTTGGCACTGGGCTGTTGCATTTGATTTTTGTAATTTTCACATTTTCTGCCAACAGTTCTTCACAAAGATGGGAGTCCATGGTGTTCTCAAGCCTCACGAAATGTTCAACAGAGTAACAGGACTGGATCTTGAATGCGGCAATGAGCAGCAGTTCCTTGCTCAGGTATTTTAACAGCGTGGCTACTTCGACAAAGAGTGTGGTGGTAGACAGCACAGCTTCAATGAAAACCCTTCCAGTTACATCATCATTGTTCATCAAACGTGTTCAATGTGTATGTGACGGCCTGGCTCAAAACACACAAAAAAAGGAGGCCAGAATGAATTTTTGCATGGTCATCAGAATAAATGTGTATTCATGAAATAACCAGCCAAAGCATTACCTCTTTATGTCCGTTGAATCACTCCTTAATCATTGCCACTTTTGGAAACTCCTTGTTGTGAACTTAGGGACTTTTTGGCTTGATAATCTACAGTCTTTATAAGTGTTTTTGCACTGAATGATTGTTTCATGAATTGAATTATTTATTGATAAATACATTTCAAGGTGCTACATAACTATTTTTATTTTACCACTTGCCCAAACATAAATTTTACTTGCCCGAAAAGAAAGTCCAAAGATATAAGAAAGTGATATAGAAATTCACTTGTAAGTCAAGTGTTTTATTAAACATAATTATTCGAATAAACAGCACATGTTGTTTCATAATGCTTAAACACATTTCAGTAACAAACTTAGTTTGATAGAGTGTTGATGTTGCATTACATTGGCACTTCTTCACGTAAGTGTTTGAAATTTGCTGAAATGAAATTAAAGTTGCGAAAAAAACAAGTGGTAATGTTCTTTGCATCACTTAACAGTCTTTATCTTCAGGCTTCTGTATGGTTGACTTCGTGAGTTTGAAGGGGGTGGGGGAGTGAAAAAAAGGTAGCCTCAAAACTTTTCTTGTCCATTTCGGCAAGCATTTTTTCTCATCACTCCAAAACACTTTCGGAACTTTAATTTTCACTGGCCCGGGTGATCAGGCAAGTGCTTAATACTTAATATGTAGCATCCTGCATTGTAGGTCAAACTATGTTCACATACCTTGTGAATTGATTGTTTTATAACTTTCATTCCTTCTAGATTGATGCCCTACAGCAGAGTGAGAAATTCAAGCCCTCAAGCCCCAAGGAGACAAACTTTGCCTTCGACTATTTCTTCGAGAAGGTGAAAAGCGGTGACCAGGATGAAAACGATGAAGAAGATGATGAGGAGGAGGAAGAGGAAGAGGAGGAGGAGGAAGTTGTTGAGAAGAAAAGGGAGAGTTCAGGGAGATCCAAGGGCAAGAAAAGGGGTAGTGGTAGTCCTCGCAAGCAGTGAAGTAAGCAAGGCTTACCAGCTGTCATCGACCTTGTGATGATAAGGTGTAGCACGGCCAAAGGGCTTCCTGGTATGGAACAGGAGAATCTGCTGAACCATTGTCAGAATATCCTTCCACCAGGATTTATATGACTCTATTAGGGTCATAATATCTGAGCCAAGATGAGGGGAATATCTGTTGCTGCATTGAGGTGATAGATGCATGAAACGTGTCGTACATTTGACAAGTGATCAATTTGTGTTGTTTCTCTCACCTCCCACACTTACTGAAAGGAAAATGTGGCAAGCCAATTAAACTGACAAGCAAAATAACTCCTTTTCAAGAAAAAGAGAATTCATAAATAGAAGAGTGGATCAACTTGTAATCCAAACAGACTTTCATATATGATTTACCTCCCCTTTTTCAGACAATATGTAATTTTCTTCTATTTAGTTATACAGTGTTTACATGTTTCCCTTCTCCAAACCTCGGGTATGTGGTTGAGCACGCCACAAGAAATCTGACCCTAGGCGAATTGTGCTCCTGTCATTAGGCCCAAAAAAAAAAATTGTTTGTTTGCCCTTAATTGTCAAAACCCAAGAGGGTCGGTAGGTCGTTGTTGTTTTTTTTTTAATACCCTTTTTACCCATATGATTTTGTAACTTTGGCAGGGCATCTCGTAATACACTCGTCCTTCTGGCAGTACTTCGAGTTCTAGTTCAACTTTGTACAGGATGTGGCGCAAGTTTAATGCACTCAAAACTCCAAGGGATTCATTCAAATTTACGTCTTGCCAGAGCCCGGTAGGCGAGGCAGAAACACTCACTGACAAACACTTATAACGTTCATCTTTGTTAAATTTTGCAAACAGCTCCAAAATAGTACCTTCCAGTGAGATGCTGGCAACTGAACTCCAAACAGTTTTGGTGCCATGACAGCTGGTAACGGATGCTGCAAAAGAAGCCATCTTGGCAGTCGCGCTGCACTGCGCCGCGGCTGGTACGGTAGCTAGCTAGCTAGCGCACTACCTATGCACGTGAGCCAAAAAGGTAGCTGGCATGCAATGCATGCTATAAAACGTAGCCTGCGGCCCCGTGCAGCCCGAACACGATTACGACGGTTCGATAAGATGATAAAACATTTTTACACTTTTTTTTTTCATTCTTTGTTTAGCTTAAAACGGATAATTTTGGGTTTAAAACCGTTCACAAATTTGCAGAAGATGAAATTTGTGGAGAAAAATAAACTTGAAAGAGTAAAAAAAATAAATCAATCAAAAACCCGACCCAAAATTTCTGTGATTTTTGGTCGGTCGCAAAGGGAAAACAAACCATTTTTTGGGGGGGCCTGAAGTCTTTACAGCCATACTACTATGGGACATGTCTCAGATGGTATCTCCCTATCAATAAAGTCCAGTTTATTCCCCTCCCCCACCCCATGGAACCCATCAGTGACTTGATTAAGGCTCTGTAAACCTCAGTGGCTGAGCATCTCTTTTGGGCCACTAAACCTATATGTTTGTCTCGCGAATGAACGGCAATGATAGTCAAATTTGTTTCTGAGCTTAAGCAGTGAAACCAAGTATTGTGTAATCTTCACCACTTGTGTGCATTTTGTAAGGTGAAAGAAGAGCGTATCATAGCAGTAATGTGGCAGATTACTTATTTTTACCTCTTTTTTTTTTGGGGGGGGGGGGGGAACAGAAGTATTTTTCACATGTTCATCATTCCCCCTTTGATCCCAAGCGCCTTGATTGTAGGTGACTTGACATACTGCAATCACTGGCTGATTACAAGGGAACTGCTTTGTTACTGAATAATTATTGTAAAATCATTCTAGGATGAGGGACCTGATATCATTGTGGTACATGATGTGTGTGGTTCCTTTCCATTTTGTTTTTCGGCTCAATGAGACTGAAATCAGAGAACACAGTCCTCTTCAATGACTGATAGAGAAACACAGTGACTGTCATATGGTTGATCTTCAGACTTTTATTTTGTATCTTTTGATAAAATCAAAATTTAATTTAATTTAATGTAATGAGGTCGAAAGTATTAGAACCCTCTTGTAACAAGACGATTTTGCTGGTTCCCCCTCTTCATATTTCTGATAAAACAGGATAATTGTCATGGTTTTTAGGCCCTTGTTATGAGGAGGTTCCCCTGTAGAAAATGTTTGAGGGTGTGTCAAGTAAAAACTGCCTCTCGTGTGATGATACAGTGTGTTTAACACAATTCACAATGTGGTATGCTTTTTAGTGTGATTATAACTCATCTTGGTAGTCAGTCCTGTGATTTTTGCTGCCAGTCATTTCAACTGTACTGTAGTAAAGTATTATCTTGCAGTATGTATACCTTCAAGTAATATAAACGTTTTTATGTGAAGAAAGAGTACGATGTTGGTCATGCAGGCCAAGATATATGTCAGGGCCGTTAATAGTGACCTTCAATTGTTGAGGAGTCCGGATTTGCCCAGTCAATCTGGAGATGACTTTTACAAGAACATAATTCTCTCCATCCACTCAACGGATTGGGAAGCCTCACATGTGCCAACAGCAGTTTGATATCGTGCTGCTTGTGTTAGATGTACCTATACACCTGTAAGTAGCTGTTGTAATTCAGTTTTTAGTTTCGGAATTTACAAAAACAAATGGTGAAATAATGCTCTTTGACAAGAGGGGTTTGAATATGTTTTAAGCTGGTGTTTAGTCTCGTCAGCATTGACTCGATGAAATGTTACATTTCATTGAAATGATTGAGGCATGTAAACAATTATTTTTATTTATATTCAGAATTATTCATTAATTGAGAAGTTACTTATGCAACAATGTACTCCAAGCCATTGAAGATAAAACAAGTCCATAAAAATAGCAAAATACCTGATGTGCTTTGTCTCATTCACTCCTTTTTAGTGACCGTTTATAGCAAGACTCAGCTCAGTGTGTGTGTGCGTACAAATATTTGTGTGTTCTGTGTGTAAAAGGATACCAATGCATGAATGTGCATTATAATATGGATGTAGTTTACTGATGTGAAAAAGGTCAGGGTCTGCTTGTGTGCCTGTATGCACATACAAATATTAATTACATTAATTATAGTATAAATATACAATATGTATATTTAAACTATAATTCATCACAGTGCAGCATTCATTTGAGTTAATCTTCCAACTCCAGTGCTTCCATTGTACCACTCACACAAAGTTGATACATGTATAACAAAAACATGACAACACTGCATTTATCCTCTCCTTATCAAGACTTGTTGTAAGTAGCAATCAAAATTACTATCTTGTGTGTTTGAAACACAGCAACCCATTCACAGAACACACAAAACACACACACACATAGCAGTACACTGCCTCTGTTTCAACCCTAACTTATCTTGGGATTGAACTCCATGAGAAGTTAAGCTGGAAACCTCACATTGAAGCTGTAGCATCTAAAGCTGGGAAAACCCTTGGATTCTTGCGGAGAAACCTTGGGAAATGTTCTACATGTACCAACATCGAGAAATTAGCCTACATAACCCTAGTACGATCACAGTTAGAGTATGCATCAACAGTATGGGACCCCTACAAGCAAAACCAAATAGACCTGCTGGAGAAAATTCAAAGAGCTGTTCGCTTTGTGTTATGTGGGTATTACCAGAGAGAGGCCAGTGTCACGGCTATGAAGGAAAGTATCTGTCTCCCTACCCTAGAAGACAGAAGAAAGTAAGCTCGACTCGCCACCTTCTACAAGGCAATAAACAACCAAATTGCAGTACCCATACCACGTTGCCTAAAACAGAGATAAAGAACAACATGAAGCAGCCAACATCAACGTTTTATGAGAACCGGCTCTACTTTGGATGCCTACAAATACAGTTTTTTCCGATGAACAATCTGAGACTGTGATAGGCTTCCTCAACACATCATTGAACTGCCCTCTTTTGAGCAGTTCAAGATAGCCATAGAAGCCAACTAAGCATGGCAGAGATTTGTTTTTACTTGCATCTATACATTTGAAAGAGCACAAAGCACAAATGGCATCCACTGTCTGAAGCACCACACCACAAACCCTCAGTTGCTGAACAGGCTTTGATAAAAAGCACCATAGAAGTAGAGGTAGAAGTACACACTACCAGACATAATACATTGTACACTGTAATGCATTCACTCCCCAAATGCTAGCCCTGAAGAAAGTCACTCGTGTCCTACTGCTTCAGATCTGTTCCTAGAACATAATTATATAATATTGGATGGCCTTGAGGTTAATACAAGGAAATATTGGACGAGCTATATGCACAAATATTGGACGAGTCGAAGATGAGTCCAATATTTTGCTTAGCGAGTACAATATTTCCTTGTATTGACCGAAATTAGGACATCCAATATTATCATTGTTATCCTACAGAGGATTTTAGCAAAGAATATTTTCACTTACCCTTTCTGTCTCTGAGTGCTGTATGGTCTCCTACTATACTTGATCCCGACATGGGGTATGGTACACTCTTCAGTGCAAGTTAATCCACTTCATTCCCAGATCTACGTGATCTATGTATTTTGATGTACATTCCAAAGGAAACTTAGATCAACGTCGAATTAACTAATTAATACATGTATATAAAATTTGTTTGTATAAACACAGAATTTTAGAAAAAACGATATTTTAGTTAATTTGTGATTGACCAATCACAGACGTTTTTACTTCATATTTTCCGGTCATCTCGTATATCTCAACCAATCACGGTGCAGTTCATAAAAACTTTGGGGAATCCCCCTCTTGCCGTCCAATATTTTAAATATTGGTCGCCTCGGTAGAAAATATTGGTCGAGTTCAACAAACTTTCTAAGTGGGTCGGAGGTTATGAGGTGCGTCGACAAAATAACACTTGTATTTGAGCTCCAAACATCCTCTGTATGGATAATACTTAAATTATATTGGATGGCAAAGAATGAGTTACCAGGGAATATTGCACGAGCAAGGGTCAATATTCCTGGTATTCCACAAATTCAAGCCATCCAATATTATCGCTATATATAATCATCTGGAGATGGCATGAATTGTAATAAAGTACCATACTTCTACTAGACTTTGTGATTTACTCTGCTCTGAAAAAGGAGTGACCTGCTCTTGTTGTAGCAAGATGTTTGCACGCTTAAAAACTGCAACAAGAGCTCACCCTTTTAGAACAGTAGCAAGCATTCAAGCACTTACGACTACAGTGCACTCCCGTTACAACGAACACGGTTATAATGAAATTTCGTTATAACGAAGTAAGTCTTCTGGTCCCAAAATTATCACCATTAAAGTCTATGGTACAAAATTCGTTTATAACGAACACGGTTATAGCGTCACGGTCACGGTCACGGTCCGAGCGCCACAGACAAAGAAAAACAAAAGAAATGTGCTCCGTTATAACGAAATGCGAATTGCTTTCGAAAATACGTAGCGGAAAGAGCATTTATAGCGTCTCTGCATGGGTGAACGCTTCGGGGGCTTCACACCACTGTGTGTTCGATTCTTTTGTCACGCACAGTTTCTGAGGGGAACTTGAATTTTTTATTGTAATACAGTTATCCCATCACATTTCACATAGCTTTCCAGTGTATGATGAGTATTCAGCAAACATAATATGATATATATACGTGGTTCCTTGTTTTTGTTATATATTGTATTTGTTCGGTTATAACGAAAGAAAACTGCCAGTCCCGGGCATTTCGTTATAACGGGAGTGCACTGTAGTAGTACAGTATCAAGCATTCACGCACTCGTTTCATGCAACAGACAAGACAAACTATGGCATATTATTGCATGACCACTAACAACGGGAATCAATACATAGATCTCCTGCCTTTCATTGAATATGCTCTCATATTGCACACTGAAAATCAAGAGGACAAGACTACTTGCTTTTAATGCACCGCTAACACGGCCTATATAGATAATACTCTTTATTTCCAAACATTACATAACACTCGTTCTATGTACAGGCACATAAACAAAGTTCTTTACGATTCCCCCTCACACATAGAATGGCCCACATTTCTGAGGTCGAAATGAGGGTCTGTTACAATGTATTAGTCTTTAACCTGTTGAGGAAGAGTCCAGAGTATACTCGGGCAGGTGTCTATGAGAAATGCGTGCTGTAGCAAAAATCAGTCTCTCCTCAACGGGTTAAAGATTCAATATGACCAACATTTATGTTGATAAAGATCACATGACTTTTCTACGCCTTTCCAAGTAACATGCAGCAGGAATAAGTTATGCACGGACATAGCTATAAACAAAAACAAAAACAAAACCTAACAAACCCAAAATGAGAAACCAGAAGGGGAGAAAAAATATTGAATTCAGTGGGTGAAACAACATCATCCAAACAAAGAGAAATAATTTCATACACTAGGCAGATATACTGTATTATAAAGGGCAGGTGTCACAAATTTAGAAATACATCATGTAATATCATCCTCACTGCATGTCACGCACTCAGACTGAACTCAATGGAGAGTTTACGCCTGGCAGTGGACAGAAAACAGGTTTGAATGATACACTGCAAGAAAGCAGGGGTTAAACTTGAATAGATTTGATTTCACTAGAAATTGATTTCATTTTTACGTGAGCTCTAGGGAGGGAGCGTAATCTGAGCCTAATCAGAGAAAACAATCTTTGTGACTCGTAATGATACAAGGCATGCAGCAAGGAATCTTGTTGGTAAAAGTACACACTGTATCTAGTATCAATTGTCATCGGGAGTCACATGACTGGGGTCACATAACTATGGTCACATGACTAGGGTCTCATAACTACAGTCACATGACTTGGGTCACTGCCACACATCTGTTCTTCAACCTTCATAAAGTGCACTCCCGCTATAACAAACACAGTTACATGTATAATGAAATTCTCGTAACAAAAAACTAAAAATTCAGGTCCCCCAAATTATCATCTGCATATCTTTATCAGCTTCAATGTTTGGTTATAACATAATTTCAATATAACGAAAGACAATCGCCAGCACTTCATTATAACAGGAGTGCACTGTAATTGAAATTCATATTCCATTAAAATTGAAAACCCATGGATCTGTACTCTGTCTTCAAATGAAAACATTGAATCTTCATCCACTCACAAAGTGTACACTCTGATGAAGGTAAACTTTACCAAATTGTGACACTTGAAAGAGGATAACCAACTTTGCAGAAATAATGGGCAGGCTACATTAATTTCTGGATAGACATGTTAAATGACGTCACAAATCTCTGAATGAGCATTTAACTTTTTGTGTTGTGCTTCATTTTGGTTCCTTTTGTGTTTTTTGTTTTGCTTTGTTTTGTTTTGGGGTTTTTTTGAGGGGGGGGGGGGGGGTTATGAACAGAAATCCAATAGTGCCTAATGTGAGCACATACACTGTACCTTTGGTGCAAGATTCAGGTCAATACAGGGTACTTTGTTATAACAAGGTCAGATAAAGAAACCTAATATAGCACAGTAATTTTGCGGGTCCCATTACTTTTGAACATACAGTTGTATTCTTTTGTTTTCATTACCCAATATATCAAGGAAATTGGAGTGCTATCTAGCATTCAGCTCATCACAATAATCATAACCGGTTCTCCTGCAGAATAGAAGTCATGCTTCATAGCAGTCACCCGTGGTTTAGAGCCATAGTTTCACAGCAAATTGATTCCAATATAAGATCTGTTTAGAGCACACTGCTGAAACCTGTGGTAGATCATCAGCTGCATTCAGATTCTGGTCTAGATTGGACTGGTAGTCAGATGAAGCCAGTGGCAAAACGACTTCAAGGCTCATCAGCATAATAAGTAGAAGTTATAGGACCGGTACAAACAAAAGTTCAAAAGCTTTCAGTACCATCTGTAGAATCAGGTTGGTATACTTTACGTGCAATTCAAATATATAAGGCCTTGATTGGGCAAGTAGAACGTACCAGTATGTCCAACAGGCTTTGAGTGTTTGTGAATGATGCTGGTTTCATTCAAACTTTCCAAAGCATTTTTGTCATCTGACAATCCAACAATCAATAAATACTGAGAGTAACAGTGAAACCTCCTTATAACAAGGTCAGACCGCAAGATACATGTACCTGACATAACGAGGTAATTTTGCAAATCCCATTCCTCCTATATTCTTTTGTTTTTATCCCTGGTATAACAAGATACCTGATAAAACAAGAATATTTCAGCGGTCCAAAGCAGCTTGTTATAAAGAGGTTCCCATGTATTGCAGATACCAGCAGCTTTAGGCTGCGCTAGCTCCGTGCCACTAGAGTGACACCTTGTCCACGTCGGGAATATTGAGCTCTTCTTCTGCCGATGCTGCTTTGGGGAGGGGCGTGTCCCCCTCTGGCACCCCGCCCCTGTATGGCAGCCATTTGATTCGTCCAACTTGAAGGAACTTGGCCGTGTCTAGACTGTCAAGGTACTGAATCTAGGGGTGTGAGAAATATGAAATACAATCAATTGATTAAACACAGAACAATCTTTATGTGAGGACAGAATGCCATTAACTTAGGCAAGCACATGTGGTAACTCACATGTGTTGGAGTCTGGCCACAATTTGACCAGAATAACACCAAAGGTCACACCAAGAATTTTCATTATTAGTCGGTTGCTGTAATTTCATCATTTTGCTCTAGAAGGTATATCATGCATTTACTGATGTATTCAAACCCATGGGTGTTTTTCCCCTGTAGACTTTTGTAAATATACACATTGTGTTTTCAAGGATTGAATCATTTTTTTCCCCAAAACATGGCTGTTTTCTGTAACATTATGATAATTACGCTAATCTGTGCATAATTTTTCTCTGCTTCAGATTTTAAGCTCTAAACGAAGCTTCAAATGGGTTAATTTTTTGTGCAAATATTCTTTGTAGTATCATAAACAAATTTACATGAAAAAATTGTGGTATCAAAATGAATTTCATATGTACTTTTTTTTATGTATTTGTTTCTTTATTCTTGTTTTAATTGTTTCATTTTATCCAAAATAGTTAATGATTGCCAAATGGTATGTAATCTGAGAAAAAGAAGGAAAAAAATTTATCTGACAATAATTCTTGCAAAACCTATACATTGCACACACAAATGTCAGAAATTGGGAACTCCCATTTCAGTGACATTGGTCAAGAAAATGTGCAACATCTCCGCAAGCATACCCCCAATTTTCGCAAATTGGGTCTCAAAATGTGCGCCAAATGTGAAAGAAAAAATTCATAAAATTTCGGCAAAGAGAAAAATCGCATTTTGAAATTACAATGTACTGTGAGAAATGTCAAGGGGCGCCTTATTTAGCCCTCTCCCCTCCCCACGCTAAACAGGGATAACCCCTAATCAGCAACTATAATATGGCGCCTAATGTGTACACGCATAGGTATTATGGTATTATGTGTTTTACGTACTTATTATTATTATTGTTAAATTTATAATAATAATAATAATAATAATAATAAAAATAACAATAATAATAATAATAATTATTATTATTATTTTTACTATTATTATTATTATTATTATTATCATTATCATTATTATCATCATTATCATCATCATTATTATTATCATTATCTTTATCATCATTATCATTATCATTATCATTATCATTATTATTATCAATATTATTATTATTATTATTATTATTATTATCATTATTATTATTATTATTATTATTATTATTATTATTATTATTATTATTATTATTATTACTATTATTATTATTATTATTATTATTATTATCATTATTATTATTATTATTAATTCTTACACTGCCTTGGACATACCTGTTGCCTGACGTACTCCACCATGTTAGCCAGCCTCTCGGGGTCGTCACAATTCCTCAAGAACAGGTTGCGCCACAATGCCGCTGCCAGCACTTTGTCACTGGACAGAAGGCCCTAATGTGGAAGTATCGAAACAAGAAATCCTCTACTGATTCCTCTCAATTTTTGCTCAGTTGAAGAAAAGGCTGCACATCCAGGGAACTATCCACCGACTAACTCATTTGTACTCTTCCATTTTGGCAATTTTGAAAGTTATTTCCGGTATTAACCCAAAATATGCCATATGATTGTGTTTAAGTCTCGCTATGGTGGAAAAAAAAAAGAGAACCTCTTCTTTGAAATGAACAAGTAAATGCATAGAATCCAAGGTCTTTACTTACATTTGCACCTGTACTTTTGATCACACACCATTGTAATCATACTCTCATGCCTCAAATTGTATAGAAAGTTTTGCCATTAAACCATAAAGCAAATTATAAGTTTTGCCTTTTAAGCCATACTGCAAATTATAAGTTTGGATGACCGTACATGCCATGGTAAGAAATTCTGTCTTGTCAAAAGAAACTATTTTTGTACACATGACAAATCGCAAACAGACCTATACACATGATGTCCACTTATTTACCTGACAATAACACCACAATGTAAAGGCATCAATTAAATTTGGTCACATCTAACTCACCTCATCATAGGCAAACAAAGCTCCGTTGAACTGCTCTACCATCTTGGATAAACCTTCCTTCATCTTTACTGAAGAAATCTGCATCAAATCAAAAGACACAGAATTCAAATACACTGTAATACTCCAGAGAGAAAAGAACAACAAATTCTGTTTGTGTACCAAGCATTAGTTGTTAACTAAAATCTCACAAGGATATCACTAGAGACCTGTATTGATTATACTGATGTGCAAAAACTCAGACACTCAACAAAATACTTCAAACAAACTGAAGACAAACTTTTTTCAGAGAGCAAACATTAGGAGATTTTAGCATTTTCACTAGACCTATGACCCTTGCACTTTGACCCCATGGTCCACAATTTTTTTAGATAATCACTAATGGATAACATCCAATCTTCACAATACTTCAAGCTATCTACAAAATATGGCAAATGATTGTTGCAACATTTACTCATTTTCACTTGACCTTTGATCCCATGGCCCAAAACTTTCCCTACAAAATCTTTGTGCAGTATTAAAAAGTACATATATACCTAGTTTGATTGCATTGAGTAATCTCCAAGGTATGGAGAAAATAGTCTAACTTAAATTATAATGATAAAGCTCATAGTTACAATGTCAGACAAAATCGCTTACAGACAGAAGGAAGGATCATAGACGTAAGTACGGACAGACAGACAGGCGGAAGGACAGACAACCGGAAGACATAACCCCTCCAGCGACACTTTGTGGCTGAGGCATAAAAAAAAAAAAAAAAAAACATAACAAATTCCACTATTGGGGGAAATATAAAGAAGGGTGATAAGAAACTCACCCCCATGAGCTTTCCCCTGGCTTGGATGTCATGCCACATTGCTATCATGAGATAGTGACTCAGGTACTTCCCCTCTCGTCCCTCCTGCTTCAGTCGTACCATGCACATCCTGGGAGGAAAGAAAGCAGAATGAGAGAAAAAACAAAATGAATTCAAATTCATTACATTCTTCCGTCGAGATGTTTATGCAATACCCGCTGCATGCCATAAGGATTAGAACCAACACTAGCCGTTGGGCGGAAGCTCGGTGGTCTAGTGGAGAAGACGCCTGTCTGGATATCAGGTCGTAGATTTGAATCCTGCTCAAGTACGTACACCCATAATTTTTAATCATGGCTTCTACTAAAACACTGATCAATTCAGTGCTTATTTACGTCGATGCAGGGCAAATTGTCAATCAGTTGCGAACAAAATAAACTTGAAGAATTGTTGGGATGTCTGTTCAGTGTCTAGCCTGCGTAGAAAGGCCAACAAAGGGTTTTGAGAGTGAGACGGAGAGAGAGGGAGAAAAAGAAAGTACTGTGTCAATTCCATGTTCTTTTTCATCTTCAAATAACTCTCTGTGATATTAATGTATAGAAATAGCAATACATGTCACTGTATTGCAGTTTGCAAATTTGTGTTTGTTGGCTGGTTGATGTTTTTGTTTTCTTTTCTTTTTTTTTGGGGGGGGGGGGGGTTGAGGGGGTGGGAAGTCCTACACTTGCCTTGTGTTCTTTGGTGTTTTTAGGAAAGAGGCTTGAAACGATGGTGATGAATCATTTGTACATAATTGTACTTTTCCCACTGACAGTACCCCTCTGTTCAATTTCCCAAGACAATGATTCCTATTCAAATTAGTGAAATTCTTCCATCTCGACGGAAGAATTTCACTAATTTGAATAATAAAAGCAGTACCCGCTGCATGCTATAAGGATTAGAACCAACACTTGCTGTCGGGCGAAAGCTCGGTGCTCTAGTGGAGATGACGCCTGTTCGGTGATCAGGAGGTCGTAGGTTCGAATCCTGCTCGAGTATGTACGCCCATGATTTTTTTTATCATGGCTACTCCTAAAACACTGATTAATTCAGTGCTTATTTATTTATTTAAGTCGATGTTGGGCAATTTGTCAATCAGTTGCAAAAATGATTCCTATGATCCAATGTGTGCACTTTGTCAAAAGCATTATAGCCAGGGGAACAACTTGGCTATTTCAACACGTTGTTTCTTGAATATTGTTATTCCCATAGGGTTGTGATGTGACACAAACAATTCCAACAGGCAGAAGAAAAAGATTTTTGTTGGAATCTTTGAGAAATTGAAACGAGCTCAGAACACAAAGAAATCATTTTGGTGAATATTCACACAAAATCAATGATTTGATGAGGATATCATGATCATTCAGAGTGCAGTTGAGCATGTTTTATCATATTAGAAAATTTGTAGTCACTTTGAATAAACAGGTACAGTACTGTATACGCCGAATATTTCGCGAGGTTTTCATTTTCGCAAATTTCGCGAGTCGGTTGCTATTCGCGAAATTAAAGACACGCGAAAATATTGACTCTGATCCCGATGTGAATGTGACGTACGCGTGAACATTTCTCCGTTCAGTACAGGACTCCACCATGAACGCAAATTTAACCACTCACTGAATCGTCGGGAATTCCCGATTCGCGAAAATTTAGACTCGCGAAATATATGCCATATACAGCATCTTGGCCATTTGACCTGGATAGAATTTGGCTTGTACTAATTTTGTAAAGAGAAGAAAATTCCGCTATTGTTGTTTGAAAAAAAAAAGAATTTCCATGAAACTTCAAAAATGTGGAAGAATCAATTCAATATCATAGACAGAGTCGCAAAGAGGGACAATGGATTGGCTAGTCTCACCCAAGTATGACATGCAGGTCAATGTCTCCATTTTCTTCTCAGGGCTCACAGGCAGTATCATGGTGTGAGTGAATTTTGTTGCTTTATGAAGAGGATGGAAGGATGATGTCAAGAAAAATAAATAATAATATATTTACCAAACATGAAGCTCCATGATGAGAAACCACGAAAACAGAGTATCGGGCATGTTGCACGCTGTTGGGGAAAAGAGGCATACAAGAGAAATTGATATTTCACCGCCTGGGCTAAAGACTGCTGACACAACCTTCCAACAATCTAAAAATCTCACCTGACTTTCAGGAGAGATACAGTGATGTTTTGAATACATTCTCTATTCCTTTAATGTTAAAAAATAAATAAATAAATAGATTGTGACAATGGTACATTGATATAGTTGTTATTTTTCTCTGTTTCTGGCATTGCATAGATATGGGAGAAATAGTAAAATTTTAACATTGACCTTTGTCCTTGATCATGTGCACCCAAAGTTAGACACAACTTCGACCACTCATACATACATATGCCAAGTTTTATTTGGATACCTACAACGATTTCCAAGTTAGGCTGTCCATAAAATTGATTGTGTAGGACGTAAGGACGGACAACCCAAAAACATTCTGCCTCCAGGGACACTTCATAGCAGAGGCATAAAAACACATCTGAGTATTGGCTAGTCGCTATCTTTGATTCTACAAGTGAAACTCCTACAATGTACCAACTCACCTCTGAAGAAAGTCTCAAAGTCATAACCATCAGCACATGCTTTGTACATGTTGAGTCCAGCTACCCTCATTTTCTGTTGAACAAGATTAAACAATGATGAGAAAGATCATTGCTTGCTAGCCTTTGTGCTTAGTCTACTGATAGATGTGGTTTCAATTTGGGATACTGTTGCCAGTCCAACAGTAAAAACTTCTCAATTCACTAAAAAACATTTTCTAGCAAAGTAATCATGTCAAAACATTACTACAAATGTACAGTAAAGGCAACTGGGATACCTTGCATGGAAGATAATCACTACTCTATATTTGGGGCTCCAATAATACATTACAGTGTACTGCTATTATAACGAAGTCCATGGGCCTGGCAGTTTTCTTTCTTTTTCATTTTATCTAAATAAATAAACAATAAAATAAATGGAGTGGATGTTGCACCCTGAATTTTTACCTCGTTGTAACGAGAACTTTGTTGTAAACGTATTCATTGAATGGAAATGCACTGTATTTCTTTCAAAATTATTATATGTCCATCTCTCACTCTTCACTGGACCGTATAATAAATTTGTGAGCTTACGAATCGGTTGTAGCGCAGTTTCCCTGTAATGCCTACAGAGTCCAGGACTCGAGTCACGATGCCTGGCTTGTCATCTGGAAGGATTGCTGTGCTCTTGGTGAGGGCCTGCAGGAATAGAGAAAGAATCAGTGGAACACATATCTTATAAGTTTGCAGGTTCTCATCAAATACATGACATCATTACTTTCTAGAATCCAACCTGATGATACAGGTAAATGTTACAAGCACGCAGCACAACAAAACAAATTTCTTTCCAACCTGGATTAGTAGGATTAGTGAGAAACCACTGCGTTTCCTGTCATTCATTGGCTCAACCTGGTTTGTTTGTTGTTACTGCTTCCTGAAATGAAGGCGGTCATGTTCCATCAATCACATTTTTTTAAATCACATTTCACTCATAATACCAAATGTTTGCTAAATAGACATTTGAATGATCATTTTTACATGTGGGCTTTGATTCTTTTAAGGTAGGGTGAGGGAGGAGATGACCAAAGTATTACTGCTTGGCGAATTACAGCTCACTAAGTGTTAGTGCATGGAAAGATAGAGACTTGAACGACAGAAAAGAAGGCTACAGATTGTAAGCCAATTGGTCTATCAAACTCACTTGCAAGGGGCCAGAGGTTGCAAAGAGTCTACAGCATGAATGTGAGAGGCATTTCTCCATCGGCAGGCACGGTACTCGACAGCTGGGCACAGATAACGGTGCTCCGCCGACAGCTGTCCATACTGTTACTGAGTAGCTGGTGTGATGCACAGTGGACGCATCCAGGTAGTGGTGCTGCAGTGAAAAAGATGAAAGTTTCACTATACCTTCAGTGAAAAAGAGCAAGTTACTAATCTACTGTAGGCCTACACGCACATTATTAATATCGAAGCCAATTTATTTCACATTTGATGTTTCACCTGATACAAATGTCAAATATGGACTTAATGCTGGACATCATTGTTGATTTGTGATCACACAACACATTGTCATAGACGGGATCAAACATACACTTGTAGACGTACAATTGACTACCAGCCAGGTGAGGTACCAGGTAATCACTCTTAAAGAGAACACTTGATACATAATGCCGTCACAGCAAAAGCAGGAAGAAGTATTTGCTTGTGATTTAGGGAAGGAGGAGACCATCCATTATGTGCAGGGGCAGATCCAGGATTTCCGGAAAGGGGAGGCGCCTTTACGAAATTAAAGGGGGGGGGGGGGGGGGGGGGACGCCGGGCGCATGCAGCCCTGTTTTTCTTTTCTTTTGTTTTAACAAAAAATAAAGAGGAGTGCCCGGTGTGCCCCCCTGCTGCCCCTCTGGCTCTGGATCTACCACTAATGTGCGACTATATTATCAGATTATGAACACTGAAATGTTACACAGGAGGTAACATTTTTGTGAGTTATCAAACTCATGTAACACTAACTAAGAGTAAGACTAACACTAACAGTCATAGAAATTTTGCCAACATTCATGACATTGGAAGCTGAAGACCCGGCCCAGCCCAGTCATGCCTTCTGCCAGTTTCACTGTGACACTGACAAAACAGCCGACTAATGACACTGAACTCAAGATCTTCTACCTTTAAGGTTCTTGCAGATGTTTCTATTTGCTCTAGAAATCAAGTTCTCTGTCTAAATTTTCATTAGGTAAGTACAAAGCGACTTACTAGTTTTCGTTCGCTTTGAAAAGGCTGCCTCTTCTGACTGACCGGCATTCGGCCACTGGTAGAGTAGCAAGCAGTGATAACGCAAGCAGCTGCGGGAGCTCCCTCGCTCACTGTGGCATGATGTAACCTGCTCAGACCGGCTGATGCTGCTCGGGAACGGGCCAAAATATTCATCATTTTCCAGCTTCCCTCGACCAGACGTCTGAAGTTGCAATTGGGTCCGTCAAGAAGAAGGCTTATTGCCCGTTCTATGTCAAAGATTTATATGAAATAATTTGTGTGATCCTCCAAGAACACTCTTGTACAAGTGGGCCGGGTTTTACACATAAACGCCGGCTGTCAATACAATGTCCTCCTGCGTGGGAGTACCGACTTGACTGGTGATCGTACTACCGTACGTACTGTACCGTGACCGTACCTACATACATAACAGCACGTGAAAAGCATAGAGCATGCATGCAGTGGAGCGCAATTCCCTACGTTACGTCCGCTCCGATCCTCTTTTCGTTTCTTACGCAAGAACCCTCTATTAGTCTTTGTACCAGGATTTCAGAGAAATATCACAGTCAGGCAGCCGCCACTCAACAGTGTGGGGTACCGGGTGCTCGCGTACGGGTACAAACGTTCACGAGTGCTGTGTTATTGCGGGGGGCTTTTTCAAAACGCCTCTATCAAGGTTGAAGTTACATGCACTTGACTTTTCTTTGTAATTCAGTCTTTATTTATTGAAATAATCGTGTGACAACAATCAAGAAAACAATAATATATAGCATCAAACGTAGAATATGATCAAACAAAGAGCGGCGTGATGGTGATTACAGGAGATAACCATAACCATTCACAAGAAAATTACAACTCAAATCCATATTTGCGGAAATGACGAGGCAGTTTACCTTGGGGTGTTTTTTTTTTTTTTTTTTTGGGGGGGGGGTTGTTTTGTTTTGTTTTGTTTTGTTTGTTTGTTTGTTTGTTTGTTTTTTTGCAATCCTATACTCTGTTTCTTTATTGACCTTCAGGTAAGCTTTAAAGGCTTGGTAGATGGGAGAGTCATTTTGAAATTTATAAATACAAATAAAATATTTCAGTAAAAAAAAAAAAATATATATATATACAGTATAAGTCACGAGTTTGCCATCTTGATAACCAAACATTTGTTCAAGGTGTGTAAATTTTATATTTCTATGCGTTTTTGTTTTTTTATTTACAGATTTTATCGCTTCGTTCCAAAGAGGTTGAACCTGTATGCATTCCATAAAACAAAATGTACAAAATTAATGTTTCTTGTTCGCTTTCGCGCAAAAGGAGCAATTGGGGAGTCTTTTCTTTAATCTTATGTAAAAACACATTAAGGGCAATAATATTGCTCTATGAAAAAAAAATGAAATAAATAGAATGAGAGACTATTGTTAGAACTTTTCCAAATTTTCAAATGAATTTCTTTCTAATTTAAAGGTACGTCGTTATTGAGAGCATTTATGATAAAGAGCTGTCGGAAATACATTCCTCCGACATAATATTATAAACATATTTAGGAACCTTGGAAGTTTGCATAAGATTGGATATAATCCTATCAAAGATATGCTCGTTGAACTCAAAGCAAACAAGCCAATGTTCTGGTGTATTCTTCATCCAAAAAAAAAAAAAATATATATATATATTTAATCCTGTCATATGAATTAGCACCATAGTCGAGAACAAGGTCTTCAAATAATTTACTGGCTGGAATAGGAGGTCGAGGATCAAGTAAATCACTAATAAAAAAGACAATTCTTTATCCAACCAGTCTTCATATAAAATATACTGTTTTGATTTGGATCTAATATTTCTGTTAAACCAGATGCATTGAAATGAGCCAGTTTCTGAATATTTGACACCAAATTCTGTGACTGTCCTCTCTCTGAATATATACCACGTTCTTAAAGAATCAGCTAGCTGCATGCGTTTAAGGAAATGTAGATTGAGTGAAAGCAGCAACACTAGTAGAACATATTAATACAACGGCGTAGCCAGGATTTGATCTTAGGGGGGGCGGTTAGTCTGCGAGGGAGCGAAGCGACCGAGCCCGAGCGAGCGGAGCGAGCGAGGGGGGGGAGGGTGTGGGAGGGGGGTGTCCCCCCTCCCACGGTAAGAACTTTTTGCATTTTGATGTTGTAAATGGTGCAATGTGATGCATGTTTTTGCGCGTTTTATCGACGTGAAACAGTCCCACTTGTTTAAGGTAGCAGTATATTTTAGTGTAGATTATTATTGAACAATTTGCCTATAAAATGGTATAATTTCTTGTGTTAATTCTTTTCACTGAATATCATGAACGCGACTGAACCCGAGCGAGCGGAGGGAGCGAGGGTGGAGGGGAGGGTGTGGGAGGGGGGTGTCCCCCTCCCAAGGTAAGAACTTTTTGCATTTTGATGTTGTAAATGGTGCAATTTGATGCATGTTTTTGCGCGTTTTACCGACGAGAAACAGTCCCACTTGTTTAAGGTAGCAGTATATTTTGATGTAGATTATTATTGAACAATTTGCCTATAAAATGGTACAATTTAAATACACTTCCTGTGTTAATTCTTTTCACTGAATATCATGAACGCGACTGAACCCGAGCGAGCGGAGCGAGCGAAGGGGGAGGGGAGGGTGTGGGAGGGGGGTGTCCCCCCTCCCACGGTATAAGAACTTTTTGCATTTTGATGTTGTAAATGGTGCAATTTGATGCATGTTTTTGCGCGTTTTATCGACGAGAAACAGTCCCACTTGTTTAAGGTAGCAGTATATTTTGATGTAGATTATTATTGAACAATTTGCCTATAAAATGGTACAATTTAAATACACTTCCTGTGTTAATTCTTTTCACTGAATATCATGAACGCGACTGAACCCGAGCGAGCGAGCGGAGCGAACGAGGGTGGAGGGGAGGGTGTGGGAGGGGGGTGTCCCCCCTCCCACGGTAAGAACTTTTTGCATTTTGATGTTGTAAATGGTGTAATTTGATGTATGTTTTTGCGCGTTTTTTCGACGAGAAACAGTCCCACTTGTTTAAGGTAGCAGTATATTTTGATGTAGATTATTATTGAACAATTTGCCTATATTAATGGTACTTGTGTTAATTCTTTTCACTGAATATCATGAACGCGACTGAACCCGAGCGAGCGGAGCGAGCGAAGGGGGAGGGGAGGGTGTGGGAGGGGGGTGTCCCCCCTCCCACGGTAAGAACTTTTTGCATTTTGATGTTGCAAATGGTGCAATTTGATGCATGTTTTTGCGTGTTTTAACGAGTTGAAACAGTCCAACTTGTTTAAGGTTGCAGTATATTTTAGTGTAGATTATTATTGAACAATTTGCTTATAAAATTGTATATCATTTAAACAATCTTCTTGTATTAATTCTTACACTGAATATCATGAACGCTGTCTGCAGTTCAGCAATTAAACAGAAAAAGCATGCACACGAGGGTGTATATCACGAAAGTGATTTTGCGTTTTCAGACCTGAAATTCAGCGATCTGGTGCAAATTTTTGATGCAATACTTTTTCATCGAAGTGTTGAAATCACGGAATTTAGCTCTTATTCCGAATGTGCACCATCTGTGTGTATGTATAAAGTCTAGTGAGGTAGAGCTGAGGGGAAGGGGGATTCCCCCTCCCGCTCGCGGAGCTTTTGCGTTTTTAGAATTGAAATAAAGCGATCTGGGTATAGCCACAGTCTACTTCTATGCATGGCGGAAGGGGGGGGGGGGGAGGGGCGGGCGAGCAGGGGAGAAGGCGTGGGCGAGTGTTATCTCCACCCTTCCCTTCCGATGGAGCTTTTGCCTTTTTAAGGTTGAAATTGAGATATCTCGTATACGCATATTTGATGGAATCAACATTTGGGAAACCACACACACACACACACACAAACTGATGGGGGGGGAGGGGGCTGAGGGAGGAAAGGGTCGATTAAAAGGGGAAATTCCCCTGCTAAGTCTTGTGCACTCAGAATTATTCAATTTTTTTTTTTTTTTGTAAATCTAAAAAGTGTACTAAGCTAGGGAAAGAGGCACAGAGGGGGAGGGTTTGGGAGGGGGATACCCCCTCCCAAGCACGAGAGATTTTGCATATTTTGAATTGAAATTCAACGATCTGGTGCACACTTTGAGTGAAATATTCAAAAAAATATCTTATTTGATGAAAGGTTGCAAAGGAGACCCGCTTCATGTGCATGCATACAGTATACACGCATTTTTTTTTCCGCCTCCCAAATCCCCGGTCCAAATCTTAGGGGGGGGGGGGCGACCGCCCCCATCGCCCCCCCCCCCCCCCCCCTGGCTACGCCAGTGTATTAATATCAGTGAAAATTTTAAGAAAATCGGACAATCGATGCAAAAGTTACGAATTTTTAAAGTTTTGGTGTTGGAACCGCTGCGGATGAGGGGTAGTCATTCACTCTGTGAATATGGGGGGGGGTCTGATTTTTTTATTGATATGCAAACAATCCAAAAAATTCACCAAAAGTGTGTACCAGATTTCTGAATTTCAGATCTGAAAAAGCAAAATCTCCCTCGTGTGGGAGTGGCCACAGTCACTCAACCTCCCCCCTCCCCCCCCCCCCCAGCACACACATTCTTCCACTCATGTTCTAGTTTATATTTTACAATTCTAACTCTTTTTGTAGAAACAAAGCTCGAATATCTAACTGACAGTGTGCACCATAATTATCTCTGAATTTCAGGCCTGAAAATGCAAAATCACCCTTGTGTGGAAGGAGGCCTATCCCCTTCCCACACCCTTTCTTCAATTTTCTTCAATACAAGTGTTTCTTACTTTTTTGATGGAAGCAAAACTAGAATATTTCACAAAAATCCCTCATGTTGGAGGGAGTAACCTCCCTAGGAGACTCTCTAGGGGAGTTGATCCTGAGAGCAGGTGGTGTAGTCGTCCCCCCCCCCCATGATTTCCGAGATGTGAAATTTTCTTGTTTTTTTTTTTGATGAAAATTGTCCACATATTTCACCCAATGTGTGCACCAAATTGCTGAATTTCAATTCTGAAAATGCAAAATATCTCTCGTGTGGGAGATGGGAGGGGGATACCTCCTCCCACACCCTCACTTCAGTTAAAATAAACAAGTTCCGTCGGGTGCGAGGGGATATTTTCTTTCAATTAACCCTTTCCCCGCTTGGTTTCGCTTTGAAAACTTTAGTACACCTTGGGGATAGACAGCTTTCCGAATTCCATAAAAAATAATCCATGTTTACGAGATATTTTCATTTGATTTTTAATAATGCAAAAGCTCCCTCGTACGCAGGGGCGTCTATCTATGCTCAGTATTGAAGTATATTCGTCTCAGATATCCATTCATCGCATCCGCATTAACTATACCTCACGCATTTGATAAATGCAGTCGCACCGTTCTTCAACTCGCTTGTAACTCAATCTGTCTTTCTTTCTCTCTGTTATACCCCTTTTGCCTATCTGCTTTTTTTTCTTTTTACCCTCCCCCTCTTCTATTTCAATGACAAAATCACACACACACACACACATTAGATTTTGTATATCATGTATATGTATTATACTAAGTATGTGTATATGTAGTGATGTATAGATATAATAGTATATATATATATATATATATATATATATATATATAGATAGATAGATATATGTTATAGATATAATAGTATATATATATATATATATATATATATATATAATGTAAATATAATTATGTATTATCACTCTAGCAATCAATCATACTAAATCTAAATTGCACGAACGAGCAAGCGTGAACGCACCAAACAACATGATCAAATTCACAATTTCGTTTGTAAACACTATCCAATAAATCAACAAATTACAACGAGTTTGATATTTCCACGGAGTCATCCATACCGTATTAAAAAGTTACAGTACTTTTAAGCGCAAAATCCACTGAGCAGCATCTTGTTGTACACGTATTACAGCCGTATAGAAATAATTCGTAGCTTCTGTAGTTGTTTTTCTTTGCTTGCTTTTTTATTGAGGGGGAGAGGTTCGTTTGTAAACACTATCCAATAAATCAACAATACAACGAGTTTGAAATTTCCACTAATCATCCATACCTTTAAAAAAAAATAATAATGATTTTAATCGCAAAATTCACTTAGCAGCATCTTGTTGTACACATATACATCCGTATAGAAATATTCTTAGCTAGATAGTTAGCAAGCTAGTTCTGTAATTGTTTTTTGTTTGCTTGCTTTTTTGGGGCGGGGGAGGGAGCGGTTGTGATAGAGAGCTGAAAAGAGCTCGAATGCTGGGGGAGGGGGCTGGTAAAAGGCTTGTTTTTTTTTTCTGTACGTGGTCTGTGGCTAACTGGAAGTGAAAAAACTCTCCCATGTCAACTATCAACAGTTCTCCGTCTTCCTCAAAAAACTCCTCCCAGTGATAAATCTGCTGTAGCTGTCCTATCAGATCAGCCTCACTGACTGACCTGATGGCTTCATGGAAGTAGTCATCAACTATCTCACCCCAACTCCTCCATAAACACTGTTTTTTTGTGTTTTCTGGACGGGGTTTGTGGCTAACTGGAAGTGAAAAAACTCTGCCATTTCAACTATCAACAGTTCTCCGTCTTCCTCAAAAAACTCCTCCCAGTGATAAATCTGGTGTAGCTGTCCTATCAGATCAGCTTCACTGACTGACCTGATGGCTTAATGGAAGTAGTCATCAACTCTCTCATCCCAACTCCTCCATAAACACTGTTTTTAGTGTTTTCTGTTCGGGGTCTGTGGCTAACTGGAAGTGAAAAAACTCTGCCATTTCAACTATCAACAGTTCTCTGTCTTTCTCAAAAAGCTCCTCCCAGTGATAGATCTGCTGTAGCTGTCCTATCAGATCAGCCTCACTGACTGACCTGATGGCTTCATCGAAGTAGTCATCAACTATCTCATCCCAACTCCTCCATACATGTAAGCACTCTGTATGGTCTTCCTGTCCCGGCCCGTCGTGTTGACAACCGTAGCAGCGAGAACGTACTACTATCCAGTTTATCTTTCTCGCTACTACCGATCCAACTACAACCATCACTGACGCTGAAATACTCACAGTGTCCGCATCCTCCTTCCCAGTTTTGTTCCGGTTTCCGTCCTCCTCCTGCTCCTAAAATAAAACGAAAAATAAAGTTCACTTCGTTGACTTCACTTTTCTCTGCTTTGATTAAAAAAAAAAATGTCCGCTTCGGCGACATGAGCATTCTCCGACCTTATCACTTTCATCAACTCTTTCCAGTTTTCTAACGTGAGGTTAATGCCTCTTTTTCTATCAAACATTTTTGATCCACTATCCTTTTTCTGATAATATTTCCGGATATCCACGTAGGATTTCTCATAAAATGCTTTGACTACTACAAAACAAGATCGCCTGATTTCAAACGCGGCTTTTACATCACCCTCCTAGAATTTGTTCGGCTTTTCTAAAGTTTTTTTTTTTTTTCACTATAGTTGCCGGTTGCATCTCGCTTAAATTTTCACACGACAAATCCTATAAAACAAAATTTAAAAAGAGATCAACAAATACTATACGTACGTGTTAACCTACTATGTTATCACGTGCCACTACCATCAACCTCATCATTGATCATCATTATCACTCAAAGTCAACACCATAATTCACCTTTCACAAAACAGACATCATCACAAATATTGCACGCCAACACTCGGTCACAACGACATGATATCCACAATACAAACAGCACGATACCAAAATTGCGTCTTGCTTCCTACCTGAAAAGCATTGTTGATCAAGTTTTCTGCCAACTGATGTGGAGATAGTGCACGATTGTCTCTTGCGACGCTGCTACAGCCGCGTCTAATGAAGTTGAAGAAGCCATGTTTGGTTCGCCGGTGACGAAGTAAGAATGTCTTGCATCTCACTTGAAAAGCATCATTCATCAAGTTTTTCTGCCAACTGATGTGGGGATAGTACACGATATTCTCACGAGATGCTGCTACAGCTCCGTATGACGAAGTTGAAGAAGCCATGTTTGATTCGCCGATGACGAAGTAGGAATGTCTTGCATCTTGAATACCTGAAAAGCATTGTTCATCAAGTTTTCTGCCAACTGATGTAGAGATAGTGCACGATTTTCTTGTTGCGCTACTACAGCATGCGTATGATGAAGTTGAAGAAGACGCCATAGGAATGTAGACTGTCGATTGTAAAACCTCAACAGCAAATGCATATACCATGCCGTGCTGACGATGCTCGGGTCGAAGCATCTCCTCGCGAGGTTGTCACGTACCTGGTAATATGCGTCTTCACAGCCATGCAGTCACAATGTGATGTTGACGTACAATCTCTTTAAGCTTACCCGAAACATAGCTGTCAAGCAAGTTGAAGTTGGTAGCATTGTTCAATGGTTTGGCATGTTCCATCGAGTCGAATGAGTTTTTCCACAGTGGAAAGCTGAGTGGGTCCCCGGCAATGTCAGCTTTTGAACTGTCTAAACTGGATAATAAAACTATGACGAATTTCGAAAAGTACGAGGTTCGAGCTTGGTGATCCTATCACGCTGGTGTTCGAGGAGTATACTGACCTATCTTGACTTTCTGGCTAGCTTTTAAAGCCAAAGTTAATGCAAAAGCCATAAGAGTTCCCACGCTAAGGCTATCAGCAGAAGTTAGATTCTAACAATTGGGGGGGGGGGGGGGGGCGCCTGCACAATTTAAAAGGGGCCTTTAATTGTTGCGTGTTTGGGAAGTTAAGTTTATGACTACTAATGAAAAGACCCACGCGGCGTTTTGAAAGAAAAGCCGTACATC
Source organism: Diadema setosum (assembly GCA_033980235.1). Classification (NCBI taxonomy): domain Eukaryota; kingdom Metazoa; phylum Echinodermata; class Echinoidea; order Diadematoida; family Diadematidae; genus Diadema; species Diadema setosum. The sequence goes on from CM067074.1 coordinate 34,951,034, forward strand.
GGGCCAAAGTGTATCACTGGACGCATCAACGGGCTTTTCAAAGGACCGCTCAATGTGCCGATGAACTGCGGCGCCGCCGCGGTTTCGGCGCACAATGTAGTCTACCAAGGTGCCTAAAGACAGGGACCAAGTGTCCAACTCTGATACATAATAGAGGCTGGAGAGACATACAAATTAACAATAGGGGGTCTAGGGGCAGTGCTGTAAGCTGCATATTGTAACAAAATTGGGTAAACTATCGTCACAATATTAAGCATCGAGTTGCAGGTAGAGTGTAAGATGCATGTATGTAATAGTGTACCCGCCTATGTATATACAAAAATGTAACCATGAGTTATATCACAGTACACAAGTTACATTCAGAATACACCTGAGCAATATATACAGGAGAAATAGCGATGAAAGTTAGTGAGAACTCTTACGTCTCTTCACTGCATACTGCTGCAGTGACAAGCATGCTTAAATTTTGATACATTATAGTATATTAAAGTAGGCTGGGTCATTGCCATGCAGGTGGGGTAGCGTCAAGATTTTTAACTTAAACTTGATAGATTCGTCATCCCAAAACTTATCTAAACTGTAGATCTTCGAAACTGTAGATACTGTGTTTTCTACTAATACGCAATAATTCCTAATATTTAGGATTCATAGATTAAAATCACATGAAAATGGAATATGCCCAAATAGAATATGTCAACATGTTGAAACAATTTATTTAGTCATGTGAATATCCGATCGAGAGTAGTATGTATAAATAGTTATTATTAGAAACGGATATAGGGCCTACTGATATTTTTATCTTGTTCAGTTGTCAGTATGTTCAATGGATAAGAATATTCACCCCCGGGATTCACATTGAATGATAATTTGATAAGACAAGCATTGATATTGTATCAACTAATCTGCACAGTGCACATAAAGCCCATGCAGACTAACATCTTAAAGAATGTTTCATTATAATAATTGTATGGCAAATTACGAGATGATATTTTCCTATCCCGTTTTATCACGGGCATCCTTCGGACCCCCCATTCGTGTATTGGAGTGGCCGAGGCAGGTGGACAGCCAATCATACCCCCTCCGCCTTGCTGAGAAACCTGCCGTAAGGTACCGAGCCGGGCTGGCCAGACTCAACGCGACACTTGTCGTCTGAGGCTAGTGAAAGGACCATAAACTTTTATAGTACTATTCATTATCACAAAGAAAAAAGTAGAAAGAAGTTATCTATGTGTAGCGGAAATTAATTTGGAAACAAAGATTTGGCGTAAAAACTCTTATTTGGAAATGATGAACGCCATATAAACAAACAAGACACAACAACGACGACCCAAAGAAATCTCTAAAAATACCAGTCTGATTATGATAGGTAGCAATCCAAACATGCAGTGGATCTTCGACACAAAGAACATTGTACCCCAAGAAGGGACTGCTATCAATTTTTCTTCTACTAATGACTATTATGCGGCGAAAAATACCCTAGCGTCATCTATAAGCAAAGAATGTTAACACTATAACTCAACGCAAATGACGTGTCAAATGATTTTTCCCTCTCTCCCACGCTCCTACCTCATTCTTTAAACAAAATATGTGTGAGAATTATAACTTCTGCAGCATACTACCAACAAAGCCCTCATCAAGCCAAACTCAATTAATTCGCTTACTATCCTGTGCTTAGAATGCAGCCGAAAATTCTGTTGTGCCGTACATAATGGCGTCCGTAAGTTAACTTTTACATACGTAGTGATTAGTGCGTCATTAAATGTGTAGTTTAGGTAAGTAATGTGTGTGGATGGCGCTGACGTAGGGATAATTTAAGCACGGCATGTATAAATGTGACCCTGCATCACATAACCAACAAAAGTCTCCAGACATGTTTGTTTGTTTGTTTGTTTGTTTGTTTGTTTAGTTAAGAGCATATTCTGAAAGAGTAGACTTTGTAAGCTTTAAAATGATGTATAACTCAAATTAAATGGACTCTCCTAACCTATCTAAATATGGGAAAGAAAGCAAACACTCAGTAAAAGTGTGAACTGAGAGAAGAGGCTTTGAAGCACAGGGTCTATTCAAGCTCTTAATCTTTACCAAGCTGTGCCAGCTGTGCGACAAATGGGACAAAAAACAGGATGTAAACGACCGGAGTAACGACAATGTAGGGATTATCAGATTGAGCTGAAATTGAGCATGCTTTTTACGAACACGTCTAAGATCAATACCAACTTCCAAAGCAGTAGCATAGAGTTATAAGAGTTGAAAAAAGAAGAGTGTGAACAGGATTTTTAAGAAATGAAAAGGGGACTCTAAAGACACACCTAATCACACTATACTAAAAATAGTGTTCGAGATTAACTGCTAAAAAAACACTTTCCTGTTCGTTTTATGATCCAAAATTTTAGCATAATGTAGAAGAAGACTTGCTCTTTTCAAGAAAGTATGAAAAAGTCAAGATTGGCTACGTTTAGTCATTTTAGCTAGTTTCAACCCTCACACAAAATCAGTGAGTGCGACTTTTTGTTCGTTTTGTGATGCACGATGACAAAAACGTCTACTTCATATAGTGATAAGACAAATCGATAGTGTACACTGCACATTTAGCATGTTCAAACGCAAACCTAACAGCTCTGTCGTCTCTGAGCACCTTACAGTTTCTTAAAAATTATAACATTTACTCAATTTTTAAGACTTTCTGTGGGTAACTATGAAATGAATGGGGTTCGTTTCAAAATTCTTACCCGTTTAACCAAAATGCCAACCCAATTATATATATCCTGTAAATAACATTCACTGGAACCGATTTGGGCTTTTGTTGTACTTGTTTGTTTGTTTGTTTGTTTTATTTGTTTGTTTGTATGTTTGTTTGTTTTTTAGTCTGTAAGATAATTAAGCTGAGTGCTCGATAGGGTAGGCGGTAAGCGATTATTTTAGGAGAAAAAAAATACAACCAGTTTTAGTTTTATGATCGTGTTTTTTAAGTAAAGTACATTGCCATTCATGTCTAATTTACACAGTTTCCGTCGCTTTTCAATTTGCCGAATGGAGTGCGAGGCTGATTATTGTCTGTGCAGCCATAATTAATTTTGTCCTTTGTGACCACTTTGACTATGATGAGCCAAAGTATTTCCCTCGGTGCGGGAAGAGCAATCAATAAAAAATACACCTGACCGGTGGGCATCCTCCATTCTCTTCCATTGGTGGAATTCATCATGAATGATATATCGCAAATTGTGATATACTTCGCTCGTTAGACCGGTTTATGATGTTGCAGATGCCTTATCAAAATATATTGTAAGGTGGACCTTTTAGCCCGTGCTGCTGATCAGTCTTTGTATACATAAATAAAACATTGATGTATATATGAAGAGTTTGTTTGCAAAAACCGACAAGTCCATATATGTCAAATGGAGATATTTGCGATTAAAGGTCAAGAAAAATAAAGAGAATAATAAGAAAAATTTTGCTTCTTTTGACCATAACTTCAAAAATGTACCTTTATATGTAGTGACCAATATATCATTTAAAAGGTATTATTTTTTACTTTTCGACAGAGATCGTACTTCAAAATCTTCAAAAATGGACTTATCGGTTTTTGCAAACAAACTCTTCATATAGAATGTATAATTATTATGTTTTTCTTAGGAAGCATCTCTTCCTCTAATTTTTGTTATCAAAATATTTTCCTATCTATAGTGATGGCAAGGTTTAGGGACCTGTGGAACTCTTCATGGTTATACAACAGACTCCACTGCCTAAAAGCATAGGGATCAACCAGCGCTTTTCAAAGCATTTTTAAAATATTCAAGTCCGACCGGTCAAGTCTAACCGCTTTGTCATAACAGTTTGTAGAAGCACACTCCACTACCAGAATTCTGACTGGAAAATCTTCCTGCATCAGTAGGAGCACCGTCGCATGGTAGTCAAAGGTCTGGATTTTACAACAGAAGATCGGGGGTTCGAACCCCATACCCGGTGCCTTGATCATGATTTACTCAACCAGCGCTTTTCAAAGCATTTTTAAAATATTCAAGTCCGACCGGTCAAGTCTAACCGCTTTGTCATAACAGTTTGTAGAAGCACACTCCACTACCAGAATTCTGACTGGAAAATCTTCCTGCATCAGTAGGAGCACCGTCGCATGGTAGTCAAAGGTCTGGATTTTACAACAGAAGATCGGGGGTTCGAACCCCATACCCGGTGCCTTGATCATGATTTACTTAAAAGTCGGTAGCCGCGCGTCTGCTTCCGCATTCAAATGAAACGGGTTCGATTCACGAGTCTATATAGCTGAGCAATGTTGGGTGTAAAGTACAGTGCAACCATACCGTCCCCTGTGAGAGGCATTGTGTAGACAGTGTGAAATCTCTTCACACTGTTAAATTCGAGTGTTTTCACATTGTGAACGAATTGTGAATCGTCAATTCACAGTGTGTGAAACAGAACATTGACTTGTGAATACCTGTGAAACCACACTACAGTGTGAAATAATCTTCATACTGTTCGCGCGTTTTCACTTCGTCCACTACGTGAACACAGTGTAAACACACCGTGGGACACTGTGTTCTTTACAGCAGGGATGCTTGTGTGTGTGTGTGTGTGTGTGTGTGTGTGTGTGTGTGTGTGTGTGTGTGTGTGTGTGTGGTGTTTGTGTACAAATTTGAAACAATAAAAATGGTTTATTTGAACCTGCAATCCCTTATCAACGCCGGAATCATGAACATCACTCATCCCATAAAGTACCCTCTCATCACCAGTATTCTTTTTTATAAAGTGCACACTTGCCGTTTTGGCGCCAAACGTGCATGAGAAACTCATGTCGAGTATGCTGAGAAATACAGAGAGAGAGAGAGAGAGAGAGAAAGAGAAGAATATTTTCATTCATTAATGTGTTTGTCATACGTTGAGCTGCCATACGTGCATATTTCACATTATGCACATTACAGGCACCACACATTCACCAGTATACGCACCCAAACACGCATTACATGCACACATAAAAACGCACCATAGGGCCTACACAAAAGATTTATTCGTGTTAAGAAATTTTGATCTCTAGCTCTTACACAACACATACACGCACACACACAAACACAGACACAAACACACACACACATACAAACCATATCATAAACAACATATAGGTGGAGTGAATGGTTCATACCGAGACGAAGTCAAATAATTTTCCTGCATTGTTTTCTCCTCTGTAAAATTAAGGACGAGGCAAAAAAGTTTAAAATAAATGATTGTATCCGAAGCGTCTACACTGTCATTGCGCTTAGAAACATTGTATTAAGCGCATTACAAATGTAATGTATTATTATTATTATTATTATTATTATTGCCAGTCAGTAGTACGAAGTTTGTCGTGCCGCCACGGTGGTTACAGGCATGAATATGTATTAGGATGATGGTCACGAACCAATCAACGCATCTCATCACCTAATAAATGCAAATTATTATCAGCACGTCATGCCAAAACATGACGAGTCCCCGGTTTCATGGATATATCTCTTAATAGCTCGACTCACAGCTCCACGTTTATTGTCTTCCTTTCGTGTTTCACTGCATAATTTTTGTAGATTGATTTTCCGTCCATTGCTGCCATTTGAGAAATGGAGTTCCCTAAAACTGGACTGATTTGCTGACAATCAAACGTCGAACCGTTAAGGGTTTGGTTGACTGTTCAAAGCTGTTTCTGTCTCATCGCGTCGAAGATATTTTCACGTTCAAGGACAAACCAAGCAGATCATGCGAGCGGCGACAAATATCTTGCCCAATGTAAGTTGCTCCAAGTTTCATTTGCATTTTGCCTTCAGGTGCATCATGACCCTGTTAATTTTTCAACATCTTTGGAAGGTCACTGTTTCATGTGTTTAATCGTGTTGTTAAGACTAAACTGTGTTCCTCGGAAATATCAGACATATGTATGTATATTGTGTACAAAAGTCATACTGTTTTATGACTAAGGGAGTATGCTAATAAAGTATCGATAAAAGTTTTTACAAACAGGAAGGTTTCTTAAATTCATCTAGTTTGCTTTTTCAAGCTGCTTAAAATAAATAGTAAGATATGCTCGTCGAGTTTAGGAATGCTGGAAGTCTATGGGAGAAGACGTGGAGATGTGACATTTGATATGAAAAATATAAATATTGACTTACAAGGTAATGTTATACTTATCATATATATATAATTTTTCACTCTTTATAATATCCATGTGAATAAGATTCTGCAGGTTAAAAGAAAAAAGTTTCCATTAATTTGAGTCTGTCATGAAAATACCCATAGAAGTCTTATAAAAAACGGACTTACAATAAACAAAAAAGGGTTATTGGATACCACCTATATGAAACAGTGGCATTGGATTTACAAGAGTAATGTGCATATGCAACGTATAATATAGAGGAGATAACTCTGCTATCTCCGTACTCGTCTTCAATGAGCCTGTAGGTGATTTTTTAAGTGTCATGTAACATATTGAATTGTATCTATCCTAAATATGATTTCAGAATTGTTCTGCTTTAGCAAAGACGTCTTTAAAGGGAAGAAATTGTTGCAACTCTTTAATCATGTGAACAACACATTTCTATGATGTCAAGTGCGACCAAGTTAATGAAATATAATAATCATACAAAACAATAATGCCGTCCATCATCAAATCTAATGATAATACCTCTGTGTGATTCTTATTTAACCCTGTATTAGATTACATTTCATCGCGAAAACAATTTACAATTTCGTTTAATGTCCACTTCTACTGAACTTCATCCGTTTCCTTTGTTAAATATCCATTCATCAACACTCAATTCTAAACTCTGTGGCATTTGAGCCTTTTCCTAATGAAGTCTTTTCAAATAAATGATTTTTCTTTTCGTGCTAAAATCCCAGTTCAAATGGTATGACACTGTATGATTTTTTTTTTTTTTACAAAGAAGGGGCAGATTATTTAAAACAATACCATTTAAAATCCAATGCATATATACAAAAAATAAATATATATATATATATATATACAATGTATGTATATATATATATATATATATATATATATATATATATATATATATAAACTGATTGCCTGACAACGTGTGTACGGGGAGGGCACTGGATATGAACAGCGCATGTCATTTCTGAAATGTGAAAAAAAAAAATCAAAACACAGTGAGTTGGTTATCGCAGTAAGCATTTTCGCAAAGGTAATACCTGACTATGCATGAGCTGCAAGAAATCATCGCTCTCTACAAGCTTTCCTTGTGGCTGTGAGGTTTGAAGTACGCAAACAGTCGTTTTATTCCATGGTCATCGTCTGTTGACAAGATGCATTCTTCAAGGGCACTGTCATAAACTGAAATATATAACTCGCAAATAGTGTGGAAAGATTCGGTCATTATTGGTATTAGTATTCAGAGTGCGCGAATTTTTGGAACAAAGGGAAAGCTAAATATCATAAAATAAAATGAAATGGTGTTTAAACAAAAAAAAGGATTAAAATGCATTGTTTAAAATACATGGTGTAAGGAAAGTCAAGACAGATTAGCAAATTATTGTATTTATATCATTTGTATGAAAGTGTCAAAGAAGGGTTATTGTCCAGCTCAAACGCTTTCAAAAGAATATTGTAACAATTATATGCGCAACATTCATTTATTTCAACACCCTGTCACGATAATTTTCCTTTGTTTTTTAGGCTAGAAAATTCTCAATGATATACAAACGTCATCTCCGCTGCTCATTTGTGCGCTAAAAAGGATGTTAGAGAATGTGATTAATTATTCAAAGTCATTGGCTTGTCCAAGGATTCATCATTTTGATTACTAGATGGATATGCAAGGTCAGTATTCAGCGTGAAGTTGATTAAAATCCATTTTTATTGTCCTGATATTTGATGGGCGGTTCTCTTAAATGGTATGTCTCCATCGCTGAAGATACCTCTCACAATGTTTTGTATGCAAATATGCTATACTCTCGGCATGCACCACTTTGCGGTTTCATGAGGCAGTATCGCAGCATTGAAGGGATGGTGTAGTCTTGATTTAGGTGAGGATTCAGCTTTAAACTTTTTTTTGTGACATACGTAGAAATAACTTTATGAAATGTTAAAAAGCATACAATTCTAAGAGGAATTCTATCTTATGAAAATCGATTTAAAAATGGCTGACATCAACAAACAAAAAAACAACGTAGAACAAAGCGATCCTATATAATGAAAGGTGGATCCTAATGAAAAGGTGGGTCCCACCTTTTATTACGATTGCTTTCATTTAGATATCTCAGTCATTTCAAAACCAATTTTCATCAAATAAACATTTAATTCTTCTTAGAATTAAGCTCTTTCATATTTCATAAGAATTCTCTCATTTTCTAAAAAAATAAAACCATTATTAAACAAATGGAAACCCGAAAACCCATCTCAAACGAAACTGCACCATCTCTTTAATCGTCACTCTTTGATGTAAGAAGTACCTATGCCTGCGATGATGATAGAATGGACTCAGTACATAATATTTTTCTCTTCCCAGTTTCATCGGACGAAGCCGATGAATTTTGATCAAACCACTTAGAACATCCAAACAATGATGATCCTGTCGTTGCAGCTACATGCCAACGTTACGCTGTTCTGCATGCTGTTAAAAAAGAGGTCATTTATACAGTTTTAATCAATTTTGGAAGCATCAATCATATTTCTTGGAGTTACTATGCGCTGTTTCAATGCTGTTGTTTTTGTTGTCCTTCTTCTGAAGAGCAGTTCAGTTGCAGTTTACAATGTGCAGAAAGATTTTAGTTTGAACACCGAATTCATTAATTTGCTAATGTCTCATACGGAAAGTCAGTCAGGTGTGGTCTGCCTCAAAGGTCCTTCAAATATTGATGGTTAGGTGGAAAATACTCACAAATTGAAATGATAAATAATGTGCGGGTTTTCATACACACACGCACACACACACACCCACACACACACATATATATATATGTATGAATATGTATATATATATATATATATATATATATATATATATATAACATACATACATAGGCCTACATACATACATGATAATAACAGAGCAATTGCAATGATAACTCGTCGAAATCGAAATGGATCAGTGTTTGTGAAAAAGAAACGGAGAACTGATAGAAGATTAGACCATTTTACGATTTTATGATCCCTTTATTCCAGATTAACTGCATAACGTTGATGGCAAGCTACATGGGAACGCAAGTTGTTCTAGTTTGCGTGACGCTGTCAGGTAGGTATTGCACGAGATTACCGAAACAATGGCATCGAAGTTTAAAGGGAAATTCCCGACCAGTTAAGAGATACATTGTACTAGTAGTCTGAAAAGAAAGAGTAACATTTGCCAAGCACAAAAATAAAGATTTGAGCAAAATCGGCTGAAAATTTAAGGAAGTGGAAAAATTACAAAAGAAGTTTCACAAAACAGTTAGAAGCAGTGCGACACTAGCAAAAGTTGTATTTTCTTTGCAATGTAAAATGAACCTAAATCTGCAAAAGTTGATATCGAATTTGATATCAAATGCAATCAGTTTCCTTATGAGTTAGCTGCTTATAATGAATCGGTTATGAAATAAAGTCATGCTCTCATTTTTTTTTTCTCTATAGTAGCTGAGTGAAATTTTGTGGTGGTTCTTGTTCTATATGTCGACTGATACATGCCGATGAGCTGAATCATTTTCAGCGAGTGGGGAATATAAAAGGAGGATCACTCTTGACAGCTAATCAATTTTAGGGAAAAGCCTTCTTAGAAAAAAAAAACATATCTGGGTTATCATGAAAGCTCGCTGTCACATACCGCGCAGATAAAAAAGCAACAGAAATATCAAAAAGATCTCAAAATGCAATTTCTTTTCCATTACTTTGAAGAAAGTCTGCTAGAACCGTTCGTCATCGTTACTGTATTTGAAGTGATAGGTTGAAAGGGAATACTCTGTTACAGAAGTAAGATTCAAAGCATAAACCCCCACAACCGCTTAGAATGAAGAAACCTTAATACAAAATAGTACTTGAAATAAAATTAAATGGAAAAGATAAGAAAGGGGAAGATATAGGGAAACATTTTGTGTGTGTCTGTTTTTGCGTCTTTATCTTTCAGTGATCGATCGATGATTGGCAGAATCTCTACCAACGCACTTTATAATTTGAACCATTTTGTGAATACAAATAAAACTGACCAATATAGTGAAGCTACATGTATGTGTGCGAACTCGTCAACTGTACACCGCTTATAAAGGTCATTTACAGAACTTTTCAGTTAGTCCGTCGTTACCTTATTTGTGAGACTATTGCTCTGGTCTCTATACCTCGTTAGCTTTGTGGATATTGGCCATCTACCCATGCACCTGCATTAGAAATTGTCGCTCTCAGCACCCGAAAGTCCCGGGGCGTGTCTCGATATGCCGACACCAAGTGCGAACCCTGATAACTTAGGGTCTAGTGATGGGGTGTGGCACCCTGTAACATTTGCATCTGTCATTAACCTCGCCCTCACTCCTCCGGTCGCTGTATTGATGTTTTCTCTCTTGAGAAAGCAACGGATAATCGAAGATGCCAGCAGATGGCTTTACAAAACTTTCGCATGGTTTAACCTGATTTCGAATGTCGTTTGGTGTCTGTGGCTGGTATTCTGGTACGAAGCGCGAAGCAAAAAGATGTGTGACATCACTAACAGTTTTCTACCGTCCATGCATCGAATATCATTCATGGGCACGATGTTTTCTCTTCTGCTGATAAGCCTCGACAAATACATTCAAGTCTCGCGTCCGCTCAGATATCACATTCTGATATCGGTTGCCAAGATGAAGTTGAGTTTTGGAATCATGCTGGCAGCGTGGACTCCTTTCGGTCTGGTTCAACTCCCTTGGCCTCAGCTACCCTTCTATCCATTCTTCAAGGCTCGGTGCTCGGGAGAACGTTCCATCCACGACTTTCCAGTGTGGGTGCCCGTGTTTGAACGGATGTCCATTGGTGTCACGGCTATTGTCACGGGGACGACCATGCTAGGCATCAACGCGACCCTCCTCCGTATCGCCCACCGCCATGCTCGAATCGACGTCGCCGAAACGCCAGCCTCATATCCAAGAATGGCAAGTAGCAACGACGATGCCGAGGCATCATCCGGAGGTCGTCGGTATCGATTTCGATCACTGTCTCGAAAGCTGCGGCGTCGATTTCAGACGAAAGGCGTCACCACGATGTTACTGATGACTTGCTCTTTCTGCCTTTGCTGGACCCTCTATCGCTTCTACGACCTTTTGCCGGACTTCTTTGCGAAAGACTTTTCAATGGTTCTTGGTGGCACGAATGGATGGCTACAACCGGTGCTGTACATTGCATCAACCAGAGAGGTCAAAGACATCATATTCAAATACATGGCGAATTTTTGCCACCGTCGGGTTTAAGAAGTGTTATTTCTGTCCTTCCTATTAACTCAGACTGTATACGAGATCATAGCTTGCACGACGTGGGACCTATTAATAATTATTATGTCACACAATATAACATTAAAGTGCAGTGAAAGACGTATGGACACACGATGATGCTTATATTCGTTAAACATTTTCCAAGTTTCGTAATTGAACTGGAGTTGGTCTTACTTTGAATAATTCTGCTTTCATACGCATATGAAGTGACGTGGTAAAGGCAACAATGTTGTGAGCTAGTACGGAAACCACTGTAATGTATTTAATCCTTACAAACTACAAGTTTTCTTTGAAGTTGACATTCTACCAGCAACCTATAAAGTATCTGCCTAAGGTTTAGATTATTGCGTGATAGATTAAAATATGCAAGAATATCTCCACCTATGAAAAGTAAACAAAATGAATATAATGAACAGTTCAAGCCAACATACATCCATGTGTGTGTGAACTTTAAAAGTGGCCTTTGCGTGTCCTCTGACAACTGTCTAATCTAAAAACAAAACAAGAAGGTTTTCCTATCTACACGAGACAAACAATTCTGTATGCTGAAATTTAGTCGCCAGTCTCAATTGAGTCCGGGAATATTTTCTTGTGCTACTTTGACCAATACTACCCATTATATTGTGGACCATTACTTCGTTGGTCTCCATTACCATTGACACGTCCGTGATGTCCCGCTATGATGGATGGCAGTAATTTTCATTTCTTTATTTCATTTCATTTCATTTCATTTCATTTCATTTCATTTCCGACAAAAGGATACAATACAATATACCATTTGCATATACAAAAAAAAAAAATAGTTAATGGCCTTTTTTCATCAGCTCTTTCGTTTTTTAGTCTCTTTTCTGTGCATTCGCTGTTTTGTCCATACTCGCATAATACAGTGATTAGCGAAATTAACTTTAGGGATATGGATAATGTAAGAACCAGGATGATTTTAACTACTTTATAGTGACAAAATGCTGTTTCTGTCTGTTTCTGGCTGGTATGTTTTATTTTAATATCTATGACTGTAGTCATGGACTAATAGGTTGTTCACTGACCTGTGCATAGGATAAGGTATAAAAGTTGATATACACTCTGTATCCCCCAATGAATCCTTACGGTAGCGATCCTAAACCGACATGCTCTGACTGTCATCAGACAAAGAATCAAAGAAAAAAAAATGAATCAAGAACCCGCTTTACTTTAGTGCCACTAACAGGCAACACAGTACAGATTTTATCATCCATTCTCATTCGACCGCAGCATCCAGTCATAATCAGCGTCAAAATCAGGTCCTCTGAATCTGTCCACACACCTCATCAGACTGATCATGGTGAAAAGAGAACACTCATCCCTACTATCCCTATCGGAGTAATATCATCCCTCCCAAGGCAAGCACAATAAATTCACCTACTGGAAACTGAAGCCAATCTCATTAATTAACCAGTTTGGAGTTAGCTCATGAGCACATGGGCACAAATGACGTTTCTCTTTCTATCTCAGTTGGTTGGCCACTTCACTCGTTTTCAAAGCGACAAATGTATAAGCTTGCTATGTCCGACACAACAATTTGTGGAATTCATCACTCTTGCTCAAACAAAAGGATGAACTGCGGATGGTCCATCAACACTTGGGAAAGCATTCATTTCGTTATTTTTGCACTGTCTGTATTATATTAACAATCTTTGTCTATTGGTATTGCCAATTACCAATTACCAATTTGCTGTCAGGTGGATGTTCTTGCAAGCACCGTATTAATAAGATCACTTGAATAATCATTACATCACAGATGCCAATCTCAGTGAATTTAAAAAACTCAACATATCACTGTTGATTAAAATTAAGTGGGACCCCGGAAATGGCCTATTTACCCTTAATGTCATGCTGCTGCTGTATATAGAGAATACTTTTGTCAACTCAAGGTATCTGAAAAGGTTCAACTGCGCAAGATCCAGATGCATCGTGAGAGATTTCGGGATCTAAACCGGAGTCTTGCCCGGTAGATGGCAGTATTCTGACGTTAAACGCGGTGTCGTTGGTATGGCCGGATTTAATCACTCCCATTTATCATTCTGATAAAATGTAGCCCACTGGATAGCCACCACAAACCACACTAAGCATAAGAAAACCTCTTCATGCAGAGTTATATCGAGATGCCCTTTGGTGGTAACTTAAACCATGGCATCTTATATCATCAATTGTATTTTATAATACGCAAACCGACTTATCCAACACCGACCTTATCCATAGTGAGTAATGATGCGCAGAGGTAAAATTAAGCAAAGTTACACCAAGAATTACACCTCTTATGTTAACCCATCCTATCCTGATCATTGCTACAATGAGTGGAGGCCCTAATAATTCGACCAACATAGTATGAAATGTAGCCGTGAGAAGGTATTAGTACGAATATAATCGTAGATGAATCCGTGGGGGACCAATTCAATTTCACCACCAAGGGCAGACAAAAATTGTGTCTTCAATGTCGAAGTCCTATCGGACACCATTGCTTAAGGGGATGTGGCATCAGACCTGCGTAGAGTTGCGTAATGTTGCCTACCTATAACTATGCCGAAATTGGCCGCGTACTCATAAAAGTCATTTTGACGGCAGCAGCTGACCGCAAGAATGAGGAAAAAAAAAAGCGCTTGGGTATATCCATCAATCGAACCTCAAAGGATTTTTCGTCGGCATTGTGTAGATTAGCGTACCATTGCGTAGGCATTGACGAAAAGTAGCGTAGTGTTGTGTGCTATAACGTAGACATGGCGTACGGTATTGATTATAGAATTGAGAGTAAAACGAATGAATGTATGATGTCTCTTCTTCGGTTACAGTTCGTTATTCCGAAGACTGGTCAATCCGAAAGTGAAATAAGGTATTCCGAAGGTTCGTTCGTATACTCAACTTCTTTTCATCTTCGGTTTAAGTAACCCTACTTCATTCTTTTTTGGAATAACGAAACGTATGTCACTTTCGGATTAACGAACCTCCAGAATAGCGAACATCCTCCGCTTCTTCTTTCCATAATAATTATCATAACTTGTTACCCCCGTAGTCTGCGAGTTCACACTTCTCATCCAATCAGTCTGACTTTTGTCTGGGCCCAAGATAACACAATTTCCATACTTCCTCTATATTATGACGATAACGTTAATAAGTACGCACGGCGCCATCACAAGCAATTGACGAGTACCGTTTTAGCAGCAATAATAGCAAAAGTTAAAGTGGAATCATAATCATTATTTTTTACCCTTTTGGAAACATTGAAGTCCCTATCAGCAACCTTCGTGTTCTTTTCCCCTTTCTTGTCTGCATCTAAAGTAAGTCACACGTGGGCCGATGTCAAGGCTCGTCTTTTCCTGGTGTCGAACGAAATGGTCGACGACGAGACCAACACGACGACCTGTCTCAAAAACTTCTGCCGACCGTTTACCGGTCCCAACGGGCAGCTGGTGCCTACGTCTCCACACTGGGTGACTCCAGCGAGGCCCGTACCAGAAATCGGCAGACATCAGTCGTGTTTGCCCCTCCTAACTCAGAGAAACCAGACGCAGCAAAATGAACCCTTTGGTATGAAGATGTGTAAATCAGTCTATGACAGAAATTTTGTCCGTAAAATGAGCGCTTCATGAGAGTCTGAAAATAGTTGTTTTGAATGTGCATACCATTTCTATGAGAGAACGAAAAGAGATAGAAAGAGAGAAAACGAGCAAAAATCCACTAATATCGTGAATATCGTCTCGAATCATTTTGGAGGTTCATGGTTCACTTGATTTTATGACGTAATTTTTAGCATATTTTTAGCATCTTCAAACTTCTAAGTGTTGGAAATCAAAGTTCTGAAAATGCTGCTTGTTCTTAAGCTATGTCATAGGCCTACTGGGTTAAATAGAAATTAATTTATAAGCCTTATAAGAAGGGAGGATGTCCGATTCAATTCACATCTCAAAGCGAATGTTAATAAATGAACAGTAGTTTGAAAGTTAACTGAGAAGAAAATTTGAAAGTTATATGATTCTCCAGTAGTTTTCATTCATATTTTGATTTTTTTTTTATGTATTCCGCATCGTCTGTGTTCCAAATTTTTGGATTCAACAGACATAATATGGCGAGATCGATATTATGAAAAATTTTGAAGATTAACCTAAGGCAATGATTACTGACCTACGTGATTATCACCAGAATTGTTGTTGTTGTTTCGACCTGATTATGCAGCTCTTCACACAGTATATTCTCATGTCCTCAACCGCTAGGAATCCTTTCCATTGGCTGCGACAAAAGAACTCGTCAAGATGTTATGGAGACATGTAAAACGTCCTATAACGAAAGCATGCCTCTCCCTCACAACCAATCATTTGTCTCGGCAGCGGTGAAAGCCGCGGTCGAGAAATGTGGGAACGCCACCTACGTCTGGTTCGACTGCTCTTGTTGTTGGAACGAAACGAGAACGGCAAGGAAAGTCGAATGGGGGAGAGGCGTTTGGAGATGTGGCGTCTCGGATGAAGACTACGGAATTCCTCTGGAGGAGCTGTTTCGTGACGGAAAATTGGGTAAACACCATACGTGTTGATCCGTCTTTGACATTTAATACTCTTTCGAGTGAACTGTAATGGAGGGTTTGATGGCAAAACGGGTCAAAAAAGCGTCTCTTTGTTAAAGGGATCGTATAGTTTTGGTTGAGACCTAATTTCAGATTTTTAACATTTTTTGGTGAGATAATGAGAAACCTCTTATGAAATTTGAAAGAGCATGTAATTCTATGAGGAATACAACGTTTGTTTGATAAAAATTGATTTTGAAATGGCTGAGATATCTAAAAAAGGGCGATTCCAATAAAGTGTGGGACCCAAACTTTATTACGATTGCTTTGTTTTACTTTGTTTTTGGATGTTTCAGTCATTCCAAACCCGATTTTCATCAAATAAACTTTGAATTCCTCTTTTAATGGTATGCTCTGTACTACATCATAAGTGTTTTCTTGGTATCTCGCGAAGAGTTAAAAGCCCAATTCTCATCTCCACCAATACTGTACCATCCCTTTAAACATTTTTAAGTATTATCGATTGGAAAAATAAAAAACAAACTTTCCAATGATACCTCACTTGTTATATACCAACGAGTATTCTTGAAGTTATAATAAAGAATATTCCAAAGTTTCTCATGATTTTCTTTGTTTTTAACGGCTTTAATCGCAAGTGTTATCTCAACGTGATGGAGTTGCATGTAACTTGTTTTGTAGTCAAACTCTGCAAATATTGGTTAGGTCATTATGCCATCTTCGTGGTCAACCGTTCTTTTCTTATTCTCAACGGGCTGGATGCAGGAGCGGGCGGATGGGAGGGGGGGGGGAGTGGGAGGGGGTCCCCCTCACTCCCGAAATTGTCAAATTCCTCGTCTTCTTTTTCTTTTTGTTGGACCAGTATAGGCTTTATAAGATTTTGAAATACCCTTCCCCAGCTCGTTACACCTCCATAAACTTACAAAAGCGTGTACCAGGTCGTTGATTTTTTTTTTTCAGTTCTAAAAATGCAAAATCTCCCTCGCGTGCGTGGGAAGAGGAATACCGCGCAAGTAAAAGGGAAAACATAGAAATTCGTCATTCATTAACCTGCGGGTACGTGTGATGTTGACTTTCCCCACAAAGTAGGCCTATATTGAACGCAGAAGTAGGGCCTACTGAGTCCAACACACATTGCTGCAAACTGATCCTTATATCATGCATTCTCCCTATAAAACTAAACGTTTCTCCTTTTTTGTTTTGTTTTGTTTTGGGTTTTTTTCCCCGGTTTCAGTGTGGGACAAGGATTATAGAGGCCGTGGTTGTCTGGCAGTAAGGGAGGTCGACGGAGAACTGACATTCACTCGAACAACCCCCTGTGAAGACAACGCCTTTGCTCTCGGAGTTTGCGCGCGAAACTGATACCGATCCCAAAAGTCTGTTGTCCCATACGTCCGCAGGCCTAAAGCTCTGTTTGAACAGACCTTACCGCGACTACGTCGCGACAAAGTCCGGAGAACAAAATTCCTCGCCTCTGATAATAAACCGCAGGAGAGAGGAAGGGGTACCGTTTTAACAGACACACCCCGAAAACCTATTCTGGGTAGGTTTCCACGAAGGAGATGTGTTCATTGATGCAACTACCCCGCCCACCGGCCGGGGCCCCCTAATATTGTTCTAGATGGTGTACGTATACAAAACGTGATTACAGCAATGTAGCCGCAATTGCGTTCTGATAGAAGGGTTGTCGGGGTAAAGTCACGGTTATGTCAGGGCAATGTCTTGGTAATCATTCTACTGGCTAGGGTAGAATTTGGCAAAAGTTACCGCGACAACGTCAGAGTAATATTTTGCGGGGTCCATTTAACAGGCAGGGTAAAAAAGGGGGAAAAAGAAAAAAAAAATATATACCCGGACGTTTCCCAGGCGTTGTCGCGTAACTCTAGTTTAAAAGGTTCTGCAAAAAGAAAACAGGGCTTTAGTTGGGTAGTCAAGATAGCAATTAGATTACAGATTTACAATGCATTCATGTCAGTTTGTACGTAGTCTAGCTGGTAAGTTTGTACGTAGTCTGGTTGCCAGACCCATTACAAATCTTATTCCCTAGCTTCCACAAAAATCTACCCGCCGCGGCGATGAAATCGCCATCTGCCTTTGTCGAACGCCTGCACGACCATCTAGCTCAGCTTGCTAATACTTCATTCGTCGTAAATGGCGTTAATATTCGTGGAAATAACCAGATCAATCTTCTCTCTCTGTTTACACCTTTGACTCCCAAATTTGAAACGTTAATCTCCCCGACATACATCTGTCATTTTGCAGACTTCAATCTATTGTGTGAAATATTTGGCTTTTGCATGAATTGTGTATAATTATTCCTATCTAGTCACCTTTTGTACTTGCCATTAATTTTTTTTTTATCGGTACCTACGAGTATTATTTGCTGCCAGACTGCAGCTGCTGTTGTAACTTGGTGAAATTCAAATCATTCTATTCTGATTGCCTGTCAGTTTGTGTGTATTATAACAGATGGTATGCATTTACAAAATCACTTTTTGTACACTACACTCCTAATCCATTGCCTGCTTTGAGAGCTGATTGGCACCAAAGACTCCATAACATTGTACACACAAACACACACACATTGGACACACACACTTTTTGATGGTATTCTTTAATTGTATTTCATTCAATGTCAGCATCATTTTCTCGACGAAACGAGTATGAACAAGAATAAGCAACTGTATTCTTCTCGTTCGTCCTGCTGAATCACATTCTTAACATACAATATTATGCACATCATACCATGTATACAAAAATGATATACAATTCTGCATAAATCTCATAATACCAAAAAAGGTTTCTCTTGGTCAACTTGATCAGAATGATCAATGTCTGCTTCATTAGACAAACTGCACATACACACACGCACACACGCATGCACATAAACACACATAATGATGATATAGCGTCATCTATCAGCTGCGGAACATTCAAAGGCGTCCGGTTCCTGCAATGTGTCATACATAATTCACAAAGTTGCATGAAAAGATCGATCTTCAGTTCAGATTTAAAGGTATCGAGGTTAAAAATAATGCATGATAATACCTATCCATATACATACACAAATCATGAACATAGACTACATTAACACATGTATACACCCTGCTGGAAAAAAAAAAAAAAAAACAAAACAAAAAAAACCCAACAACAACACATGAGTGTCCCCACATTGTAAGAAACACAGTGTGAACATGCATGTGAACACAATTTGAACACATTGTGGACACACTATGAATCATCAATTCACCATGTGACACAGAACATTACCATGTGAACACAATGAAAACCAAACCACAGTGTGAAATCATCTCCACACTGTTAAATTCGAGCATTTTCACATAGTCGACAATGTGACCACATTGTGAACACACTGTGAACACACTGTGTTCTTTCCAGTAGGGCATATACATTATATGTACAAATACGAATATCCGTTCAAATGTCATCAGTATTATATTCCATATTCGTTCAAAATTAACTATCGTGGACAGACCTGTATTGCAGCTGCTTAATGGTTACAGGTATATAGGCTAGGAAATTTATAGGTAGAAAGTCAGATAAATTCCAACCTATAGCATCCCGCAGCTGCGAGAATCATGCAGTAACGTTATTTACGCATATTCACTACAGAATTAAATCACCGAATGAAGAGGACAGTGGACGGTATTATCATTATCATTACTATTGTTTTATTGTGTATCATTGGAATATAAGTCATTTCTTGAGACATCTTTCTTGTAAGCATTTATGCCCCAAAAGGCTTTATATACAGATATATAAATTGATAGAGGGTTTGTTTTCCTTGAGTAAAATGCATGAAACCAAACCCAATGTTCTTTGATTTAGTCAATTAAATCATATCTAATCGTACTGAGATTAACAGAGAATCTCATTTAGAAGTTCACCTGGTTTAGACAAATTCATGTCATAGTGAATTCCCGGTTTTCAGTTACATTATCTGCCTATTCCTATTCCCCAAGGGGTTCTTTTAAAACGTTGTCAAGTGAAATGTGTCTGTCCAAAAAATCATTTCTTTATGGTCAATATTTTTGTTGTTGTTGGTCCAGCCCTCTGATCTGAACGTTATTCTGCATGGAAAATTGTGACTTTACAACGTTTCCGTTATCATCATTCTGTTTTCAGTGAGTAGAATGAAAGATTTCTTTGAATACTAAAAACATGACAGTTTGATGAAACAAAATACTTTCCTCGAATTGTGTTTTTTTCGTGTGATTGTACCCTCGATTGCTTATTATGGAGAATGTGTGCATGTTATATAATGTGTGTTTGTGTGTGTGTGCGCGTGCATATGCGTGTGTGTGTTTTAAAAATCAAAAACTCAAAATATGTGCGCGCGCGTGCGTCTCGAATCAGTAGTTCTGGGGGGTGTTTCATCAACGCTTGTCAGCACCGACAACTGTCGGCGCTGACCAATTTCAGTAAAATCCTTGGTTTTGATTGGCTGAGATGCTCTGGTCACCGACTGTTACTATGGTGATTCAAGTTGTCAGTGCCGACAAACGTTGATGAAACACCCCCCAGGTCAATATGTGTTCACGCCAATCTCTTTGGTTCACGCAAAGTCGGTGTGTGGGTGTGTGTGTGTGCATAACTTGCAATGGGAACGAAATTTGAAAGTTGTGTGGCATTTATTCACAATTCGAGCTTGACGCTCGGCTCGACTCCGAGTTAACTTCGCGAATAGATATTTTAAATGGGGCTGCGGACAAGGTGAAGTTTCCCCCATCGACGCCAAAATCGGCTGAAGCGCCCTCTGGAAGCGAAAACTCGAATCTTCGCAGCATCGATGTGAGAAACAAAAACATCTGCATTCGGGCAATGCGATCGCCAACACAAAGTCGCCTCCCTATTATAAGATGACAATAATTAGAGAATTATAATGACTGTGATAATGATGATAGCTATTAATGAAAGCAACCGACAGTGGAGACATAGAAGGCAATGATAATATGGCAATAATATTAACTGTAATATTCATACGACTGTAGGCATAATATATATACATAAGTATTATTATGATGATTTTGTAATATCGCCAATTCAATGCATTCGGTAATGCAACGACAATCAATACAGTGTTGTTCGACATGCATATTGGCAATCCTTTCGAAGGTGCAAGGCTTCAACACTGGCACAATGGACTCAAAGCTGTTGTCAAGACATTTAAGGACCCTCCACTAAATCTTAATTGCACAGATGAAGAGTAATGACGTGTAGTGTGTGATTATAGGAGAGAAAAATGTTTGACAAAAAAAGAAGGAAATATCGAGTAAATCGTGAGATCATTTTGAATTGATACTGCAAAGACCCTGCCTCTGATGATCAGAGTAGATATGTGCGTTTATATCTTGTTCATGACACTTGACTGAAATGTTATAATATCCGGGATTCCTGCAATCTATGAAATAAACTAGTGTTGGACTTTCATACCATGAACTGATAGATTCGAAGTTTTTAAATCCTATCCTCAAATTATGCTGGCGTGGTGTGTAGTTCGCAGGATAAGATAATAAATGTCCATGAATACAGCATGTAACAAGCAAAATATATTTACCAGCTCCATAGGGCATGAACGCTGGGTTCTTCAACAAGTCTTTCCCATCTGCTGTGAGAAACCTAGTGGGGTCAAACCGCGTCGGATCTTGCCAGTTCTCGGGGTCCTGGTGGATGTACCAGACGTTGGTCAACACCAGCGTGCCTTCGGGGATGAAGTGGTTGTTGACGAGGACGTCGCGCCTCGTCTGTCGCGGTCCTCCCATCGGGGCCGGTGGTCGTAGCCGGAGAACCTCCATACAGGTGGCCTCGAGGAGTAGGAGCTGGTCACGGTCCGTGATCGCTGGGTCCCGGGAAGGGTCGACGATTCGTAAGATGTCCGATCGAATCTAATCAGGAATGACCGAAAATTGGTGAAAAAGGAAGTTTCACTCCAGAATTGAAGAAAACGCGTAAACTCACACTTAAAGAACTAAAAATGTTCATATAAGTCGAACAAGAAACAACAACAACAACAACAACAACAACAACACACACACACACTCACACACACACATGTACACAATTATCTAAAGAATTATTCACAAGACAGTTATTAAAACAACCACAATCAGGAATCATGCAGATTCGATGTAATGAATGTTTAGTCCATGTAGCAAGTCAAGTGTGTGAAGAATGTCAAAATAATGAGTACAGTATTGATAATGATGATGATGCCTATTATTTCATAGATACTATAGCATGATTGTCATTATCTCCAACATTCAACCCTGACCACGGATGAATGTTTTGACGTCACGGTGGCGTCCTTATTGAAGGATTACAGTGCACTCCCGTTATAACGAACACGTTTGCAAACGAAATTTCCAATACAACGCAGTAAAATTCAGGGCCCAAAATTATGAGATAGATATCTTTATACACTTTTTGTTCGGATACAACAAGATTTCGATATAACGAAGGAAAACTTCCGGCCCAAGGACTTCGTCATAACGGGAATCACCTGTACGAGACAATGACCAGTAAGTAATGAATAAGGGAGTTCATGGTTAGCGCATGTCTCATTTGACCCCTACACCACAGACTTTCAAATAACATGGAAAGGACCTGTGACAGGGCATTTTTTTTTTTGAAGCATGCCACCTTTGTAATCAATGTCAATGAAATGCGTGTGCAGCTGCTTTTGTTAAACATTATTGATGAATCACTTTCACCTGTGCGTTCTAAAAGGTGAAACACACAACTTAACATTCCAAATCTTCATTTGCCTGAGGATTCTTTTCGTTTAAAAGTCAATGGCAAATACACAAACATTCTCATTTGACCTTTATTTTGCACATGCGCAAATCGCAACCGTGAACTTCCTTATTATAACAATGTGTGGTAGATTCTGAACGGAGTCGTATACCACGAGCAAAGTATGAGCAGAAGACTGGTTATCTATGTTCCCAGCAAAATGTTCACCCTGTTATCTAATCACACATAATTATTGATTTTTCTTCCTCAAATCGATAGTAACTTTTGGTCAGTTGTGCGAAGCCTTAATAGAGGGCGCTGTTCACCATACCTTGCTCTGTAAATCGGGGTTGTCAATCAAGTAGAGGAGGATCCATCGCAAGGCTGACGTCATTGACTCGGAAGCAGCGAGAAAGATATCGAACACACCCCTCCAGATGTTTGCTTCCTGATTGGTGGATAATTGACCAATCATTCTTAAGTTAATCAAATTATGCTGCAGTGATAATCACCTTACGCCTCTCCCACTGAATTTTGCCCAGATTTCTTATTAGTCGTATCTTTAGACAATAATTTACGAACTACAACCCATTTCCCCTGAGCGTGGTCGTGTCTAGATTGTTAGAAAATTGCAATGATTTGATACGAGAAATAAAACTACTTCTCAGTAATCTAATGTGAACGTAGGATATTCTGTGACGACTGAAGCACAGGTAAGACTCTCATGGAGATAACGCCATCACATTCAATTCGCTTATTAGGAGGTTGTGAGTAATACAACTGTTTTAACGATTCCGTTCTGCTACAATGACGCAAATAAAAACTACGAAAATGGTTATCTTTATTATGTAATATAAGGCGTCATTACGAGATTAAAAAGAAATCAAGCCGTGATGATAATATTTGTATATTCCTCTCTTTTTTCCCCTTTCAAATGATTCCTTTTTGTGACTGTGCATTAAAAGCAAAGGGCTGCAAATATTTTCAGTAAGCAATTAACAGTCATGGAAATAAATATGCACGACCACGGCATCTCTCTACCGATTTCTAATTTGGGTAGGATCTCAAATGGTCTCTCTGCAGTATCCTTCTACAATGAAGAGTAGTGCTCAATGTTTATGATTAATGCATATCGTATTTTCAATCTGTCCCACCTACTGACCTTCAGGTGGGTGTTGATGCCCTCCTCATCAAGCCGCCTGACCTCCAGGAGGTACATGTCGATGATGTCACGCAGGTTGTCGGGATCGAAGGTCTCGCGGTGTTGCTGAACGATGTCGCGGATGAAGGCCTCCAGCGTGGCCAGGTTGAGGCGAACCTGTCGATAGAGGGGGGTGTAGTAGAGACCACGACAAACCAACAGCCACCCAGACGGAGACAGACTACGGAATGAATTTCCTAAGAAGTGGAGAAAGGAGAGAAGAAACTATTAGGCGAATACCAATACAATTTATTGGAGAAAATACTGCTCCCTTTCTGTCAAACTTTCTTGGATCTCTTTTTTGTCAAAGATGCAATCTTCATTCAGGGGAATTAAATTCTTAACTCGGAATGAATTTCCTAAGAAGTGGAGAAAGGAGAGAAGAAACTATTAGGCGAATACCAATACAATTTATTGGAGAAAATACTGCTCCCTTTCTGTCAAACTTCCTTGGATCTCTTTTTTGTCAAAGATGCAATCTTCATTCAGGGGAATTAAATTCTTAAACTCGTAGGTTCGTAAAACTTTTTGATGTGATGACGGATGTGATAACATGAAATGAAGTAACATACATCAATGGTCCCATGTTAGTAAGTTTGCACTTATAAAGTGCCTGATATTTTAAGATTCAAGATTCAAGGTTGTATGATAACACACAGAAATTCGCCTTCCACTGGCAAAAAAAAAAAGAAAAAAAAAGGGATATTTAGTAGCATACTGACATTTCGATGCTATCCATTATTCTTAGATTTTCTTTCTTTTGTGGAAGTGGGGGACCAATTTTTCATTGAAACTTCAACTGGTTGTTTTGATTTAGGTGTGTACTCATTGCAACAACTTGAGTAATAACATGGATACTCGTTTTAATTAGCGTAATACGAACCGACGACGGTGAGGATTCGGTGGAACTCGGGATCCGAATACTCGTACGAGCGGCCGAAACAGATGCTACAGATGATGTTGGAGACGGCGTTATTGATGACGTGATGTGGGTCGAACGGGCGACGTCCGGATGGACTGACATATGCCAGGAAATGGGAAAGAAATGCACGCACAATTAACACAGCAATAACTTAGTCAACACGCACCGAGCTCCCTAGCTGGTCAACACGAGCCCCTCTATAATAGCTTGTAGTACAGATTAGACAAGGACAGAGTGGGCCTACATAATGTAGGTAGAGACCAATTAATAATGCGTGATTACTGTATTTGATATCAATTACAGATCAACAATAAATTCACTAATCTGCCCATGAAATTTTGGTCATTATTGATGAATGAATGTTATTCATAGCTACGCCACGGTTCTGCTTTGTATTGAAACCAACAATATTACTGTCGCAACTGATTGACAGGAGGTCGTAGGTTCGAATCCTGCCCGAGTATGTACGCCCATGATTTTTTATCATGGCTACTACTAAAACACTGATCAATTCAGTGCTTATTTACGTCGATGCAGGGCAATTTGTCAATCAGTTGCAATAAAAGCATCTCGAAAGAAGAATTTCATGAATTTGGATATTATTGTCATACTGTTGTAATTTATTGATAACACAATCTTCTTGTTCCTCTTGTAGCTCTCTGTATGCAAGATAGCTTTCTCAGTCTTTATTCAAATAAAATGTAATAAGAGAAAAGGAAAAAAACCGGGATGTGATTACACATAACCAATGACCTACTGTTACGTGCTTACCAGACAGTTGCATTGCCGTACTATGTCATAACAATAAACTGAATCCCTTTCACTGGAGTGATACGATGATTTTAGAACAATATACAATTGCAATAATAAACACCTTCGCCATTTTTTTTGTTTGCCATTTTATTGGTTTGTTGTGTTCTGTCATTAGATGTTATGTTTTATTATGCTATGTTATGTCATGTTGCTTCATGTCATGTCATGCAGGCCGGATGAATGATATGATTTTACATGATTATGATATGATTAGTGATCTATGATATCAATGGTTATGTCATGCCATGACATGTCGCGTCGTGTCGTGTCGTGTCGTGTTGTGCCGTGCCGTTCCGTGTCGTGTCGTTTCGTGTCATGTCGTGGTTTGTTATGTCTCTGTTTGAAAACTATATGATATTTTGACCTGACGGAGATCGGGGATAGAATTCAATTATTTCAATTTCACTGGTCATACTCTTTGCTCGCCTCGTCATGAAACGCTCGACACAGCCTGTCGGATTCCCGCACGATCACCGACTCCAACTTTTCATGCTCGACCTCGAACTGTCTGAACGCCGTGGCGACGAATTTACGTAACTCTTTCCACTGATCTCCACTCGAGAAAGCAAGGCTGCCTTTTGTCCCAGCAGGCAACATGAAAAGAAGAAAGCAAGATAAAGAATTCGAATAGGATTAACAGTTTCGTAACTCGGTGAATCTCTTAGTATACCACTGATGTGGAATCCACAGGAAAAGGCAATTGCATAACTCCATTACCTCATTTGTGTCGGTATTGATGCTATCGGCATAGCCGCGTAAGTTTAACAGGAGCAATTTACGGTTGCATAACATAGTTATAACAAAGTGAGCGATATAATTATTAAAATTCATGTAATCAAAGGTACATAACAGGGAATATACTTAAAAAAAGGAAACAAAAAAGAGAAAAATCAAAGCTTTGATAGATGTTGCCACTCTAGAAGTAGGTATATAAGTCTTCACGAGCAAAATTTACCCCAAATCGTAAAGTACTTTCTGTGATGTATTGATTTTACTTAACTTCCGTTTCTGTGATTTCATTGCACGTGTTACAACAACATGCTTACCCACGGATGAGTAAAATCTGAGTAAAAACTACTGGGGTGCCACAGAGCAAAATTTGAGGCTCTTAAGGAGTAGCCAAGAACGCAGCACAACGAAACCTCTTTACCTTCGAGAGGGAGGGCGAGCGAGTATTCGATGGGGACGTTGCGGTCGGTGAAGACGTCGGCTTCTTTCACGAGAGACTGCTTGACGGCATCGACATCGTTGAGGACGACGGTTAGCATGGGTCCGAGCCGGACGCTGACAAGGCCGCCATATTTCTGGGCTAAACGGGCGAATCCTGAAAGAAGTTTGTGTATATATAATAGATAGATAGAGAGATAGAGAGATAGATATATAGATAGATAGATAGAAAGATAGATAGATAGATAGATAGATAGATAGATAGATAGATAGACATAGATAGATAATAAACACATATATCTATCTATCTATTTATCTATCTATCTATCTATCTATCTATCTATATGTCTGTCTGTCTATCTATCTCTATCTATCATATCGCTGTCATCTCATATCATTCATGCTTTAGGCATGTAGGATTTGAGTCTTATTTTCATTTGAGAATTAGTAAAAAAGCAAATAAACTAAACTAATCATTTAATGCCAGCCACATTCTCCATCCTGTAACTCGACTTTCGGCAAGTTAACAGCAGCCTTAGATGTGCCACATCATGTGCATCGCCATGGGGTAAATGAAGTGCAACAATCAATGGGAAAATCCTGATTTGGGGGTTTAGAGACGAAAATACTCGTCTTCTTTTTAAACTCACCCTTCAAATTGATGGAAGTGCTTGAGGCAAGTTGCTTCCTTAGCGTAAGATTTTATGACATTATGGAGTATGTGGTTGTGACCATGTGCTCATAATGGGTAAAATATCTATCCTTAAGTATTGTACTGGCACGTCTACTTTGAATTTTATAGCAATTATAACAAAAATGTTTGATTAAAGCGCATAAATGTGTTTCAAAGGTCTTCGACGGATTAGAACTGTCCTGACAAATCATTATTTCTAAATTTAAACTTGGATTGGAGTATTTTTTAATACAATAACTACAATCAACATTGAATAAGGAATGAAAAGAAGTAACTGATAAATTCGTGCAATTTGAATGACGATGAATAAGACGAAGTAAGACGCCTTACTAGTATCTTATCTCATTACCTTCCTTTCCTTAGGCTTAGGTCCTATACGATTTTATCATGAGAGAGTGGAGATCAATGTTGGACTGCGAGCATGATAGAGCGATCAGAGCTCTTTGCTCTGTGCATAAGTGCGAAAACGCTGACATTATTTCCAAGTCAGCACTATAACTGACGAAAAAGTTAAGGGCTTCTTTAATACTCAGACATATCGTCGGAACCGTACTATAAAGTTGCAGTTGTATTAACAAAGCAATTACCATATAAGGAAATGTTTTGGTCTTTGGTCCCTATGAACTACATCTTATCAGTTATCACTTCATATCACATCATGCGTCATTCCATGTACGTGGACTTTTAATGCACTTTACCTTTAAATGGAGGCAGCTGGAGAAATGGCATGTACCCTAACAGTGGCAGGCCGATGGGTCCCGGTGGTAGATTCCTCGGCGTCCGATAGATGCCGACGAGCCAGGTAAAAAAGAGAGCACCGACACTTCCGATAAGAACCGTCTGAATCGTAAGACTAGGCAAACAGCCTCCCATGTAACTCGTCATAGAATACATGATAGATTGACTTTTATACGAAGCTTAAAAGCTGAAATTGATTCACACTCAGCGTATGAATCCCAATGTTAGACGCATAGTCCAACCTTAGAGCAATAAATTTGGGACATTTCGCAACGACTTTATGACGACTGCTTATCGTAGGAAGGTCTTGACTAATCTGAATTATTCACCAGTCCCCATTCATCGAACACTTTTTGTGAGTCGGGAGTATCATAGCATTAAACACCTATGATCCACAGATGCGACACCCCCAGGATAAAGATATGAGAATGCAGTATTCTAGATCAAACTTTCGTGCACTCGTTTTAGAGTTAATACCACCAGAGTGCATTTAACGTGACAAAATGAATGGTACAAGGCAAACGGCAGGATCAAAATACGCTCGTACAACACGACTGTTATGTTAATGTTTTTCTGTTTTTGACGCGAGTTCATATTGAATGTGAGGTAAACACAGACACTATGCTATCGGATTTTGTCTTTTATTCAAGCGAGACTTCTAGGACAAAACCCGGGTCGGTATCGGAAATCTGGTTGAAGAGGATCAGGACTGAATGAATTTCGGTCTCGCACCGCTTGCGAAGAGGTATGCAAAGAAAGAGAGGGAGAGAGATGGGGTCGCAGACTTTTGAGGTGTGCTATTGTTTTGGGCATACATGAAGGGGCGAGTGCGTGTTGGGGGAGGGGCGGGGTCGGCGAGAGTGGGAAAAGAAAGGCAGCTTTTCTATATTGTGCGTGTGTGTGTGCGTCTGTTGTGTGCATGGCAATATGAAAATACATAAATTATGTATCGTAATACACCCGGTCTGTGTACATACGTGCAGCAAGCGTACGTGAATCACCTCATTCCATAACCTCTTCAACAGCTATCTGTACAATGTAGCCGTCAGCAATGAACGCGTATATTTCTCTCTCCCATCTCTCTGTTATACACACTCTGTCTCATACAGATGATTGTATATTGCCAGAAGTGGGCAAATTATTACAGTTTTTTATTAAGTTATGAATGGGGGAAAATGTCCTCAATGAAATGAAACTTGGCCATTAGACATTCAGAATTACTACACCTGTACCAGTGTATAACAATTTTGCAAAGACCAATATTAGACCTTGTTTTAATAACCTTTGATGCAACAGGGCACTGATATTTCATGCACTCTTAGACATACACAGAAACACGCACACCTTTTTAAAATTTTTTTAATGATACACACACACACGCACACCCACACACACACACACGGCACAACATGAAAACAAACAGACAAATAAACATAGAATCAATTCACAGATACTAGATTCCTTATCTGGAAATATGTTTATTTGTGATCATAACTATCTGATATGCAATATACACTACCACTTTTTGTGTTCATTTCATTTTCCAGAAATCAAGTCATTTATTCATGAACAGGTAATTACTGCATGACAACTTGGGGGAGGGGTGGGAATATTGCAGTGTGAAACGTTTCACCTTCCTTTCCAATTTTTAGAAACATTTGACATCATTACACTGGAGA
This sequence comes from Diadema setosum, assembly GCA_033980235.1. Classification (NCBI taxonomy): domain Eukaryota; kingdom Metazoa; phylum Echinodermata; class Echinoidea; order Diadematoida; family Diadematidae; genus Diadema; species Diadema setosum. Next base: position 34,980,974 of record CM067074.1, read on the forward strand.
AGATTTTATTCGCAGGAAAGGCAGAGTAAATCTGTTACTAAGAAACACCTGGTTGTTTTCTTTCAAAATACCTGCATACCTGCAGACAACATTATGATCATTAAAAGGGAGAGATAGAGAAAACTCTGAGAGAAACGGATATAGAAAAGTCCCATCAAAGTCTGGCAAAACAAGACTTGTTTAAATTTTTCTTTCTTGTTCTGTAAACATATTGTACTCACACAATATTTACCTGTTAAACTCTCTCCCTCTCGCTACAATTCCTCTCTCTCTCTCTTTCTCTCACTGTCTTTCACTATATCTCTCATATAGTGAAATCTCTCATGATCAGAAATGTTAAATTCTTTGAAAGTCTTTGCACATATTCATTCTCTGATCCTGGAAATGTCCAAATGTACACTTAGCATCAATGATAAAGTACACTGTACTCTCGGAGAGGCTAAACAAATTGTAACCACATCAATGTGTTGCACATGACATGAATGACATGAATAACAAACCTTTCAAGGAAAAAGAGACCTTGATTGCAAGTCACACAGGGTAAGATTTTGTTGCATGACATAAAATGACACATTGCATTATATATGTAGTAAAAAAAAAAATCACAATTTGTGAGCACTAGCTTTGCTAAAAACAGAATGCTTCATTCTACACATACAGAACTGGTAGATGCCTAGTGCATTTGAGTTGAGTAAAAAAAAAAAAAGTTATTCATAGTCTAAATATATTTCTCAATGCAAATTAAGGTGGTTTGCTCTGAAAAGATGAATGATAAACTTCAGCACTGAGTATTGATTGCCATTAAAATCTGGGAGTATGAGAAAATTTGACGAGCTTGACATACACAGGCCACTATCTAGAGTTGAAACAAAGAAATTATCCATTGACCCAGATGTACAATCAGGCCTTTGGGAAAACAGAACATTTTTATCTTGCAATCAGTTGAAATTTCCCATGCCAGTGATTTGCTTGATAGAAGCTTGGAATTTCATCACTGCACATTTATATTTGAATCTGAATAAACAGTAACGCACAAAATAGATAGAAAATCATACAACTGGTGATCACTTTTAAGCTCTATTTAAATGGCATGATTTACTTTTTAGTTCCTTTTTCAATGTACTTTGAATAAGGAAACCGAAGTATGCCTCTTTTGCAGCAAGATAAAGAATGCAGAAAGAAACAACACAGAAACCTCACATAAGTACATGTATGAAACCTGTACTGCATATCCAAACAATAGAAAGGCGCTATTACACAACCTGTGGATAATCAGTCAATACTGTTTAATACTTTGTCTTCGACAGTTTTACATAACTCATATACACAAGATACATAAAGTATACATAACTCGATAATGTACATGTCACATGAGTACTTGAACATAAATTTTGCAGTCACATGGCATAAAGCTAAATGTGCTAGAATGACAAGTTACAGAAAATGAAAGGGATCTTCTCGAATAGGACATGGCAAAAGAAGATGTGCTTGATTTATTTTTAATCGTAGAAAGGATTGTTCCTCCTGTCTTCCTCGTCAACGTCATCATCGAAGGGATTGTCACCGGTGTCGTCAAATGGGTTGGATGGGGCGGGGGGCTTCTTTGGTGCTGACCCACCTGTACGAGAAGGAGATGCCCTGCTGGCCTGGGAACTTGCAGGTGATGAGAAAGGGTTTGGTGGGGACACCTTGCCCTGCCCCGGCCACGCACCCTGTGGTCTCCTGACTGGGGCCGTGGAAGGACGGTAGTTCTGGGGAGAACGCCCTGCTGTTTGGGAAGAGGGAGGCTTGAGGTCGTTGTCAAATGGATTGTAGGGAGCGCCCGCTGGGGATGGGGTCGGGCGTGGCTGACTCCCTGCACTCTGTCTTGCTGGTGGTGGCTGGGATGGTGTAGGCATCGGGCGTGACGGCTGGGAGACGGAGGCGGGCTGCCGTGCAGGCGGGGCTGCTGTCCTAGCAGGTGCAGTGGTGGTGCGGGAAGGCGGAGTGGATGGGCGGGGCGGGGGAGTCTGCTGGCGTGTCGGAGGCGTGGATGAGGCTGGCACACGAGACAGCTGCGTCTTGGCAGGGGGATCAATGCTCCCACTGGGTGCCCCGCCCTGTGGTCTTGTGACACCACTAGGGACAGTTGGTGAGGGGCGCGAGGCAGCTGGTGTGTAGCGTGGAGCCTGAGTGGGGGCTTGGGATGGCTGGGGCCTTGACACATTCCCAGGTGGTCTTGAAGGACTCCCAAAGGAATCAGTAACAAGTGTGACCTGCAGAAATACCGGTAAGAGAAGAATTACCATAAATATATCAACACACATAGACTGCAGTATACATTCATTTACATCCATCATCATATCATCTACAAAATACCAATAAAGTGAGAATGAAATGAACAATGGCGTCATGCCATGGATCTCCCACAGATATCACAAGTGTGCAATTTGGACTTGCATTGGGATTTATTTTAAGTGGCCTCTGAAGAAGTCAAATGCTTGTAAATATGGGTTACGAGGGGATGGAAGGCTCTAAGGCTCCTCCGAAGCACTAAGTAGAGAGGATAAAGTGCTTTGTTTAGGGACACACCTACTCTCATAGCAATAAGGGACTGGCTTTAAATCAGGATGCGCATCAAACCATAATTGTACAAAACAATACCTCATTCCAAACCACAGAGGCTTGTACCCTACAGACTCACACATCCAATCAGTTCATTATGGTCAATTTTTTTCCTCATTCAAAGCTTCTTGTAGAGATAAGAAAAAGACTCATATTTTGCTATGAAACAACACAATCGCTGTATTGACCGATAGAAGAGCAAGCAAAAAAGCCCATGCTATTGATAACAATTCTAAAAAATCCAAAAGTCAGACATATTCAAATTTTATCGCAACATTTTCCTGTCCCAGAAGTGGTCCAGAAAGCAGGACAACACATTAAAAAAATGTAAGTATAATATATCTGAGACTGATTTTATCGCAACAGTCAAAGAAGCATAGCAGCATTAAAGAAAAGGCCAAGACAAGCAATATGTCAGTATGATATGGCAACATGCATGAACCCCCCCCCCCCCTTTAACAAAAAAAGAATAAAAATATCCTATGCTTGACTACACTATACCAATGAGCAAGAATGGAGTTTATTCGATTTGGGATCAAACTTTTTATATATATAGCAAAATTTATATCAAAATTGCATCGTACGAATTTTAGCTCCTGCAACTAAAACAATTGCTGCAGAAATTGAAAGCATTGTTTAAAATTCTTTCATATTTTTTCCAACGCCTCTTGTACCTGTAAATAATGACCCTCTCTTTGACTACAAAATATTTTTTGTCAATGTGTCAAATTGTCAAACTGTGGCCATAAACTGGTAATCATGGTGCATCTGCAACTTGTGTGGACATTTTCTTGTTTTGAGCTCTGCATGATGTTACAAGCAAATAATGGATTTGCAATATATTCATCACTTTATCTGCCACATTTGCACCGCCACCTCAATCGACAGCACAACAACTTTGCATATTTTGCTCAAATGAACAACTACGCACCAACCGATCGATCAATTGCAATAACACTTGTCCAGTAAATACTGCAGATTACTAAAAGCGTCACAGCCATACTTGTAGCTTTGTCATAAAATAACATTACAGCAAAGCTTGCAATATTTTCTACAACTTTGCTCTACTGCATTTCTAACAAAACGCTCTATAGATACATGGCTTTGACAAAACAATATGTTTTCCAAAAGTTGCGTTCTCAGAACAATGTGGCACACAGGGAGTTTACACCACGGCACAAAAAGATTTTAAGGGGTTATACAAATGCAGAACTGGAAAGAAGTCAACACTTACAGGCACAACAGACAAAGACAAGACAAGGAGAGACATCTAGGAGGAGGAGGACTAAGAGAGGCCATCAGAGGAGAGAGAGGGATGGGGAGGAGGTGGAGGAGGATGATGTCGGATGTTGGTGAGAAGCAAGGGGCATGTCTCTAGAGCTCTTGGTGTTGGAAGCGGGAAGGAGCAACAACTGAGAAGATCAGAGAGAGGAAGACAGAACACTGTAGAGACGATTGCACAGGGCTTGGCCACCTCTGCATAAATCTTAAGATTGTTTTCAAAAGATAGACCTGTGATTATATCCAACATGAGAATAGATATTTGGGACTACAGTTGTCCAGAAGCAAATGCCATAGCTCCTTCTGTGTTGTATAATTCTTATTACCACAGCAACAACTAAAAATGCCTGAACTTGGCTCACTGTTACTTGGCTACAACCAAGCATGTAATTATAAATACTGCAATTGTCAATTGTCCAAAAGTGTGTGTGTGTGTGTGTGTGTGTGTCTTTAAATGAAATGGGGTGAGGCTGATGCGAAGCAATAATAAAGGGGTCACATTGTGAGTCTGTTAGTAAAAAACAAAAGCAAATCGTATTAGATGTGCATAGCTCACGGTGCACTTATCTGGCTAGTGAATAAATTGTGGGGGTCTGAAATGAAAAACAAAACAAAACAAAACAAACAAACAAAAACAAAACAAAAAATGAAAAATCCCTATGCCAGAGCACACAAGTACGATGTTTATGTTGATACAGTATTACAGCGTTTTTCAATCTCTGCAAATACCCCCCCCCCAAAAAAAAACAAACAAAAAAAAAAAACAACTAAACCTGAAAACTAAACAAACAAACATACCGGTAAGTCTATTTTCAAAATGTATGTTGAGGACAGAATACACTTTTTTTTGTTTCATTGAATGGAGAAGTTGTGAATATTTAGCCTGCTAAATCAAATTTTGGACAAAGCATAATTACAATCTAACATTTTTGATGAAATAGAAAATACTAGCTTTGTGGTAAGATGTACAGTTTGAAATATTTGCTGCCAAACTTCTGGGTATAAAAACGAAACTCACAAAAAACATCGTAATAAAAAAACAACAATCTTGAACACATTGATCAATGTATGATTATGGAATATTGGTTGCTGTAAATCTCATGGCTAAGCAACACACGAGTGTGAAGCATCTATATGTGATTCAACATAGAGATGTCTTGTTTACCTTGTTGAAAACACCTCTTCCAAAGTAATCGGCCACCACAGAAAAGCCGTCCTGTGATTTTTCCAGCTATGGTGTGAAAAGAAAACATGCAGAGTGGAAGGATCATTAAAGGCTCTTTAACAAAACCTGATATTAACACAATGACTGCACAGGAGAATCAAAATTTACACATACAAAAATGCACACCCCCCTCCCCCACCCTAAAAAAAAACCCAACAAAACAAAACACACTTTTGTCACCTTGATAAATGTTAGATAAATGTCTTCTTGTGATGGATTCATCAAACTTAATAATTAGTTTAACCTGGATTAACATGAAGTCCTTACAAATACATTCAAACCCTTGATAATTATGCACTCATGCAATTTGCAGAGAGCTGTTAGCATTTATCCCTATCTCTTTGTTCTGTTTTGTTTTGTTTGTTTGTTTGTTTGGGTTTTTTTTTTTTTTTTTTTTTGGGGGGGGGGGGGGGGGACATCATAACGGAAAGATGGTTATGAGTTACTTATGTGACTGCCCAGCTCAAAACCCATGAAAAGTTGCAGATTAGCATTCTTGGTAATGGACAAAATAAGTCATTTGACCGACTCAAATCTTTAAAGTTTCTCTTACCTGGCAGAGTACTCTTTTCTCTACCTACTGTCAAAATATAGTGGCTTAAAACAAAACTGAAATTGAGATATAAGCAGTACTTCTGGACCATACTCTTTGGGACAGGTGCTGCTTCACTGGGCAAAAGACACTTCTGCACAGCACACTTGAGTGACAGTAGTCTTGAAATCCTCTTTTCTCCCTTTTGTGTGACACTGCACCACCTACCTATTTCTTACTTCAGCTTACGATGGTCCAACTATTACAATTTATATGTGATTTTAAAGCTTACAGCTTACTGTTTTGTACTATAAAGCAGAAAAGTGGAAATTAATGTTGTCCTACTTTTTGTGGGTTTTAGGCCAGTCATATATGAAGATCAAACACCAGAGACCATAAGATTGTTTACTACTGGTTTAATCTCACCTGTCGATGGAACTGTTCGTGGAGATCCTTGCTCTGTTCCTGGGCCTTGATGATGTCCAAGACTTTCCTGTTTTCAGGTAGACAGGCCGGACACTCCTGCTCATTCTCGGCGTAACTCTCAAAACAGCTGAAAAAAACCACAAGGAGGAATTTCATACAGTCTTAATATGTACATGTGCTCTGTTTTATCAGATTCTGCTGTCTCTCTCCTTATTCTGAATACATTAATGACATACTTCTACCTTTACTTTGCTTTGATTAATTGATTAGCTCACTCTACTGGCATGCTTTCTCTGGTGATAGACAGGCATCAGGGCCGGCGCAGTGTTTTCAAAAGTGTGGGGGCCCACTTCCGGGTTTCATGAGCTAACAAGCAAAAAAAAAAAAAGGTCCTCAGCTCATTTCTCCCCGTCCACTTCCGGGTTTCTTCAGCTAACAAGCTCATTTCTCCCCGTCCACTTCCGGGTTTCTTCAGCTAACAAGCAAAAAAAAAAAAAAAAAAAGGTCCTCAGCTCATTCTGTCCCCTCCCATTTCCGGGTGTTATAAAAAAAATGGTCTTCAGAGAAAACACATAACCTTACCGCTGCCATACTTCAAGATCTCTATCTATTTCTAATTTTAGTGCCACTTACGTACTTCCTGGTTGAAAAAAGTGTGGGGGCCCAAGGTGATGACACCTTAATATGTATTCCTTTGTATGGTGCACAAAAAGCGTGGGGGCCTGAGCCCCACGGCCCCCACGGCTGCGCCGGCCCTGGGCATGTTCCATAGAAGGGTTGTGATCTTTAATTTGACCAATCTAACACTGATCTTTATGCTGGAAGGCCAAGTTGTTGGTGAATACTTACGCAACTGCCAGCAATTTTAGTTTGACAATTAAGTACTGTATACGCCATATATTTAGCAAAACTAATTTTTCATGAATTGGGACTTCCTGATAATTTCGCGAGTGGTTGAATTCGAGAACACGGAGAAAAATAATGGCAAGAGAAATGTATGCATGCACATTGCATTCATGTCGGGTTCAACATTGATGCATTCATGTGTTGTAAAATTAGCGAATAACAACTGACTAGCAAAAATAAAACCTCTAGCAAATACATGGCATATACAGCACTTGTCTGCTACAAAGGCACATGGAAAATTCATGAGAAGTAATCAAAGAACAAAGATCCACCAAAATCAAATGAGTGGGTGGCAACTGGTCAGACACTCTGAAGTACTTGGCTTATCATCCATACAGAGGGAATCACAGGTTGAGGACTTCATAATTTCAGATTAACAGGTCAACGCATGTAGAAACAAGATTTGTATGACAAATTACATAGGCACATACATATCAACATAAACACACACATAATAAGCACACACTAATCATTCTGGAAGAGCAACTACTCATGCATGTATCGACAAATATCTGGTCCTCTGATGCTGCCTGCAACAGAGTATATTCCAGGACTAATATTCAAATAATCTGAGCAAACTATACAACTAGTAATCTATGGTTATAGTAAGAAGACCTGTCCTGATCAAGACAACAGAGGGCTCACTCTCCATTCTACTTACTGCTGGTGGTAGGAATGTTGACACAGGAAGTGAATGGAGGGAAGCTCCAAGGGATGGTTGCACACACTACACTTGGACACCTGGAACATCTTGGCACTAGGATTCAAATTTCAAACAAATTTCAGTATTTAGTAATTGTGCAATATAGGGCTACTGTCTCTCAACTAAAATTTCGCTCACAATATTGCACTTGTCCTTTTTGTCATATTTCTGTAATTCTGTAGTAGTGTCTGTGACCTTTTTTTGTAGTATGTGTGTATTTCTGTATTTCTCATTTGTTTGTTTTGTGTGACTGTTTTTTTTTTCTTGTGTAGAAAATTTAAAGTATGCAAACAATATACATTATTAAAGTGTGATGAACATGATAAGTACACATGATATACATGTATGATTTCCTATGAACTTAGCATAGCCAGAAACAGTCAATTTCAATGCATACAGATGAATGGTGTGCACATGCGAAGGCATTGAATCTGATCACTCGTATTTGTGAATAACTTTTGATATATACATGTAATGCAAGTTTTCTTTTTTTTTAATAATTATTTTTGCAGGAGTACCTGCATACTGCATATGAGAAAGGCTGTTTAATTTGTACATTCAAAATTATACAATATGATTTGCCCCCCAAAAAAGTCTGTAAAATCTTTGCTTTTTGTTGATTCTTGGGTAAAGTGTATGCAATAACTATCCTTTCAAAAAGATATTATTCACAAAATAGGATAATCCTACAGTGACTTGATGTAAAAGATATCATTTCATTCATCATATTTACTGCAAGAACAAAAACTAAGGGAGAGTTTATTGACAAGAAAATATTTAGCAGGTTTGCTAGTGACCCACTGGGTGTCTCGTGAGATGAAGAGGTCTACCTCTGAGGGCACGGAGTCTAAGATTTCAGAGCTCACCTGGTTTTCATCTCTTCGATCTGACTCTTCATCTTTCTCGTCTCCTCGCGGTACTGCTTGATGAGACGTTCATCCTCCGCTATCTGGTCATTCTCTTGCTGCAGTCTTCGTACGATGTAGTCCTGATGTGAAAACAAACAAGGTAAAAAAGATAGAGGGTTAAAAACTACACCCTCTTTTTGTCTTCAATCCTTGGAGGAGGGTGAAGAGGTGAGATGGGTCGGGGGAAAGAAGACCAGAGGGTGAGAAAGAAAGAGAGATGGAAAGAAAGACAAAGAGAGAATAAATTAAAACCAATATGTGCAGCAAGTATGTAAAAAATTATTAACATCTCAATTCGGAACCCGATGGAGTTCCGGATGTGAAAGAATTTGAGTGAATTTTGAACAAGTACTTCATATGTACAGAGGAGAGCATACAAAATATGTGTCTGTACTATTACTTTGAATGACAGTTAACTAGATTTATATCGTTAATCTTCATAATGAAGATAACAGAGATCATCGTGCAAGAGAAATCAAGACAAAAAGTTCGGCCAACTCGGTTTCAGCTGGTGGCAACATGGCACGCATTTCTTTTTTACATGCTTGCCTAACAAAGCACCTCATCGTCACAGTGCTACTCACTGGAGCAAACTTGACAAGACTCTATATGTATTGCTGGCACTGTATCAACCGTTTCAGCAGCACCCTCTTGAATTCAAAGTCCTCCTGCCTTCAAGAGAGTGCAGTTTTATGATGCAAGAAACCTCTATGATCAAAGGAGTGAAAATTCTCTCACACCAGACCAACTGACCTTGATGACAGATAAGGTCGCTGTGGAATTGTGAGCCAGGGTCTGGATGACCAGCAGAGGGGGCAGCAGGTTCCGCCGGTCAATCTGGGAAAGGACCTCCACAATGAATGGCTTACAGTTCTCTTCCTTGGCAGCGAAGTAGGACAGGGCCTGCACCCACAGGTTGGGGTCCTGGTTGCTGGAAATTTTAATATTTGAAGAGAAATATCCATAAGAATAGCATGACTTATTATTGTTCCTGTTATCTAGTTTAATTTATTTATTTACAATGTGTAGTCATGTTTATCAATTTATTTATTCATTTATCTAGCTTGTCTTGCCTGTGTGCATTTAATTTGCAATTCCCCCCCCCCCCCAGCAGTTTACACGAATGAGAAGGAGCATTAAGATTTTGTTCTGCTGTTATTCTTCAGGGCTGTGTAAGATGAACATACAAGTATACTAGATTTAAAGGACATACTGTATTAAGTGAAAAATGATAAAATTTGTTACTATGATCTCATGTGCTGTTGCATTACACACACACACATACACACACACACACACACACACACACACAATATGTTGATTCATGCTTTACATCTACCAGTCCACAAGTCTGAAGATATACATCGTAAGATATGTATGCATAATCTTACAGATACAGAACATGTTTACTTGTACATACATACACAGTGTATGATATATGGTTTTATGAATTCACACTTGTGTGCGCAATAAGATAAGACTTTACAACTAGGAGATAATTGTACTTTACCTACAAAGGTCATGCTAAACACATTATTATACACTTGTACAATGTCTCAAATCAAAACAAAACTTCAGATGACTGGTTTAAAAAGTAATGAATTCCCAGCCCCACAAACAACCCCAACACAGATAGGTGTGGTGAATGTCAGTTTATTCTGAAAAAAAAAAATGCCTTACAACATCCTGAATGTAAGAGGTACAGGACTTCCTGTAGGCACCATTAAAGTAGGAAACCTATCTACTTAACCTGGCCTTCATGGATACATCATGGGCACTTGAATGAAACTATAAACTCAGTGACATACAGCAATGGCAAAATAAAGCAAAAGAGAGCAAATTACCCATATCTCTTGCATGCATCGATGATCTGATCATAGCTGTTGTGTTCCATGTGATAATGCAATATTTGCTGGTACCTAAAAACGAAGAAGCAAAACAAAGAGAAAAATGTGAAATCAAAAGTTCCTGTTTGCAAATGCTTTCATTCAACATCCTAAAACTGAATTTACAATTCAAAATTGGGGTAGGAGATACTCTCTATGCGGATAGTTTTGTGCAATACAAAATGAATACATTAAAATGTGTTAAAAGACATTTGTACATTCATAAACGCTATGTGTCAAATTAATCTGTGCACACTGTATTTACAAGTGTATGTTTTTTGTGTGTGTTTTTTTTTTTTGATTTACACTCTGATGTAATTTGAGTAATCCTTGCCAAAAAACATAACAAAAACATCTTAAAATTCTACAGAAATTTGATCACAAATGCAATCTCATGTGCAAAACAAACACATATGAATACTTGAAATACCAGAACTCATTTAATATTTTGATAGAAACAATTTTTCTGGTGTTCATCGGATCACTGCAAAAAGTATGACACTTATACATGACAGGTAACTATCTAAATCATCAAGAATATCGTACTGTAGTTCCACTTTGTTTAATTCATATTACATGATTCACATACAGTAATACACAGTCAAAAAGAAAGTCAGTGAAAGATGAAAGATACTACATGCTGAAACAAGGTTGGAGCTGGAAGGATAGAGAAAAACAGAGAGACAGAGACATACATACATACGTACATACATACATACATACAGACATACAGACAGACAAACAAACAGACAGACAGAGAGGAGGACTTTGGTGTGCAAGATTAGGTACAGTGGATTCACTAACAATGAATCTGAGTTTGAAGGACTTAAAACTCCAAGTGATGGGACTTACAGCTGGGCCTTTTCGTACAGATAGAGGATTCCCTTCTGGAAGCTGTGCATCTGGCATAGAACCAACGCTTGATCGATGTCATACCGAGCCTGAAACAGAGAGAGACAGAGAATAAAACAAGAGTGAGAATAAAAAAATCTGAGGATAAAAAAAGGAATATATATTTTCATGCTAAAATGATGCAGCAGGAATTCAATTCTAATTCATTCATACAGACATGGCATTATCAGCACACATATACAAATATATTCCTAAATAATAGCACACACACACACACACACACACACACACACACAAATCTGGATGGCCAAGGGGAACAATTGGTATAAATTCACTACAAGAAAACTATGTCCATGTTAATCATTATATTCGACATTTTAATCATGATAGCAAGCAGATAATGGAAGATATTTTATTCTCTATACAGTATTTAAAAAAAACATGCTTTGAAACCTACATTTTTCACACAATGATTAACCCGTTGAAGATTAGTCCTGAATATACTTGGGCTGGTGTCTATGAAAAATGCATGTCACAGCAAAATCAGCACATCATCAATGGGTTGACATGTATTCTAATTTTGAAAAACATGATTGATGGAGGCATTTTGCACAACCAGTCCACCATCCAGAAGTGCCATATTCACTACTGCTACTTTAGTTTGACCTCTGACCTCTCCTGTTTGCAGCAATCCCATAGCCTTCTTCTCCAGGATCATGCGAGGGCGCCGTTCCGCCTCGTGGGCCATGTCATGGAGGTAGAGCTCTAGCAGTGTGTTGTAGATCTGGCTTGAAGATTCTGTCTGCACCTGTGAGATGAACAGCAGTGGATGACATCAATCAAGCAACAATTTCCAGTCAGAATTGAGTGAGAAACATCGAAATTGGAATTGGCAGATATATTTTCATTTGGTCCTCTTTGGAGTTTTTCATGTGTTTATAGTCTGGTGTGAAACCTAGCAACTTGAAGCTTTTCTGGTTTACTAACACATGAAATGTCAAGGCATGATGCTACACATATCTCACACCCATTTCAGGTTTGCAGTTGCTGAATTGATTTCAAACTGATAATTGACTATCTGAAGAATCTGACATTTCAACCAAACTATGGTAAGTCTGTGTAAATATGTATTGATGCAATACACTTGGTTTTTTTTATGTTAAAAGTTTGTTTATTTGAAATTTCTCCCAGGAAAATCAAAGGAGTTATTACACAGTAGTCTACAAATTTCTGCTCTACTTTTGTCACCATATGTATACCATGTAAAAGATGCCAGGTTTAATACAATGGAGATGAAAGCTGACAAAACTGCTTCCATAGAGCAAAACATTGAGAGTCTAAGCACTGACAAACACAATAATTTCTCTTTGAAGAGACTATGCGTTCTAAAAACAGAAGCAGGCAATATCGTGTAAAATTTCTCATTCTGCTTTGTGACAAAATGTGCCGACAGCCAGCAACATTAAGATCATCAAAATTCATCCAACTTGCCGATTCTATGTCGACAAAAGTAGCTAGATCCTCTAGGAATCAAAAATCTCTTGCCACAACTACACTGGAGCTGAATCTAAAGTTGTTGCAACCTACCTTGATCATGTGCTCCAGAAACTCCATGAGCTGACTCGAGTTGTTGACAAATATATGAATGAATTCCTCCACAGAGGCACGCTGTATCGGGGGTGGCATGCCCCCTCCTAATGTCGATGGGTCAACCAATGGTCCTGAAATAAATGAGAGAGAGGAAAAAAAAACAGATATAAATGCTACAAACAAAACAATGAAGTCTAAATATTAGTCAAAAGACTTTTGATTGAGAAGCTATTCTCCACTAAACCTCTTCCAGTAAACACAGTGGACATGAAATCAAATTAATCTATCATGTTCTCTGGGAACTCTGCTGCAGAAACTATTATCTTGTCATCATCAAGTTGGCAACCCTGAATTTCACTCCACAGAGAAAGACTAGATGGCTCTGGTTAAATCGATGAAATCTGCACAAAATCAGAACAGCAGTACAAATCAAGGCCTTTTGGAAAATTCTGCAGCTGAAATACACGAATGTATGAACATCAAAGAGTCATATAACATTTTTTATCCTGCCTCAAAAAAAAAAAGGACAATACTACAATTCATAGTTTTATGAAGCAGGGCTATGCTCATGTTCCATATTTCCCCCAAGAGTCATGGTTTAAAAACATGTTTGATTTGAAAACAATAATTATTGCTTTCATGCAATTTTTCATTAGTCATTATAGTAGTAAATGTGTATCAAATGCCAACTTGAAATGCATCAAAAGGAGTGTTTTGAATAATAATTCCGCCAGAATCAGCTTTGCTGAAATTACAAAAACACAAGAGTTTTCAGTCATGATTCTTGGACATCATTTCCTGATGAGCTTCCAAGTTCATGGAGAACAAAATCAGAAAGTGAGCAGTGAAGTTGACCTATACTTCCTGGGTCAAACAACGCAGTATGCTGCGCTATGGCAGACCTTACGCTGAGGCAGAATCGGCACTGACAAAAAATTGCACAAATGCTCTCTCACAGTAAACATGTTTCATGTCAGTGTTTTTAATTATGATTCATCTTCGCATTTCTAGTGCCTTGAAACATGGCGTGAAAGTAGCCCAGCAGCAACCCACAGAAATGTGGTTTCCTGCAACTTGATGAAATAATCTGACATAAAACTGTGCATCTATTGAAGTGACTTACTATCTGCAGGTTTGTAGTCTGTACAAAGGACTTTGAGGAAATCAGTCGCCTCCTTGGGTACTTCGGTCATCAGGGTTTTACCACACTTCTTCATGTTATCCATGGCCTGTCAGAAAGAAAGGATTGAATTGGTAAGCAAAATGCAGAGATAGAATACTGTATACACCGAATATTTCGCGAGGTTTCGCGAATTTGGCGATGTCAGGTGCTATTCACGAAATTAAAGACACGCGAAAATATTGACCCTGATCCCGATGTGAATGTAACGCAAGTGTGTACACTTTTCCGTTCCAGTACAAGACTCCACAATCGCGAATTTAACCACTCGCTAAATTGTCGGGAGTTCCCGATTCGCAAAATTTTAGAATCGCAAAATATACGTATGGCGCATACAATAGTGGTTGACTGGAAAAGACATTGTACAAAAAAGAAGAAGACACAATATGCAAGGTCAACAGATACATGTACTTCAACTTAGGATAGAAAAGATATTAAGAAAAGAAAGGAGACAAAAGAGAGAGAGAGAGAGAGAGGAAGAGAAAGATAAATACCTACATGTATGTACGTACATGTATACATAGTACATATATACCTGGGAGACAGAAAGACAACCAGACTTACAGACATGCAGATACATGTAGATAGGTAGATAGATAGATAAATAGATAGATAGATAGATAGATAGATAGTACATAGATAGATGGTGAATGGATTAATAGACAGATGGATGGATAGACAATAGATTCATGATAGAGAAATAGGCAGATTGATAAGTGATAGACAGATTAATAGACAAGATTCAACGAAATTCTGCACCTTCCCGATTTTACTTACACTATACATGCAGAAATACAAGGAAAAGTAAAACCAAAAAATTAAAGATACATTTGTTCATGAGATGGGACACCCTACCTCATGGAAGTCTAGAGTGGCGATGTAGCTGAGGGCCTTCTGATAGTCCTTGATGTCTTCAAGCTGTACCTTGAGGTACCAGTCATGCTGCCTGTGTTTCTCAGCCAGGAAGAGGGCGTGTCTGAAGTAACCAGCTTGGCGACAGACCTTTATGGAGCAGAGAGACAAAAGGAGGTGAAAAATGTAATACAAATAACAGATCTATATTACTGTTGTTTGACATTGATGGCTTAATCAAAGTTGCTGCTCCTGCAAAATAATAGGGAGCTTTAGATTTTAGACGCTTGGGCGTTCAAAGGGAAAGAAAACATGGTCTGAGCGTGCGCAGAAGCGCACGTCAAGTTGATGTGTGCTTCTGCGCATGCTCAGACCATGTTTTTTTTCCCTTTGAACGTTCGCGCGTCTAAAATCTAAAGCTCCCTAATAATAATGATGGTGATGGTGATGGTGATAATGGTGATGATGATGATGATGGTGGTGGTGATGATGATGGTGATGGTGATGATGGTGATGATGATGATGATGGTGGTGGTGATGATGATGGTGATGGTGATGATGGTGATGATGGTGATGATGATGATGATGGTGATGGTGATGATGATGATGGTGATGATGGTGATGATGATGATGGTGATGATGGTGATGATGATGACAAATAATGATATAACCATGACCAAATAGTGTATAATACTTGCTGCAAGTACTCTATGTGCTTGGCATTACATAGTAGAGAATTAGAAGTACCAGTGAAAAGAGAAATGTGTTAATGTGGAAACAGTACAAGTTCATGGCATAAGGACTTTGTCACCCCCTACAAGAAACTACCCACAAAGGAATATCAGCCCCATCTACTCCTCTTGTAGAGATAATAACTAAATAGGCAAAAAATGGTGTTCTGCACATGCACGAGACAGCCGTTTCCATTGTCTAAGCCGGGAGGCTGCATCGTCATAGCATTTGCATCACAGATCTAGAGCTTGCTAATAATGAGACATTTAAAGATAATAAAAAGTTTTGGTACCTCAAAAATTTCCTTGTCTTAGTTTGTGTTTCAGGTTAAAGTACCTTTCATATAACTAACACTGTGAGACTTACTCACCCCAAAGTGCTCTCATGTCTTAGTAATCATGCAAATAACTGCGACCAGCAGCCCCATACGCATAGCGACCAGCAGTCCCATACGCATAGCGTAATCGGGCTTCGCATTGTAGCATTCAGGATCATGACAGAATTAGTATCGCGGGTAAATGTCAATTTAAAATCCCAAAATTTCTTTGATTTGAAGACTTACCAATTAAGTTGAAGTATTGAAAACAGGCTTCGGGCAACGTTTGGTTTTGCCTATAGTCCCTTTCTGTTCGAATTGATGACTGAATGTGACTCGGCCGAGAGGACCTTGGAAGAGCTACATGTACATACACCATGTACACTGAATACTACAGCCAGTGCATGCGAACACATCACATGCGCACAAATTTCAAATCCCATATCAACGGATAAGATGTTTGTGTGCGCATGCGCTGGCCGTAGTAGTCAGTGTATGCATCGGTCCATGGTGTATGTAGCTCTCCCAAGGTCCTCTCGACCGAGTCACATTCAGTCATCAATTCGAAAAGAAAGGGACTATTGGCAGAACCGAACAACTGGCACATGATTTCAGTGATAACGGTTTCCTGCAGTGTGAAAAGAAGTCTGGACTGATTTTAGAATAAGGACAATTGTTTGCTTTCTTTCCATACCTTTATGGCTGTCTCCACATCAAAGTCTACCGACTTGTCATCCTTGGTCTGAGAGAGAGAGAGCACACAAGTTTGAATGCAGTTAGGATTTCATCATGACATTACTCAGCTTACAATGCATTTCAAGAACAAATCACAACAAAAGAATAGCTAACCACCAAAGAGGACCAGGATGGCATCAATCCTGTGAGAGAAATTTCTCAAAAGCAGGCATATCTGGCCCCATCACTAGCAACCTGCTCATCTTGGGGAAGATTTGAACACACCGAGAGACATGTTAAACAAGTGATAGATCCTATTCAGGACCAACCACTATGAAAGAGATCCACATGGTGAATTACAAACTACATTTTAATAAACATCACTGCAGTAATGCCCATTCTGTCCTTAACTCATTGAAGAGTAGTCTCAAGTACACTTAAGCATGTGTCTAGAGGAAACATGTTTTTTTAAAAAAATAGCTTGCCTCAACAAGTAGCAACATTATGTATACGCTAACCTTGTCAAAGTTAGTTTGGGTCTGTTTATACATGATATATGATCCCTCCTTATACTTGCTTGGCTCCTTGCATGGATGACACTTGACCAATCCCTGTTTTTGTTGTAGTTGTTGTTGCTGTTGGTGGTGTTGGTTTGTGTCCCTAGCCCCTCCCACACAGTGCATGTTATGTTAAACGTCTGTAGTCCATGTTAATGTGCTTACCCTCTGGCCCTAATTCACGAAGGTGGTACAATTGAAACCATGGTTTAAACCATGGACAAAGACTGTAGTTTTGTTTGGGGCGCCAAGTGTCGCATGGCCTATTGCGTTACAAAATCAGTCATTTTGTCGACGAAATGTTCATTTCATTATGAAATGTTAACATTACATTGATGAAATGATCATTTCGGATAACGAAATGGTTATTTCGTCAATGAAATGACTGATTTCGTAACGAAATAGGCCATGTGACACTTGGCGCCTCATACAAAACTATGGTCTTTGACCATGGTTTAAAGCATGGTTTCAATTGTACCACCTTTGTGAATTCGGGCCTCTATGTTTGTAGTTTTGCCCCTGACAAATTCTTCTGCGATCAAAAGCTCAGTCCCCTTTGGACTGATATCATCCAAGGTTCTACCCCTTCCCTGTTCCCAATGGACACAATCTCCCATTTTTTACCCTTCCTTACTGGTCCCCCTGCCCCATCCTACCATGATAAACTCATCCAGTTTGCTGGTGTCCTTCAGCTTGGTGTAGCAGTTAAGGAGCAGCGTGGTGTGGTCCTCATTGGCAATGGCTTGTTTGTGGAGCTCCTGCAAGTAGGCTGTGAGGTTATGAATCCTCTGTGCATCCAGGAACTATTCAAAGTATCAAAGAAAGAAAGGTTCATATAGTATGAATAAACATGCCTTCACAAAAAGAATGAAAAAAAAAAACCACACACAATATAAATATATACACTAACTTGTATATTGTCTTTGTACAAGTTTACCTCCAAACCGTTGAGGATACCAAAATTCATTTTAAGTACTTAGGGATCGTGGCAGCACTTCATCTCAAAAAGTCTTCTTTTTCCCCCAAATTGATGCAGTTGCTATGGCAATGGCTTATCAGATAAACTCAAGAAACATATCTGGTACATAAACATCCAGCATTCAAATGATTGCAGTTCTTTAGCAATTGATGTATAAATGGTAGAGTAATTAATAAAAAATAATTTCTTTATCTTTGCACAGTTACCATACCGGTAATATTTGTTCCAACAATTAACCCTATTCTAACTGGGGGGGGGGGGGGGGTCAAATTGACCCCCCCCTCGACGTTTCGCACCATGATTCTGCAACGCGCAAAGATTTTGCCGCGTCGTTTCATGACTTTTTTCATTCGAGTCTCCCGCATATTTTGAGACCAAATTTGCGACGTTCGGGCACACCGTTCCGAAGTTATGCAATGTTTTGCATATGCATGTCAACCCGAAAAACGCTCAAATTCATGATTTCGTGTGCAAATCCAATGCAAACTGTGTTTTTTTGTTTAATTGATATAAATTAGATTATTTCAGCTTTTAACCATTGAAATAAATCAATTCTAATGTAGATAAGCTTGAAAAAGTGCCTCCAACAAATTTTGGCAAAAAAACAATAGAAAACAAAAGATCGAAAAAACAATAAAATACATAAGAAATTAACAAAACAATAAAAAACAAAAGAAAATGATTTTGATTGCGCTATTTTTTTACTCGAAAATTGTTTGATGTGTCTTGAGGAACACTGACACAAAAATTTAATAATCCTTCAGTCTTTTTGATGGAGTTATAGGTGAAAATATGATTTCATGCGCTAATTTGCATAATTAATTTATCAAAAAATATGAAATCAAAATTTTTCTATTGTATGACCATGTAATCTTGTAGTTGACATCCGGCTCTATGTTCAGGCAAAATTTTGCGGCGATCGCGCGATCGGCGGCCGAGATCTGAAGGGGGGGTCAAATTGACCCCCCCCCCCAGTAAAAACTTGGTCTCAAATAGCCCAGTTAGAATAGGGTTAAACATTGTCCCATTTATTCATACTTTGAGGCCATGTGCAACAAAGGCACACAGACATGAGTAAAACTTAGCAGCTAGTGTTTTGATGAGGCTGTTTTGATTTTTGTTGCAGACATGTTCAAGTGGAAGCAGCAGCGAAACGTACCTGATAGAGTTAGATAAGGTAGTGGGCTGTTTCAATAGCTGAAAGCTTCAGTACAGCCACTACAGAGCCAGAACAACTGAATGCGCCACTCCCATCAGTAGACTGGCAAATCCCTTTGTCTGGAGCTCACCTTTCTGATGACGTAGGAAGGCTCCAACCGACCGATCGTCTTCTTGTATTGGGCAATGGCCCCATCGTGGTCACCCTTGCTGTAGAGATGGTCACCGTACTGGGTGAAGATGTCAATCAGGCCGTCATAGTCGTAGTGCTGACTCTTGGCAAGGCTACACCAGAAATTGGATGAGAGTTAAAGTGAATGGTCACTCAAAGGTCAATTCCAAAGAGTACAACTATCCCAACAACAGGGTAAATATTATAAGCTCTCTCAAAATTGGACATAAAGAAGGTACCCATTTTTGTAAGAAAGTAATTCTTGTCACAAACACATTGCACAAATTTGATATCTGATAATGGTATGTCCTCATAAATGTCCTAAGTGATTTGTGCCCAAATCTTCACAACTTTTCTCCCTTTTTTAAGGAATGAAAAAAAAAGTAAATTACATTTTTCAACATGAATTGTACTAACAATGATGACTTTCAAGGGGGAGGAGGTTGTAGTTGCCAAATTATTTGCCAAAATCAGATTTCTATAACATTTGTTGTTGTTGTTGCATAAACCAATGAGGAACCTGTAGGGTGAAAATCAAGAGTTTACGCTCTTGAAGAAAAAAATGATAAATTGATTTCGGGGTACTTTGAGTGACTTACTTGATGGCCATCACATAGAGGTTCTTCTTGAACAACATCTCCAGCTTGGTCTGAGTGTCTTTCTCTTGAAGCTGGTACAGCTGTTCAAATCAAGAAAACCACTGCATGATCAGATGAGAGATGATTGGTGTGCATGCTCCATTGCTGTATTAGCATGTCTCTTACACTTACCACACAGGCCTACTCTATTCACAAACCATGCCATTGCCATTTCCATTTCTTACTGCAAAGGAAATTGTTTTTTGTTTTGTATTGTGTTTTTTTTTTGATTGCATGAAAATAAATGTAACACAACTGTAAGCCCACTGAAAAATATCTATCACTTCATGGTGTGACATGTGAATGTGCAGCATAAAATCTTTTGCCAGGAAAATGTACCTGTAGATCTAGTATAAAGGAATTATCAGAATCTTTGCAAGTCTGTGAGATCAATCCTCAAATTCTCCTTTAAAGAAAGTCATTCCTTAAAATTAAAGACATAAAACAAACAAACAAACAAAAATATGCATATGTTGGACTATTCAAAAGCTTGGAGCTGTGAAAGTGATTGTCAAAGTTTGTACTGCACGATCTCTCCCTACCTTCCTGTCTCCACCAAGGACATAGAGGGAGCCCCACTCCTGGATTACATCCATGACCTCAGGCACAGGAGCAGAATAGGCTAAATTGGGAAAAAGGGCAAAACGACATTTAGAAGAAAAAAAATGGCAATGGATTTCAGCTTATAAAAGAGCTTCTACCTGATTTATTGCCTCTAACCACACGAAATGTAATAGAAAGAAGCATCTATCAGAGACATGCATATCTTTACTTTGCTGGATCACCAACTCAGCTGTAGAACAATAAACCTGAGATTTTACAACTCAAACAAAGACAAGAAATATGTTGTAAGTAGGCATTGTAAGTGAGCATAAAGATAAAATGTATGAAAAAAATAAGAATATTATGGAGGGGTAAAATGACTAGCTTCGGTACATCCATCAAAGAACACAGTCTCTTGGCATTAGTGACCCCAGCATAAAACAAAAAGGACATACTACCAACAATGAAAAAAAAAAATAGCGTGGGTGAGATAAGACGTAATACATTGGACAATGGAATACATTAATTCTGTAATGCACACACACATGCACACATACACAGATGCAATGCACACAAACACGGATATGCACATGCAGACTAAACGATAGACAATATTGTGAGGTAAAATCATCAGAAGAATTCTCTCACCTACAAACTTGTTTTGGATGTCGTAAACAGTAACGATGTCCATCATTCGAGCCACTCCTTCCCTGCAGAAATATAATAGGAGGAACATTTAGAAATTGAATAACAGAAATTCACTTTTCGATGTAAATTTGCACAAGACATACATTGCATATTAAGCTTAACTTACATTGTAGCATTAATATTATACAATTAAAATGCTTTATCAAAGTCTGTCAAGAACAAACTCACGCAAATTGAATACTCAGCTAGATCTGGGCAAATCAATTGGCATAATTTTCATACTTCTTGGACTAGTTGCACAATATTCTTGTGTATTTATATATGTAAAAAAAAAGAGAAATACATAGAAGTACTATAATAAGTGACATCACTCTATGTCTGGGTCAACTATGTGTGTGTTGGCGTAAGGGTTTAATCAGCCACACTGGAAGATACTTCAATAAAGTCAAATGTATATTCTGGACACTCTTAAAAAATGAGTGCTACACGTATCAAGCATTAAGGTGTCTACCATATCCACATTTCATGAAATGACTACTGTGACATCATCAAGAACATCAAGACGGTACTGCAGGAATGGCTGTTACTTGCCCCATTTCTTTCAATTGAATCTGTTTTCTGCTATATGATTGCTAGTTGTTTTTATTTGCTTGCTCCTTTATATATGCATGTATTAACCCACACTCATTAAAGGAACACTGCAATAGAAAGTTAGTTCATTGCCAACTGAATTCTGCTTTTGAATGCAACAACTAAACTGAAGCATCTTCTTGGTTAACTCTTTCTATGTCAGGAACTTTGGGCAGTTTGCACAATGCTATGGGGTTTTCACTACCAATCAGCACTCAAGGTACACGATGAGTTAAGCGCTCACCCAGCAATCTGGCGTGGCATTGTCTTGCTGTCCTTGGTGACTACCACCAAGTAGCCTCGGAACCAGTGCAGGATGGCTTTACGCCCCTCGAATGCAAAACAGGGACCACGCCCGTCTGTCTGGTAGAAATATACCGCCTGGAATGAAGACAGGTGGTAGTTTGATGTGGCAAGGTAAGGTATAGAACAGGGGAAATGTGGTCAAGAAGGGGAACACAACATCTCTATGGCAATTGGTCTCACATCCACTGGTGGTACCAAAATTGGTACCTCAGATCCTTTCTCAAAGGCAGTATTCCAGTGGAATTTGTGATTCTTGCCCATGCTGCTAGTGTAACACTCTATATGCCAACAAGGAACTTTCAAATTGAAATCATTATGTGAGTTCATGATCACCAATCACACTTATGAAATAAAAATGATTTGTGATGATTCAAAAATACCTGGATATGTAAAATGAATACAATACACTGTGGAAGTATTATCATCTTTGACAGAAAATCTCTTCAGAAATGTCACAGTGGCCCTGCTGTGTAAATACTGCACCATCAAATCTGGGTTCGTCTAATCTATGCTATGGAAACTTTGTTTGTTTGCTTGGATATTATGCATAATAGTAATAAAACTATGTGGCAACGTAGCTTCTTAATGCAAGGGGAAGTAAAGGGAAATAAGTTCAAAAACGCTCACATCACTCCTGCCGATAACAAACTGGTTGTCTTGAGTTGCGTCGCTCATCACAGCGCATCGGAGTGGGCAGCCATGATTATCTAGAGTGTCCTGTGCATCAAACCAAGAAAGATTTATACACATCACATTCAGTAAATCATGGCATACAAACTGAAACATGACACTAAAGACAAAGAAATGAAAGATATACAAAGTGCAATAAACACATGTTTCTTTGAACACTATCAGATCAAAAGCAGGAACATACAAAAATCAGTGAGTTTGTGATACAGGATGATGAAATGTCTTTACATCAGAGTGAATCAGAATGCAAAGTAACAAATCAACACCTTTAAACAAGGTAAACAAGCATTACACACATTGATGTGGCAAGAGGGTTAGCACAAAAAGAGAAATATGCATGTGTTTTACAGTTTGACACATAACATCTACAGTATACACATACACTACACATACACATATGGGTAATTCCATGAAGTTGGGGCAGTGTCCATGTAGCATCGTGATATTTAAAAAATACATTTCAGCATAACTCAATATTAATTATGCTATACATTTATTGTTTGTACTTAATTGTGGGCTTTACATTGGCATTGAGGCCACACATTTTCCTGGAAATTTTGTGCCATTCAGACTCAATTTTGATGAAGTTATTTAACAATATGAAACAGTGTGCTGTAGCATCGTGATGTATCCATGTAGCATCGTGATATTTTAAAATTTGGTCCTGAGAGACAAATTATGGCAATTAGCTTGACTAAAATTTGATGCAATATGCATTTACAAGACATGAATGAGATAGCTTAATATCTCAAATTTCCTGTACACAGTTTTAATTTTAAAAGAAAATTACAAAATGTATCACGATGCTACACGGTGTCCTTTTTTGTTACATTTGGTGGACACCGCGTAGCATAATGACACATGGTGTAATTTTCTTGTAAAAGTAAAACTGTGGAAAGGAGAGTTAAGATATTTAGCTACATGTATCTGACTAATCTAGTAATTATGCATACTATATCAAATTTTGGTCAAGCTAACTGCATTAATTTGTCTTTTAGGACCAGATTTTAACTATCACGATGCTACATGGACACGTCACGATGCTACAGGACACCGTTACATATCGTTTTAATAACTTCATCAAAATTGAGTCTGAATGGCACAAAATTTCCGGGAAAATGTATGGTCTCAATACAAATGTAAAGCTTATATACAATATATGTATAGCATAATTTAATTTAGTATTGAGGTTATGCTAAAATGTAACACTTTGTGTCCAACTTCAAGGAATTACCCATGTGGGCAATTCCACGGTAGGTAGGACACAGATGCCGAAAATTCAAAATGATATTTGTTTCAAACACCATACATTTTCAGACAATACTTGAGTTGAAGTTTTAAGAATCATTATGTTTTTAAATAAAAGTGGCCATTTTGATTTTCAAAATGGCTGCCAAAATATGCCTATAACTCAATGGTAATAAATAGTGTATTGTCACATAATTTACCCTCTGTATATCCACTTTACTACTACTCTAAACAACAATTTTTTATATGTATGCAGTTACCAGACAAGTCTTTTACCACATGATAGAAAGAAAAAGCTGGTTGCTTTAAAGAATTTTATAAAAACTTTTAATTAGTTTGACAATGATGGATGTAACGTCAGTTACCAAAAACAAGGAATTTTTAACTTTATTCATCAAAGAAAGTGAGCTGTATGATGTAACTTAGGATTTCTAATGTATGCCCATATGCCTTCCTTTCAATACCAGAAACTAAGGATACTTGGCATACTGGATAGTCAAATGAACACATCAAAATGTGTAACGTCAGTTACCGAAACGTCATATACCAGTATGTAACGTCAGTTACCATGACAGTAATTGTAACTTAGGCAATTTTTTTGACTTTAGGCCATTTCAATACATCTGGGAAGTCAAAGGTTATCAACAAAGAGCAGCAATCCCTTTGATAGGGAATGATGTCATCACCATGGTGCACTGTATGTCCATGGATACATTTTTTTTTTTGTTCATTTTATCTGAAATCTATTTATTTATCTTTTTCTTCTTTTTTTTTGGTGGAGGGGGCTTGAGCTTTTGATTTCCGGTTCAGCACAAGTTTAAGGTTAAATCATCTGGAAGTTTAGGTTTACCACATGCAATATATAATGCACTCAAATTACTATACAGTACATTCACAGTCCTATGGGATGATAAAGCTACCAAATTTGTAGGTCTAATCAATGATGTGGTTGCATGGTAACCACCTTTTTCTATTAAAAAGCTTGTGTACAGCTGTATACCAACAGTTTTATAATCTTTACTAATGACTACTTTTGCTAGCATTTTCTTTTTTTCTGGAAGCTTAGTGAAGTTTCTACCTCAAGGCAAATGCAGGAAGAGATATATTTCTTCGCTTGCACTTAAATGTTTGGTTTAGTTAATATGGCACATCTTGAAATGGTACATAAGCAGGCCTGACATAAGGCATGTACTGTCATTACTGTTTGAAACTAACACTGATGTTGCTCAAGGTGAGAGGTGATTCTAGGGTAAAATAAAAAACTGTTCATATTTGTTGATTACTTTATTTCATTAGTGCAGGGACATGTTTGTAATACATGATGATTATGAACAGGAAGATTTGTTTATCTTGATCTTAGAATTCTTTCATTGCAAAGTCCTATTTCTTAGTATCTGGGATGTATTTGCAAGCCTTGATATACCAGTGAAAAGGAAAAGAAAAACAATTACATTCCTTCAAGCAAGGAATAAACAGATAATGCCCTTTTGACCAAAAAAGCATGTTTCTTCTTCACAGAAAAAAATATTAAAAGTGTAACACTATTCATTTAAATCATTATTGATAATGGAGATCATTTTGTTATTTGTGGCCCTAACAATGCCTTGAGGGAGAAGGAGTAAAATAAAGAAAAGAAGAAAGAATATATCACAGTAGATTTCATACATATATATGAATATTTTTATTTGTATGTGTTTTTTCCCCATGACCTGAAAGATGTTTTTTTTTTTTTTTTTTCACACACAAATATATCTGTGTTTTGTGTAGTACTGCAGGGCATTATGGGTGGGGTACTCTAGATAGAAACTTTCCTGTTCATTAAAAACAAACAAACAAAAAACAAAAACAAAAACCTTAGTTATGTCAATATTCATACTTGGAACTGCTGAATCTAAATGGCTCTGTGTAATCATAACTGTTGAATAAGCATTCAATCTTAAGACAAATGTCAAGAAATATCCTCTGGTGCATTTACATTATTTTTGCTCAACTGTGCTATGGCATGGGGGGGGGGGGCTTGCCCTCCAAGGGCCCCACCCCATTTGTGTATTTAGATTTTGTTTTGATTTGTTGCTAAGTAAATGCCTGGGATTGTTACTGGTATACTGCAGCAGCATAATAACCTGTTAAATAAATTAGTTCTTTGTAAACCCCATAGCAAAAGTATGTGTAACGTCAGTTACGTAACGTCAGTTACTGACATGTTTCCCTTTAAGTTTTCATGAAACACAAAGAAAATGGACTAATGTCTCATTTCATTTGGGTATTTGTAATTGATGAATCAAGGTATGATTCCATATCAAACAAATCACTCTGAAAGGTCAGAATTATAAAATATCACAAAACTATTCCTAATCATGATTTTCCATGTGTAAACCCTATGGCAAATGTAAGCGTAACGTCAGTTACGTAACGTCAGTTACCGTCATGCCTTCACTGAAATTGGCATGGTGCTAAAAGGAAATATCTAAAGTGCACATTATTTTGCACACCTGTTCCTAAGAACCTAGGTATATTGCCATATAAAACACATCAAGTTTAAAAGTCAGGGACATGAGATATTTCAATTTAAATCTACACCATAATTTCCCATGTCCTTTTTCCGTAACGTCAGTTACCGACACATTTTCACTTGCTATGTGATAAGAAATGCAGTTTGAGAGAAAAACTTTCCACCTATTTCTTCATTCTCATGAACTCATTCATCAATGCTAATTACAAGCCCCAGGTGCTTTCATTCACAAAATTACAACAAAAACAATTTCATGAAAATCCTTACGCGTAACGTCAGTTACCGTGGAATTGCCCATATGCATATACTTCTCCCTTTTGGATTTTTACTCATGAATATATAGATCCACTCCTACATAGTATGTATTGCCTTTAGTTTTGTACTTTGTACTCGTTGGTTGACTGTCACTTTTATTTTGTTGCCACATCTTTGTATATCAGGTAAAAGTTCACTGCTTGTTCAGCATCCCCCCCACCCGCCCCTTCACTCTTGCTGTTTCTCTTTCACTGCTTTCCTAATTTTTATCCTTCTGTTGTTCTTCATCTTGTTTGATGTTTCCTCCCTATTCATCTTAATCCTTCACAGGTTGCCCCCTTTGATCCTTGAGATCATCACTCACCCTCCTCTGCCTTTTGTCTGTCCACCCTCCTGCTTTAATCCCCTCCCTTACTTGTTGAGCTCCTTACCCATGACTTCCACCTCAACCCTTTTGTTTTCTTTGTTGTGTGTCCCTAGCCCTCCCATGACTGATCTTGTTGTGTGTAGTCCTCATGTGATTGCTTTCCCTACTTAATTGTCATTTTGCCTAGCTACAAAGATTCTGCTAGAATCGAAAACTCAGGCCCCTTTTAACTCCACATATCATATTACACAAATTACGAAGATCATTTATGAAGTTTGCTTAAGAATTGGGTGGAAATTAGTATACAACACAAAAACTTTACAGAACATATTTATCAGTTACATATTCTGAATTTCTTTGGGGATAATTTGGTTGCAAAATAATAGCCTTATAGCAATTGTGTCTTTGTGTCAAATATCTTGTGTCCAGCATCGGTATGATTTAAAATCTACAAGGTTTCTTAAAATATCAATGCTTTTGACTATTTGTGTGTGACGTCCACATGCCTGACTCAGCTGCCCGCTTGCCAACTTTGCATATTTTGCTTTGCATACTTAGCGCACAACTTCGCATATTTCATGTACAACTGTGCACACACCAATTGGTGTGTGCAATTTAATCAATTGATTATTCAAATATATGCAACAGTACATGGGAAGCATAGTAGCCACATCTTTGTCATAAAATTTACATTACCTCAAAGCATGCAATTTTCTCCGCAACTTTCCTGTACTGCATTTCTCGAATGAACACAAGTATGAAAACTTACATGGTTTTGAAAACCAGAATGTTCTCCAAAATCACTCATGTGCTGCAGCTTCTGAATAATGCAGCACTCTGTGGCACTCAACAGACAAAGAGTTAATTAAGGAAAGTAGGATAAAGCTCACCACTCTGACGTCCTTTGACCCAATGTGACAGGAAACGACCGTTTCCTCTGTGGATATAAATAGAACATTACTCCGCTGGGAGTGTCTGAAGGCAAGACCCGTGACCTGAACGCGACCTCTGTACACAATCTTGGGGGATTTGCTGTGCCTGCAATAATTAAAAAAAATCAGAACAAATTACAAAATTACAAAAATGTGACTCGCTGAAATTGAATTAGTGTCTATTTAGTGATTTTCACATTCAAAATGAAGATAAAACATGTACATGTAACAATTCAAAACATTTGGCTTTTGAATGTCAATATTTAACTCTTCTCCAAAATCATCATATTTCACATTAATATTGATTGACTTTATTATCCACAATGGAAATTCTCGGTACATAGGATATTACTATTGGCTTTAATATCTGTGATCTGTGATCTTTTGTGGTGACAGCTTACTTAAAACTGTTAAACAGCACAACACTCATTTCCTTTATAGTTACAATCAATCCCAAGACATTTGGTGGCTAGATTCTCTTTCCCGTACCTGTCTCTTGTAACGTCTCCTTTGAAAAGTGTCACGCTGCCATCCTGAAAGCCGATCGCCATCATGTTCAGGTTTTCGCTGACCGCAATGGCCGTCACGTTAGAGGCAACGTTGCTCCCCGGCAGGGCTCTCGTGATGCGGGTGCATGATGGGTTGTTGGACTTGTCACGCTTTGAATAAACGGCAATCACAGATCCAATGTCACATCGGATTTACATATTCATGGTACAAAGTAGCAAGTTACTGTCTTTGTCATACACTTTGCAAGTACAGTGTGTATCATAATTCACACTTCACTGATTGTAAGAAAATTTTGCAAATATTGTTAGTTAAATTTGTGATATAGAACAACACTGATGGAATGAGAAATATGAAGCCCTTTTCAGGGGAGCAAAGTTTGAAATATTTTAGCATGTTGCTTATTTACTTAGCAAATATCAGTCAACTCATGAAATCAGGGAAGAAATAACATTGCGACCTACAAGGCATATAATTGAGTAGTCTTGTACGAATTCGATCATGCAGTAGCCTTAAACACGATAGCATTATCCTGTATTTCATATTTCTTTTGAAATGTAATTGTTTCAAGATATTTATGCAGAAAAACAAAATCATTCTAAGATTTTTAAAAGGTTTGATGAAAGGTTTTATGTGGAAGAGTCCACTGACCAGTCATTAATTGATTGATTTTTCCCTTCATCTAAGCAGCAACATTTGCTGTATTTAAGACTGATCTTCAGTTGCACACATATTCTAATAATTATCAATAAAATTTCACCTCTACATTGTGTCCAACATTGCTGCATGGAATAATACTTCATGCAATTGA
Organism: Diadema setosum; assembly: GCA_033980235.1. Taxonomy (NCBI): domain Eukaryota; kingdom Metazoa; phylum Echinodermata; class Echinoidea; order Diadematoida; family Diadematidae; genus Diadema; species Diadema setosum. The sequence goes on from CM067074.1 coordinate 35,010,595, forward strand.
GCTGTCACCCATGCCAGTTGGAGCAGTTTGGATAATGTAAAAATTGTCACTTCTATCTAGTGATGAAATGCCCTTTTGCACTACATATGCAGCTCAGGCAAAATATGTTAAGTTGGAGGCAAAATTTTACCAGTAAGAACAGGCCTGGAGAGATGTTCTGTTCAGACTAAACAGCACCGATCAAAGGGGTGTATCCTTATCTTTTGATAACAACAAATATGATTTTATTGTAAAACTCACCTTGTCAAGATTCCATACTTTGATGACAGGATTTATACCAGGCTCATCTTGCTGCAATGAAGGCAGAAAACAAGAAGCAACACAAAAATACTCAAGACATTGACCTCTACTAGGCTTTCATCACCACTTGGTACAGATATCTTGAAAGTAACCAAGTATCAGCAAATAGGAATGGGGTTATCTTTTTAATTCCTTAACAACAACAATGGCTGTCCAGTGGGAATGTGGCACAACAGTATACTGTGCCATCTGATATGTATGGCAAACTGACTATCAGGTTTACCACTTAAAAATATCTCACTTGTAGAATACTGGTGCATTAGCAGAGTACTATAATGAAGAAGGTGATGATTATCAGGAAAACATTTAGAGAGATATATTTTGAGGAAATCTAATTTTGCTTACTGCATTTTATTGAATTATAAATCATATGTGTTCATCATTGTACAAAAATTGGCGAGTTTGACACTTGGATCTCTAGAAATGAGTGGACAAAGTGTAGCCATGCTACACCTGTGCCCCATTTTAGAAAAGTTGATATGATAGCAACTCTTGCTGGAATGGCAACTCCCCATCTATAGCAACAGCCAATCAGGAAGCTGGATTCTTGTCATTACCATGACAATTGCCATTCCAGCAAGAGTTGCTATCATATCAAGTTTTTATGAAATGGGGCCCAGATTTGCCTTTGAGAATACTAGCCTATTAGTTTTACCTTAAAAGTAACTGTATACGCGGTACAATGTATATCAAGTGAGCTCAATTTTTCACCAATCAGGACATTCAAGTATTTTAGAGAAGGTGCTAAATTCACAATTGTGGAGTAGAGCAGTGAACAAAGAAAACATGTGTGCACGTCAAATTTATGATGGGATCAGAGTTAGTATTTTTGTGTGTTATTAAATTTGTGAATAACATGAGATGCACAAAATTCACAAAAGTAAAAACCTAGCAAAATGTAGAGCATCTATACAGTACTGTATATGACCCATATTAATTTGTAAACGCTAGTAGTGTTACCCCAATTGTGAAGATGATGTTGTGCTGTTTGAGCTGAAAGATGTGCGTCACTCTCAGCTCAAACGCTTTGAATCCGTCCAGCTCAAGGTTGCGGTCCAAAAACAGGAGGTTGCCCTCGGAGTCGCCAAGGGTCATCTGGCCACGCCCACTGGCACATGCTGTGATGTCGATGTCCTGGGGTGACAAGCCCAGAGAGCAAGAGAGAAGATTGGGAATTTATAAACTACGAAGCAAGTTTTCTCTTTCTTGACTTGGAAAGTGTGTCCTTTTGAATCTTTTGCTATCTGTGCACACTTTCTTAACATCTGTCTAAAGAAAGTCTTAACCCATTGAAGATGGAATGATTTTCCTATAACACACATTTCCCAGTTACCCCAGCCCGAGAATACTCAGGACTAGTCTTCAACAGGTTAAAATCCTAAATATGCATAAAGATTATGACGATGAAAGTCTTTATTGAAAATACAGACTATTGACACATAATGGAAATTTGCACAATTTTCATCATGTTATACTTTTCAGACATTTGACTGCATACAAAAATACAATGTATTTTTTACTCTCATCTACAAAATCATTATGTAATTTAGACAATTCTTTGAAATAGGTACAATGCAAACATGCAGACATATCCACTAGTGATTATAACAAAACATGTTATAACTACTGTATTTAAATCATGGGCAGCACATTTTAAATAGTCATATTTTAGGTGATTATCATACATTCAATACGCACAGAATTGAATCCTGAAATGAAAGAAAGTATCTTAGGACAAATAAATTTAAGTAAATACTGCAAGGTACAATTAGAGTACTGAACATCAAAACAAGAACTGACTAGCAGCATGGATTAGAAGTATGATTGGATATATTCACTGTAAGAGAAGACACTGCAGCAAAGCTATACATTGTAAATGGATGCCACATTGCATCATTTACTAATTAAAAGGCATAATTAAAAACAATTTGGGTGGCGAGGCTGACTTACCTTCAGTTTTGAGAATATTTCTGTGCTTTCTGGGTATTTGACCACCTCCTTCTCAAAGAAGTTGAATCTCCTCCACTAATAATAAATGAAAGACGGAGATTAGCTATTATTTAATGCAATATGATGGTGAAACAAAAGAGATTAGAAAACAGCTACGTATTAGATCTAAGTTTACAATCATTCAATTAGTATACCGTACTTCACATTAAAATAGATTCTCATACAAGTGAACGTTCGGGAAATAAAACTAGAAAAGCACTCTGAGTAGAGCACAGACCTCCGGCAAGCATGCAGCTCATTTCCACCACTGATCTTGTTTTTCCATAGAGATATCAGTTTTTTCCACCCATGTGCTGAAAGCCGCCCGATTTCCCAATATAGAGAAGCCTTTGTTACGTCATTAACCCTCAGCTGCACGGTGCGCCACGCCCTAGCAGAAACTAGAGCATGCACTTTAGTGCGTGCATGCAAACCTCAAATATGGGCAGCCTGAAATCCCAAGTTCATTGACCCTACCTGCCAAAATATCAAAAATCCTTCATAAATTCCTCCAAAATTCTCGGATCACTACCAAAAGTTAATCGTTTGTTACTTGTGTCATTCTCAACCTTTCTGCAAGTTTCATCCCAATCCGTTAACTACTTTTTGAGTTATTTTGCACACGGACAAACAAACACACACACAAACCAACGCCAACGCTAGCCCGACCAGACGGTGTTAATACGCTACGCGAATACAGCGTCTGACCAGCGAGCGGGCACCTTCAAAGTGGGGAACCACAACACAACTACAAAACTTACGAAAATTTATACGTTCTTTATAAACAATGTACACGTTACCAAACGTTACTCACCTTAAGTGCATGCTTGTATTACAGAAGGTTCGTAAGTCCATTGAGAGCCCTCGTGATAAGTCCGTGGAACCAAAAAATGATACTTTCTGGCGGATTCCCTAACACCGTCGCGGTTCATCGTTGCAGAATTCAAAATGGTGCCTTGATCTCTGCGGAAATCTTTTGCGTGCGTGCGATGCGCTGCTTGAGTGTTGGTGTAGCAGCGCGGTCGACAGCGCGACCTTTTGAAAGGGCATTCAGATCATGTGACCTCCCGAATATTGGAAATGGCCTGGCGTGAAAGACGATGTACCGTTCGTGAACCGTTCACACATGCTGCATATAACCATCAATTTAGGTAAGTTATTGAATCTAAATTTCAATACTCATAGCATAGATATGAAGTCTCATTATCATTTTGTTCGTCAGATGAGTTTGAAGTGGCAAAAAAACGATCTAAAGTATCAAAATTCAATCCGATCGCATGCGATCGTTGGACCCTCTTCGTGTTTGGAGCTTCGTTGGCACAGCCCTGTCGCGCTACGTATGTACAGCGGCGACTGGGCTGTGTATAGTTACGCCAACGCCAACGGTAATGAAAACATAACCTCCTCCCTTGGCGGAGGTAATTATTAAAATCAACGTCAAAGGAAGATCAAGCACATTTGTATTGTAATTGTTTATTGGAATTTTTTAAAGATAGAATCTTTTTTTTAGGGCCTAACTTTAAATTTGTTGACAATGTTGTTTGTTAATCAGTCGATGTCCACCCACGACCAGCACTGACCAGTGCAGTGACGACAATATGTCATTTGATATGTAGGTTTCACTCCCGATGCGTTACACCAACACTGACCAAGAAGGTATAAGAAGAGAAGACACTACCCTCTTGCTAGTGAATAGTAGATGTTTGGATAGATCCCTGGCCCTGAGTCCAGGATTGCCGAATATTACAGGATGTCAGAGATCCAGTGATTACGTGTAGACTCTAATTTAGAGTCTAGTCATACGTCATTACTAGGCTCCATCTTGTTCACACTCACTCGATAATGAACGCTCGGGACTAAGCAATGATCACCAGCAACGAGCTATTTTCTTGTTATTTTAACATATGACAATACCGGGGGAAAATACACCCTTCAGAGTCTTGATCATTCTACTCAAGTTTTATGAATAAGTGTGAACTGCAAACTAACCTGCAAAAAAGTCATAATGCTTGTCCCTCTGGCCTATTTCGCCGTAGTATTTGCAGCCCCGTCACTCCCACCAGACAGAATAATGGAAACGTAAGTTAACCTTTGACCTTGCTATCAGCTTGGCTGTTTCGCCGTTGCCAGTAACGCTAACATGTATAACCGGATAGAAAAATCCACGTCTGCTCGTCGAATACCAACTGCTTGAAGAAATCAGCAAAATATTCTCCCAAAATGACGTCTATATCGAGTATGGCCAGGTTTAAAAGTTCCCCAACACGTTCTGCGAGAGGTAAGCTATCAAGTATTTGTCAAATGTTAATTTGTAAGAGAGATTGCTTACTTTACCGAGCAATTTCAAATTTAGAAGAGACACAGTCCCATCTGCAGCTGCGGATGTTTGTGTGTATTTAATTGTAAAAACCACTTTACAAGAAGACATGTGGAAATTCATAGTTACACTGGAACTGTCTTCTCATTTCTGTAACTCATAAACGCCTAAGTTTACTGTGTTTGAATGATTTGGAGGTACATCTCATAATGAATAGTGAAATGTTATACACACAGTAAAACTAATTGGTCTTGAAACCTTTATCAATTTGACTTGATCATTGAGTGATTCAAGATTGTTGTTGAGTGTTTTTTCTCTCTCTTTTTTTTTCTTTATTTGTTTAACTTTTAGATTCAATACGACTAGTCTAGATGGGTCTAGAGTGTGTCTAGGCTACCTAGATTTCTATTTGGTTTTGAATTTATGTTAATGTCACAATTCAGTGATAGGGCATAACCAGGACGTCGACAGGATGTCATGTCAAAACAAAAGGTGCCTAATTTCATCCCACATACAAACCAAAAATGATAAGAATAGCTACATTTTACGTAATAGACCGTCTAACTGGGTAGTCAATTAAATGTTGAAAATCTCTTCGCTTCACTTCAGGTCCGAGTTTCTCTGGAACAGCAACAGGAGGATCTACCCTGCGAAGGAGTGGCAGCTTGGGAAGTCTTACCAAACGCTCAGCAAACATTGCTGCCAACTTTGGCTCAAGCACAAAGTAAAAATCACTCCCAAAGATTTCATGAACAGATCCAAACATTTTATAGTACCGGTGCTGGGTATATGTCTTGCCAAAGAAAGATGAGAGAAATATCTATTGAAAGGAAAAAAAAAAAAATTAGTTAAAAAAAAAACCCAATCCAGATGAACCAACAAAATCCCAATATGTGGTAGTAAAGGTACCATACTTGGTAGACATCTAAGTGTATCACTTCATTTAAAAATCATAGGTTTGATGGAAAGCAGGTTATAAAGATATTGTTTGAAATTTGAAAAGGAATCTTGCATTCAAATTTTGATCTTGAGATGATGACCTTGAACACGTTGGCAAATGTTGGTATTTTACCACCGGGTATTTGCATGGAAGTTCATGAAGTTACAAACTTGAAAAAGTTAATGTATTAAATCAGTATTGTTTTTGCTGCTGTTTGTCTGGTTCAAATATGAAAAGAAATGATGGATATTCACTGAATTTATAGCAAATATTTTTTTTCTCTCTCTCTCTGACTTCAAGGAAATCCACAAAGGCTGCAGACTATGACAACTTGGAGGCAGAGTACATCAAAAACCTGCAGCAACAGATCTACTTTCTGGAACTGGAAGCCAATTTCCTATATCCTTTCTTTTTCATTTGTTTCCTCTAGTTAAAGTTTTCTCATTCAATCTTTTATTAAGTACATGTGCTGCATAGGTGTATTCTCTCAAGTTTAAAGGGACTGTACAGTACTGGTTGAGGTGGGGATTCATGTTTTGAACATTCCTAAGTGAGATAATGAAAAGCCTCTTACGAAATGTGAAAGAGCATGTAATTAAGAAGGATTCAACGTTTATTTGATGAAAATTGGTTTTCAAATGGCTGAGATATCCAAAAAAAGTGCTAATAATAAAAGGCGACATGCCACAACTTTATTAGGATCTCTTTGTTTCACCTTGTTTTTGGATATCTCAGCCATTTCAAAACCGATTTTCATCGAATAAACTTTTGATACCCCTTAAAACTGCATGCTCTTTGACATCTCATAGAGTGGTTTCTGAATATCTCGCAAAACGTTAAAAGCTAAATCCTAACCTCAACCAGAACTGTACCCACCCTTTAATTCGTCCTCACCATTTCAGTCTCCTTACTCATTTTACTTGTTTATTTTCCTGGGGGACGGGCAGGTTTACACTTTTGCCATATTGTATCAAGTGCTATTTCAATATGTGCTGTACAAGAAAAAAATTGTCAGGTTTTGTTGTTGTTGTTGTTTTGTTTTGTTTTGTTTTTGTTTTTGTTTTGTTTGTTTTTTGTTTGTTTGTTTGTTTGTTGTTTTTTAGGGGGGGGGGAGTTGACCAATTTCAACTTGTTTGTCAGAAATGTACCTTTAAATACACTTCCATTCAACATCTAACTTGTTACCTTTACCAGCTTTCTCACATACGGAGCACAGAGTATCTTTATTACAGTGCAGACTTGGGCTATAACTCAATTATATTTGCTACCAGGGTAACAAGTAGCAGTGTTCTAAAGCTGATTGGCTCGTTCCCTGTTTGATGGCCTTATTGGAATCTGTAATGTAGGCCTTATAGGGGCTCACAGTCTATGTCCATGTACACTTGTTTGAAAAGTGCTATGAGCAGTGGTACACCTGATGTTGTCTGGGAAGTCATTACTCCTTGACTGTATTTTTCACGCGAGACCAGGCCAAGAAAGCTACAGAGCTGCAACCTCGGATGACGCAGGAGGCCAGTAAGATGCTACACAGGCTTAAAGTGAGTAGCTCCAGCAAAGTGATAGCAATACCAATTTTTAAAGCAACTGTAACTGCTGCTCTCTTTCTTTACATACTGAGTGCTCAGATTTATATACAGGTCTATGATACAAAAACCTCTTCTTTCTTCCCAAGTTTTCCTTCCAGCCACTTGCTTTGCAGCGTATATTTCTGAAAAAAGCAGAGAACTAGTAGTGAACAGGGCTGTCTCAAAATATCAAATAAGCTATGAGAATAGAAAGGTACAACTGCTCTCTTTTTATTGTGAGGTCACACTCATTTCATGGGTAGTGCTAGAATTCTATACCATTTTGAATGTGTTTAATTTTTTCTCATGTACAATGCCTTTGTACAATGGAGTTTTGCATTTTAACTTTCAGGGATTTTCATATTAAAGATGTGTTTTGCTTTGGAAAGGCTTGATAATACTTGATGGCCCAATTGTAGGTACATTGTATTGATGATAAAAAATGTAAGATTTAGAGTTCAAAGAAAGATTATAATTTGTGATTATTGTTACGAGAGATATATTTCATGCATATGAAGTATGTCTGTATATTATAGGATGAAATTCAAAAATGATATTAAATTAATGATTTAATCTTCTTATACTCTGCCATTGTCTTGGCAAATAATCAGGAGCTTCAGTCTGACGTGGACAATCTGCACCTGGAGGTGAGGAGGAAAGAGTCCAACTTGGATCTTGTCAGCACAGAGAAGGACAGACTTGATGGGAGGCTAAAACTTCTCGAAGGTAGATATAATGTGAATGACGCGCCTCAAACACAACAGCAACAACTGGGTTTAATACTTCAGTGACAAGACAATGACATTCAAAGCTAATTACATTAATCTGTAGGGCTCCTGTCATTTTATAACACAGATGATTTGATTTTGTCCTCATACATTGTACTTTCAGAATTTTTCAGATACAAGAAAAACATGTCCAAAACTCGTATTTCAAAACTTGAAATTCTCTAATGTTGTAATCTGTGAGTAAAATTTGTGATACTTTCCACACGGAAAAAAAAAGAATAATTCACCGTCTTCACGTTTACAATAATACTAATATGAATAGTGTGGTTAACAATGTTTAGCATTGTTAAAGTTTGGACACAATGATTAATATATGTGTACTCCCAACTCCCATTTCTTTGTAGAAAATCATCAGCGGGAAAAGAGGCTGTTGGTGGAAGAAGTCGTCCAGCTGAAGAAACAGAACGAGATGATCCAGCGTGAGATCAACGACAGAGAATCCCAGATATCGGTGGCACGTTCTGAGCTAGAGAGGGGCTCAACTTCTTTATCCAGTGCTGAACACCAGATACACATGCTTGAGGCTGAGGTAATTGTATCAACATTATTGAATTTATAGTATTTCCCTGATGTGTGCTGACAGCTGCATACATAATGACAGAGATAATTTTTGTCATATCATCTGATATATGCATAATTCTTCCTTTTTCCATGTTGTGATGATAATGAATCACTGAGATCCAAACCTGAACAGTCTCTGTGATTTTGAGAACAGTCATGTAAAATTATCTAAAAGACAGAATGTACAGTCAACCATGCCAAACTCGCACAAGTCCAAAAAATGGTTTAATTCAAAGGAAATTTCTACACAGGATAATATACAAACTTGCGTTCATTTTACTGTGTAAGTTGAAATTATCATTTATAAGTCAAATGATTATTTCTGGTCCCTTTGGATTTGACGTAGCCAAGGTTGACGATATAGTCTTTTTCATGTTAGTGATCAATACATTCT